>OX388322.1:18849922-19200289 GCA_947579605.1 Athripsodes cinereus | reverse complement strand
CGACTTAAAGTTTCGTGACAGGTCCAAAACAATTAATGTTAATCAGGACCGTTCCGTTAACATAGCAACACATACATTTAGTCTAGTGTTGTTAAATCCACAATTATTTATGTCTACGATGTATAATAATAGTTATTAACATGTAGCGCCACCTGGTGAACTTTCAATAAATCAACAGGCGACAAAAATATGTCAACGATGACAATACATAAATCTCTTTCACAATCCACCGAACACAACAGTACATAGGTACATAATCACAGAAAAATATATTAGTACGTTCACAAGTATGTTAGTAGGGGAGGCCCGGGCAAGAAGCATAATGTGGGTAAGAAGAATAATCGATTTTTCTAAATAATCGCAATAGATGGCGCTTTGATCTGTCGGCCATGATTCCGGCACGTGTTCGGCCACGCCATGACAGTTTGACTAAAACAATACAGGTGCTCGTTTGTTGTTGAGACAAAAAAAAAGAATTTCTGCAGTTTTCTTACGATTTTTGCAAAGGTATGTGTATCAACTTTTTTATTATGTATGTTTTGTTTGTTTATAATATTTTTTTTGTTCGACAGCATATTTGTTTAAGTATAATTTGTGATAATAGTTTTTTTCCTAAGCTTCAAATAACATTTGAATCATTTTTGAATCCTAATAATGGCATCGTGGGCAAAACGAATATGGGCAAAAGGAATAGTTATCCGTTTTGCCCGGTAAAAGAATGTTCACTTATTTCGGATATCTTTTTCAGATGGTATTCAAATATAAAAGAAAAACTGCGAGAGCATCGTGGTCAGAAGAATCGCTAGAGCGAGCTATAAAATTGGTTAAAGAAGAAGGAAAATCTATAAATTCTGCCGCAAAAGAATTAGGAATTCCTTTTACTACTTTACATCGACACCTAAAATCAGGAAGTGTCTCGAAAAAATTGGGCAGATATATACCTGTTTTCACGCCAGAACAAGAGGAAGATCTGTGTGCATATTTAAAAAAATTAGACAGTCTTTTCTTTGGATTGACTCGTTCAGAATTTTTAGGTCTAGTGTTTGAGTATGCCAGAAAAAATAATATTACTCATCCGTTTAAAAATGGCAAAGCTGGTGATGATTGGTTTGCTGGGTTTAAGCGCCGACACCCAGAAATTGTCCTACGAGCACCCGAACCGACATCATTGGCAAGAACTCGAGGTTTCAACAGGCCTCAGGTGGAATTATTTTATAAAAATTTTTGGGACTTAGTAGAAAAATACAAATTTGATGCGACTACAATTTATAACATGGACGAAACAGGTGTTAAGAGCAGCACGAGTCGACCGCCAAAAGTTTTATCGATAAAAGGTAAAAGGCAAGTTGGAGTAGTCAGCAGTGCCGAAAGAGGTCAACTTACCACTGTTATTTGCTGCTGTAATGCAGCTGGCACGTATGTTCCACCTTTTTTCATATTTGCCCGAAAAAGAATGCAAGAGAGGCTATTGGATGGCGCTCCTCCGGGCTCGCAAGCTACAGTCAGTGACAATGGTTGGGTAAACGGAGAAGCTTTTTTAAACTGGCTTAAATTTTTCGCTGATACAGTCCGTCCAAACGAAAACAGGAAGATACTACTACTGCTCGACAATCATGAGTCCCACAAATATTATCCAGCTTTGGAATTCGCATCGAAAAATAATATTATATTTTTATCTTTTGCACCCCACACCACGGATCGTATGCAACCACTGGATGTTGCCGTGTATGGACCGCTGAAAAAATATTTTGAGCAAGAGATAAATACATTTCAAAAATCACACCCAGGACGAATTGTGAACCAATATGACATGGCTAAATTGTTCGGAGGAGCATACGTCAAAAGCGCTTCAGTCCAGAATGCAGTAAATGGATTTAAGAAACCAGGAATATGGCCGTACGATCCGAACGTTTTTGGAGATGAAGATTACGCTCCTTCAACAATGACTGATCGTCCTCTGAATGAAGCTCAAAGCTCTTTGGATGATACTCCATGCAACTCAGCATCATCTGTTGTACCCCACTCTCCCACAGACCTTGTATCAACACAGAATTTGATGACGGATCTTTCTGCAAAGGAAAACCCCGAACAATGTACAACACCTATACCTGATCCAATCCTGGAACAAGGACCGTTGCAAGCTCCTGTAGCAAATCTTACACCATTACAGATCAGACCCATACCAACAATGGCTGCTCCCAAAACAAATCGCAAAAATAAGAGACAAAAATCGGAGATATTAACATCAACTCCAGTTAAAGCTGAGCAAGCTGCTAAATATATAAAAGTAAATAAAAAGAAGACCAATATATCTGAATTAGCAAGTTCCAGCAAAATTAAGAAGAATAAGATAAAGAAGACTGAATTACCAGGTCGCAGCCAAACTAAAAGGACAAAGACATCTTCCAAAGCTAAAACTAAAGCTGATTTATTTTGTTTGGTGTGTGCCGAGAAATATACTGAACCGCTTGTTGAAGATTGGATTCAGTGTAGCCAGTGCCAAAATTGGGCACACGAAAATTGTACATCATACGCAGGTGTTGGAAGTTATTTCTGCGATGAATGCGAAGACTGATTGTTTTATTTTATGTTATTCTTTTTGCCCTTATGGCATATCCGTTTTGCCCGGAGGAGTCGGGCAAAACGGATAATAGATACTTTTTGTTTTTTCTCAATTTAAGAGGCAAAATCGTTAGAGTTTAATTTTTTTTTATTGCTGTTTCCAAAGATTATGAAACAAAGTTACAAATTAAAAGTAAAAAGAGTTACATTGATTATGAACTTGTATTTTATTTTATCACTCTCCCTTAACATATGCGTTTTGCCCGGGCCTCCCCTATGTGTTATGTTTATATGAGTGTAACGTAACTGAACGGCTGGAAAATAAAACACGTTCAGTATGCGATACCATCATTTAGCCATATTATTGTGGTCTGATAACATTAACTCGTCTTATTGTATGTACCTACACATTTTTATGTTTAAAAAAATATATTTTATTTAGTTTACTGTAGTGTAAAATATATTTTATTTACTCGGTTTCGCTCAGGACATATACATTAACAAAACTGTTTCGCAGCATCACTATTATATTTATCAGGGAGCAAAGTGTTTTAATAAATTACCAAAAGAACTTAAAGAAATATATCAATAATTTATAAGGTATTAAAAAATAAACTGAGTTTATTAAGAAAAAAATAAATAATGTAGGCTGTATATTTATAGTTGTTAAGCAGAACTGAACAAGGCTGAGTTCAATTCTAGTATATAATAATTCAAATACTTATGTTATATGTATCCAAACTAATATTATAAAGAGGAAAGATTTGATTGTTTGCGTTGAATAGGCTCCGAAACTACTGAACCGATTTGGAAAATTCTTTCACTGTTGAGAAGCTACACTATCGCCGGGTGACATAGGCTGCATTATATTATCAAAAACTTAGGGATTCTTACTAAAACTCCAATCTACCCGAGCGAAGCCGGGGAGAACCGCTAGTATTGTATAATAACAGTGTATTGCCTACTTTGTAATAATTATAATAATTTATTATTAGTACCTACTATTACATTATATTATGTATTATATCTGATTATACTTCATATTATAATGATTACGTTACGTATGAACATAGGTATGTATGTATTGTCATCATAATTACTATTATAAACTAGAATAATTTCTTTATAATTCTACATGATCCTAAATTTACCGTTTTTGTAGGTTTATATACGTAGATTTTACTAAATGTGATCAATGGTCTGACGATAAAGTATCAGATTTTCATGAATTATATAGGTACAGACTACATAGTACGATTGTCATCAGTCATGATACATCAAAACTTTCAAATCTCATTTTGAAAATACCTAATCTAGTATTCCTAATACTTGTTTACGTTTTGTGGTCTTAGTGATTCATACTTAAATATTTGTATAAAATATGTAAAGTTTTGAATATTTCTTGCCAATATATTAATTGTCTTGTTTGACCTTTAGTGGCGCAGAGGTAACGTTCTTGCCTTTGAGTTACGTAATCCCGTGTTCGAATCCCGACCAAGACGAAATAAAAACTTACCTTTTTCCAAATTATCCTGAGTCTAAGTGTTAACATGTTAATCTATCTGATACATTGTATACGTGTGTGTGTCGTCGTGTTATTACCTACCCATACGTAGAACACCCGAAATATCTGGGTGTCACCCTAGACCGTTCCCTAACTTTCAAACCTCATCTGACAAACGTGCAGAAAAAACTTAAAAGCCGGGTGAATATTCTGCACAAACTCACCGGCACTACATGGGGATGCAACGCAGCGACACTGCGAACAGCGGGTATCGCACTGATTTACTCAACAGCAGAATATTGCTGCCCAGTGTGGCATGCCAGCGCTCACACACATCTAGTCGATGTGCAACTGCACGAGGCTATGAGAATTATCAGCGGCACCCTGAAACCTACACCCATACCATGGTTGCCAGTTCTAAGCAACATAGCGCCCCCCCACCTACGACGCGAAGAGGCATGCTACAGGGAGTTGAATAAAATTAACGACAACGGGAACCTGCCCATACATACCGATATTGACGATCCGCCCCCCCCCCCCAACGACTCAAATCACGACATCCCTTCTGGCTAATGAACGATAACCCGAGAAATCGCAATACACAAGAGCGATGGCGAGATCTCTGGGCAACAGCAGATACCTCCAGACTACCTGGTGACTGACCCAACTCAACAACAGCCCGGGTTCTCTCTACCCAGAAGGTCTTGGTGCAGGCTCAATAGATTTAGGACTGGAGTCGGATGCTCGGCAGCAAATCTGCATCAGTGGGGGATGGCTGATTCACCCACCTGCCCATGCGGGGAAACCCAGAGCATGGACCACATCGTGGAGCAGTGCCCCCTATATTCCTTTGACGGGGGACTGAGAGAAATACACGACGCCTCGGAGGCAGCCGTACGATGGTTGAGTGAGCTGGAAGTACGGGTTTAAGGCCATAAGAAGAAGAAGAAGATTACCTACCCATAATACAAGATTCATTCTTATCTAAGAACTAACTCGATCTGAGTAAATTGTCCATATGTAAGTTGAAGTTGAAACTATAAAAGGCGAAAGTCGTTTATTGCTTAAATAAATAAATAAATATGTATGTTACGTTCGTGCATAAACTGTCATCACCTTTAATTTTTTTGGATATATCTGTCTTGGGATTATGTACCTCTTTCTGGAACCTCCTTGTCTATTGGCCTCTCGCTGTTGCATCTGCGTGACCTCCCAGAGCTTTTAGGGTCTAGGAATTTGATGGATGCTTCGGGGGTGCTGGGATAGGTATGGGCATGGGGGGATAGTGAGTGCCTAAAATGTTTTCACAAATCGTTAATTAATTCTTCACTCATCAGAACTACCATTAAGGTCAATATTCAGAGTACAGTATATTGGTAAAGTTCCACAGAAAGCATTGTTTTCATATTTCATGGAAAATATAATTATTACAAAACTACCAACAAGTGTATATAAACCTACCTTATATAATGGAATATAATTCACATCATTAAATTGCATAAGCTTTGTACACATGGTGACACATCCAAAACTGGCGAGTTTTTCGGTGATAAATTCAATAAAATCAGTTGGATTTTGTATATACATAATATCATTATTACTGTGTTTAAAATTATACTGTTATTTATTTATATGTAGGCGTTCAGCTTTTATAATACATAATTATTATGTAAAAACGGTCATTTACATCAATCGGTAATAACGTCAAATCAACAGGCAATATTTTTAAAATTCTATGACATAATGTAAATAATATCTTAGGTACATGTTTTGGTTTGTAAATTGCTCTACTTCTAATGCAAATTCTTTTTTGATTACTTATGTGACACTGACAAGATAAATATTTTACAATTTTTAATACTTTTAATGTTTCAAAATATATCTATGACATAAGTGAAGTTATTTTTACTATTGAAAAATATTCGTTCTATAACTTTATTAAATACCTGGATCATTTTTCAATTAATTCACTTTTTTATCTTTAATGTAGAAATTTAAATCTAACTAATTAATATTGATAATTACTGAGGAATAGTTGGAACTATGTAGTTAACCTTTTCATTTTAATTAAAATGTACAAAATTATAATTGAAAAATCTAAAATACACATTTGTAAATTTACATCAACATCATCGAAAGTGTGATGTCATAACTTTTTGTATATTTAAAGGTGGAAAAAGAATAACCAATATTAGATAATTGCATATTTGGTCGCAGAGAGGACAGCTTGCATATTTGTTATATGCAGCTGGTCTGCTGACTACCCCACTTGTGAGATATGCCGTGATGGTACAGTTGATTAGTTTATTTTTGGTGAGATTATCAGAAATATTGGTTTTAAAATAATTAAAAATTTGCATCGAGTGTCGAAGAACCTAACGATATGCCCTGGCCAGAAACGTTAGTATTTACTTACCTATATAATATCTTAACGGTTTTATTTCTTAAAGAAAACGAAATGACGGAAAAATATTGTCTAAAAGTCATACTGTACAAGATGAAACACAGAAATAAGATGAGAAACCAAATGAGAGAAATGTGTCTAAGCCAACGTGGCCGAGGAAGAAAAAAAATTAAGTCATAGCCACAAAAATTTCTAAAGAACTGCATAATTCACTACAACATGTTAAAGTTTCACATATAAAAATATCCTGATATATTCATGTTTCAATATATGTACATTCAAGGATATCTAAACCAGAAATACACAATACATGTTGAACATTCCTTCATTATTTTGTCTGGGTAAAGATATGATATCGTGATAGGACACTGCTTGTAACATTCCTTTAAAACTTTGTTTTTTTAAATATGTAGTTTTGTTTGGAAATGCATCATTAATCATTGAATAATTAATCATATTTATTATTATTAATTATTGTACATTAATGTTTTGAATGTTTAATTGTATTTAAATTGAGTAATCATTCTCTTGAAGAATATCTGATTGATAGATGAGTTATTCGATATTTTTTATATTATTTTATCTACTAGGTATAACTATTCTTGTATATCTTCTTGGAGTGAGACCTGGTATATGTACATATATCCTCTATATTTCTATAGCACAAAAATATTTTATAACATAACATAATGTGCGTAGACAATTCACACATATCGAGCTAGTCCCAAATAAAGAAATGTATCTTGTATTATGGCTACTAACACGACGATACACATATTATACAAAATGCTCTAAGGTACATGATTGTAATACCTACCTCAACACAGGATAATTACATTGAAGGACCCACCGACCACCCGGATAGCGCAGAAGTCCATTTATCCGAAATTCTAAACATAACAATTCTTGTCCACACCGCAGGCGCCATAGTGGGCAGCCTGAAGAACTGGCCGGCCAAACCACCAAATCGCCAAAACCTCTGTGTGAAATTTTTTGACTAAACTCCTTCGATGTACCTCTACACGAGAGAAGCAAACAACAGGTATGAAATAAAAAGTATTCATAAGCATTTTCTAAGCCAATTTTACAAATCTTACACTTCCAATTAAACAAAATAGACCCAGGATAATTTGAAAAAGGTCATTCTACATTTTGCCCTAGCCGGGAATCGAACCCGGGGCCTCGTGACTCAAAGGCAAGAGCGTTATCTCTGCGCTACACCGGCGGTCTATGCCTCATGTAAGCTTTCTTATTGTGAGTTGGGTGAGTGCAAAGGCCTGATATACCTATTACATTTGTGCTAGGAAATGAAATAAATTATATATCTCGTAGAATTCTTCGAATAGAAAACTGAAATAACTTTTTATATAAAAAATAAAATAAGGTCTCTTTACCGTCAAGGATATCTGCCACATATAGAATAGGTGTCACTGGATTAACTGTATGTAGGTACTGAAAATAAATTAGATCTAGTTCTAGTAAAATAGATCTGGGGCTCGATTTCTTTTGCTACCGACCTACATACTGCGCCTTCACAACATAAGCATATTGCTTACTGTGAGAGTGTTTAATGTGCATTTGTACATTTTTTTTATTCGTCGTAACAGTGACGTCACGTTCGTATTTAACATGGAATGCTTCAAATATTTCTCAAAACCGGTGTTCGACTGTTTTCATATATTATTATTATTATTATTATTTGGATGATTTGTAAAGCGCCGTTTTGTGAAAAAAATCCACCTCAAGGGCGCTCTTTACTAACTAAGGTTGTGCCTGGATTATTCCGTGAGATTTCTTGAATAGATAAGTCTTCAGTTGGTTCTTGAAACGAGATAAGTCCTGCGTTTCTCTGATCATTTGTGGAAGCCTGTTCCAGACTACAGGTGCAGATATTGCAAAAGCACGCTCCACGTACACTGGTTTCGATACAGTACTGGTCACCTCCAATTTAGTTGTAATATCTTGACAAGACCTAAGTGTTGTCTGTCTATGACTTAACGCCTGTCTACCGCAGAGTTCCATGATATATTCTGGGGCCATAGCATGAAGTGCCTTAAATACTGTCAAACACACTTTAAATTCGACTCTCTTCGGACATCTGAGCCAGTGAAGAGATTGAAGGGTGGCAGATGTGTGTGAAGAGCGATTCAGTTGATAAATGAAGCGTGCAGCCGCATTAAAAACGGACTGAATCCTCTGGAGTTGATATTGTGGCAGATTTGCGAGGATGCCATTGCAGTAATCCAATCGTGATACGACGAATGAGTTAATTATGGTTTTAGCTCCGTCGGTTGATATATTTTTCCTTATGTTCTTGAGCTGCCTTAAAGTATAGAAACCACTACTAACAGTAGATGATATGTGTTTCTCCATCGTAAGGGCGTTATCAAGATGCGCTCCGAGGAACTTAACGTGGTTAGATGGGACTATGTCCACGTTTTGTACACGAATAGGGTCAGCGTTGATGAGATGTTGTCTTCGTGGAGACGCTATCCAGAGAAATTCAGTTTTGGTGGGGTTGATTTTAAGCATATTGTTAGACATCCAGGATGAAATGTTCGTTATGCACGAAACGACTTCTTGCTCAAGAGCAGATTTGGATTCCGGGGTGCATGATTTAAAGAAAATGCGATCGTCTGCATAACAATATGTTGTAAAGCCTAAGTTTCGAATAACATACTCTAATTGATTTGTGTATAAGTTGAACAAGATTGGTCCAAAAACAGAACCCTGTGGAACTCCATATAACGTTGAGTGTTTTCTGGATGTTGTGTTATTAAATTTGACTTCATATTCACGGTTGGATAGGTATGAAGACATCCACGTTAAAACCCTGTCCCTAATGCCGAACTCATGCTCTAGCTTTGAGAGAAGTATACTATGATCAACCGTGTCAAAAGCTGCACTCATATCGAGGAAAGACACTAGTGTTAGTTCGGCATTTCCCATGCGAGATATTAGGTCCGATACAGTTCTCATGAGTATCGTTTCAGTGGAGTGAAACTGCCGATAGCCAGATTGGTTTTTTGCAAGAAGATTCGTCACATTAAGGAACTTTGTCAATTGATCGCACACAATTCGTTCTAGCAGTTTTGACAGGGAGCACAGGTTTGTTATTGGACGGTAGTTGCTGGGACAATTAGAATCTAGGTTGTGTTTTTTTAATATTGGTTTTACTATTGATTTTTTAAAGTTACAAGGAAATATGCCATTAGATAGTGAAAGGTTTACTATTTTAGTGATTACTGGAGTGAGGATATCGACACAGATTTTCATTAGCCATGTGGGAAGAGAATCAAGTTCAGATTGTTTGTTTGGCTGTTGGAGAACGAACTTTTTCACTTCTTCTTCCGAGAGCATTCTAAATTGTTGAAGTGTTGAACTTGGTGGAACAGAGAGAGATGAGGTGTTCTTAGTATAAGAATGTGATACAGATGTTGATCGGATGTTTTCAATCTTTTCATTTAAATAGTCTGCAACTTCATTCGCGTTCAAATCAGAATCTATATTAGATTGAATGCTCTTGCCACATATTTTGTTGATATTATTCCATAGCTGTTTAGGATTATTCTTATTGGATTCTAGTTTGTCACACCAGTATTCACTCTTTTTATTATTCAGTGTTCTCTTCCATTCTTTTTGAGACATCAGCCATTGAAGACGACTGTCATTTGTTTTTGTACGTCTATATTGTCTTTCCTTTCTTCTCATAATTCTTTTCTTTTCACGACATTCGTCATCAAACCAAATTTGTGCGTCTTTGCTCCTGTTTCTAGAAATTTTCGTCTTTACAGGGGCATTATTATCAAGAATATTCTTTAGGGTGGAATCATATTCTTGGGTTATTATATTGATATCTTGTGTCTGCAGAAAATTCTCATCGAGTAGTAATGATGAGGCAAGATCTTGTTTGAATTGGTTTATGTTGAAATTCGTCCAGCAGCGCGATGTTATCTTTGAATACGAGGGAGCAGGTGGGTCAAAGGCAAATTTTGAGATAATTAGACTATGATCTGAGAGTACCATGTCTATTACACTTGTGTGTGTTGGTTCATGACCAGTGCGTGTGATCAGAACGTCCAAAGTGCCTCCTTCATTATGTGTGGGTTCTGTAATTAATTGATTGGTGCTGTGGTCTGCCATGATTTTATGGAATTTAATGGTGTTAGGATTATCTGTTCGTTCCAATCTAATGTTTATATCCCCAGTAATAATGACGGAGCATGCATACTGAGATAAAGTTACCATGAGTTGAGAGAATTCGGAGAAGAAATTGGAGTTAGGAGGCTTTGAGCCGGGACGGTACACGTTAATAATTATCATCTCGGCGCTAGAGGAAAAGATTTTACAGCCTACATATTCAAATGAGCAATATTTGTTAAGTTTAATAGGAAGAAGTTTATACTTTCCTTGAGAGATTACTGCCACTCCTCCATGATTTGTGAAGCTGGTAGTGTTTGTAACGGTGTCAGGAGGAATCTCTCGTGCTCTTTCGATGATGTTGTAGCCCTTCATCCTCAGCTGACCAAGGCAAATGGACTGTGCGTCTTCGTGCCAAGTTTCGGAAATCGCGAGGACGTTCAGATTGTGTTGTCTGAATATGTCGTCAATATCATCAACCTTATTGTTCACAGACCTAGCGTTCCAACTTCCCACTGTAACTTCCTTCCCTTTTGGAGGATGTCTAGAGTATTTGCAGTCTCGGTTTGAGAGAGAAGAGCTTTGTTTGTTAACATGTTTCCTTGCTCTTGTACCACGATGCGTTTTTCTGTACGCAGGTCTCTTATCATCTTTATTTCTAAGGATATCATATTTCTGCAGTACTGCCAACAGTGTTTCGTTGACCGGTAGAACATTGCAAAAAAGGGACGGATCATAATTGTTGTACTGAAAACATGTGGACATCTCTTTCACACTTCACAACGAAGGATTTATTATTATTATTGTTATTAGATGTGCTATGGGGTAGTTATTGTTATTAGTAACACATGTTGCAACTTGATGTATGCAAATGTTCTATCTTTCATTCGGTTCTGTTCGTCCTCACCGTGCCAAAATATTACTAAAGAAATATAATAGGTATACCTTCCATAATTATATTATATTATTTTCATTGTCGTATGTGTAATATATCTATTGATGCGAGTTTGTATGTTTGTATGTTGTACCACTCATATTACTTCATGGCGAACTGGTTTCGAGTATTCTCAGCCGTGATCCAACAATAGGCCTGACAAATTATAATCTCTAAAGTATTTATTACTTTGTAACTAAATCATAAAACAGCCATGTACATATTTATGTAATAGAATTATAATAATATTATCGATGACTCTCTCAAGTGTTCATTATGTGTGTAAAAACAAGTGTTTAAGACTACTACATGTGCGGATAAATCAAACTGCAATATTACATTATTAATGTTACAGATCACCCTGATGTTGGCTGTCACTACAGTATAGATCTCTTTGTCCTCCGCTAGATGATATATTGTATAACAGTTTGGTGTTACAAAGTTAAACATCTTTCATCATTCAATAAAAGCCCGCTTTCTTATTTTTCTAATATGGGTAAAAATTAGATGAAAAATGCCTTCTGATTTATAAGGTTTTGCAATAATTACAAGGCTATCAATTGTGTCGGTGCACACGTAATAGAATTCCATAATTATGTAATTTGAAACAAGTGTTTCTTTCTACTATAGATTATTGATTCCGAGAGAGACGTCTTTCGACTTATCAGATTGATAATGACCTGATAAGTCGAAAGACGTCTCTCTCGGAATCAATAACCTAAAGTAGAAAGAAACACTTGTTTCAAATTAAACAATACAAGGCTATCTTTCATAAAACTGTACTGTGATAGCCACGCAATGGAAAGAAAGATACAAGATTTTGTTGCAAACCAATCCACAGGATTGAAACTAGAGAGAGAGAGAACGTCTCAATGGCGCTTTTCAATATCAGTGGGCCTAGTCAAAACACATTCAAGCGCTACGTTTTCGTTTCGTTTTCATTCGAATGTAGACGACGTTGCAAGAACGTGTCAATTTTCATAGCTGCTTGTGTATTTAAGCTACGAAAATTGACACGTTCTCACAACGTCGTCTCATTTGAACGAAAACGTAACGCTAAAATGTATACTTCGTGCCTTGTGATAGCAAAACAAGACTCTTTTAGTTACAATTAAATTAGAAGTATGTATAGTAGTTCTAGATCTCACAATGGATATGTAGTCATGCAGCCAACTTCGACTTCTATGTGTAACCACAGAACTCAAAGTGGACAGAATCCGTCGATATAGTAGCTCACATCATTCAAAGTTTTTGACACATTTTTCGTAAACATATGTAAATATCTAAAGAAAAACATCATAAATGGAGTTAGCGACTTGTTATTTCAAACAAGATTTTATTTATGTTAAAATGAATAGCCTATTAAACCTCTTATGTCTACTCAGCAATATACTTATTACTACTTACCTACTACTTGTACTCAAATAATATAATATTTAACATAAGTCATCGCAAATTATTTTATGTAAAGGTTAAAGAATTGTTAAGAATTCGTTTCGTCATAAAGTGTGAAATAAACCAATTTTCTTTACAAGTATTATATTATTATATTACATTTCTTAGTACTCGTACACTTAGCTATTAATATTATTTTCAATACTTTAACACCTTTATTTACCTGGCAAAGAGAATACCGTGATCAACTTTTATGTGATGACTGGAGAAATATTTTTAGATGACAATATTTCTAGATACTACGGGAGTTCATAGATATTTTTCAAGTTTTATATTTTTTTTTTATGTAATGCCTGTGGAGTTCCCGGTAAAGTATAAGTCAATAAATATTTAATTTAAGATTTCGAGTCTCTTGTATTCATATAAAAACGAAAGATAGATTGAATATTATTTTTATTCTCTATAAAATGTTCACACAAAAGTATACTAAAGAAATTATTCCATTTGAGAACTTCAGAAAATGTATTTCAAAAACTCGTTTCAATACTTTTCGTATGTGTGAATATAAAAAGCGTTCTTTCTGCACTATGATTTTAAGTGTTAAATTTATCTTAAATTCCTGAATGACTTTATTTTCTATTTTTTTATTGTACTTTTAAAAGTACCTAGTGACTTCAATGTTAATATATAAAATTCTCGTGTCACGGTGTTTGTTATCATACTCCTCCGAAACGGATGGATCGATTTTGATGAAATTTTGTGTGCTTATCGGGTAGGTCTGAGAATCGGAAAATCGAACATCTATTTTCATACCCATAAAGTTAAGAATGGTTCACCACGAATTTTTATTTTTTGGTCTATTTTTTTAATTTTAGTATGGTGAGGCATTAAAAATACTAACACCCCTAAATTTTCACCCTTCTACCATCAACTCCTATTTTTTAATAGCGATATTAGTAATCTAGAAATAATGTATACCTATGGCAAAAAAACGTTTGCCGGGTCAGCTAGTCGTTCTATAAATATTTACATTTTCATAGTACACACAGAAAATTAGATAGATCAATATACCTTTTACCATAATCGATCAACATAAACACGACGTATTTCTCATGGCAATTTCATATGACGTTCAATAACACTTCAATTCGATACGAAATATGTCATCATAATTCTGTACAATAACCATGCAAATTATTCTACAAAATTACACCGAGTTATTTGTATTAAGTTATTAGTTATAAAATAATGCTATTAGAAAATGACAGCTGTGTGACTGCGATTTTATGAGTCAGTAAAGTTGTAAGTTGACTTATGATATTATCGTCAGTGTCATAAGCTCAGTATCATTATGATACTTGTACTTACAAAAGCGCTTATCTATAGGTATACACGTAACTATAATAGACTTGTTGATGTACAACAGTAGTTTTTCGGGCTACTCCTGACATTTTGATTCTGCTCGGTGGACTTTTGGAATAATTTTTATCGCCAATATTATCTATTCTTACATACCTCTTTCGCTTCCTCCACATTCACACAGTTTCTCGTACATGCACGCATATTTCTTTTGCTCAATAAGCGATCGTCCTCGAGAAATTAATCAACGTGGTCAAACTATGTAATTTTTGGACGTCCACGCATTCTTAGACTCTTTCATTCGCATCACATGTCCAAATCACCGCAACTTATTTACGCACATTCTATCCGCAACGTTTCTATCGTATTCTTCATACTCATAAAATCCTCATTCCTCGCTATAGTCGTTAAATATACTAAACAGTAGGTTTAACTTTTTTTTTTTTTATTGAAAAAAAAACCATTAAATATAAACAAAATAAACAAGATATCTACATATAACATTTCTTATACTTAATTTGTATTTAGATCTCACCCGGCGATGCTGCATATTGCTAGCTTGTGTCCATGTACTCAAAAATATTTTTGTATTTATAATTGAATTTAATAATAATATTATATCTATTTATACATTAGTTGCGCTTTGTTTTAATAGCGTGTTCACAACTTACAACACGCTTGTAATAACTTCCGACGGAGAAAGCTCTCAAAGGCAGCACTATAACTCAATATAACGTTGTGTGAGTTATATATTGTACAAGTATCATTTTACATTTGCAAGGTATGATCGTGACTTAAGTCACTGTACCTCTCTAATCAAAGACAATAAGGGCCTGACTGAAACATGTACTTACAGGTCACTTGTTTCATTCTGTGTCAAAGTGGTTAAAGAAATTATAAGCAGATATTACACGAATAGAATTTAAGAAAATGGAAGGGTTTTCGCATTGTAGTTTACTAATTTCGAACAGTGCATATAAAATTTAATAAACAATTTAAATTCGATAACAAGGCGTGTTGTGCTACCCACAACGAATGTCCTTATTTTTATGACACGGATAATACGAGCTGTATATGTACGTTTATTACCTATATTAAGCTATTTTACTGGCTCCCCTTGTTTGTGATAGAAGCCGAATTATTGGATTATAAATAAAATAATCACGAAAAGGTAGCAGTATTTAATGACACATTTAAAAAATCTAGGTATAGAGACCTATTTTATTCTATGACCTCTACGAACCAGACAGATATTCTGTAGAGAATCCTACTTAAGATTCTATTCTTCTAAAAACCATCCACTTATTCGCGAGCGAATTAGAAAAAAGTACATATTACAAAAAATTCTAAATCAATAGACTCTTATAAAATATGGAATATGATTTTATAATTTTTCATACACACAATTTGCAACATGCGGGTGTTATAAAGCTTTCATACAAATATTTATAATTCTAAACTAACTGAACTTGACATTAAACTTCACGTAAATCTAACTGAACAACTGACATTGCATTGCAAACTCTATTAAACTTGTTATCTTATATCTCTACACAGGAAATCAAAGGTATATTAAGTATTTATTACAAAATCTACTATAAATCCCACTATTGTCTTTGTGTAGTATAATAATTTATACGTATAATTGCATGGCGACCTATGGCCCTAAACCAATCGCACTTAGATCCAGTAGATATCTAAGAAGTTCCTTTCCACACATTCATGAATTGCATCGCCGAATAATATCCCACTGATAAGCGATTTACCTTTTTGTTAATTGAACGAATATTAATATGTTTTACACGCAGTTTAGGTACGAATGATTGTAGACATTTCAGACTGGCTATAATTCTTATCTTAAAATATCCTGTGCTCACAGTACTAACCTTAAAATTAATTACTTTAAAACAAATGTACTCATAGTACATACAATCTTTATCTTTATATTACGAAAAAAACGATGAAGTGGACGGTACCTTATAATATGTATAAACATTGTGTACCTCGATGGGAAATATTTGAAATGTAACATATTCCATTCACTCTCACCATTTTTTTTTTACTTTATTTATTTGTCTTTTCAACAGACTTTTACAAATATAAACAAATTTTACAAACAAATAAAATTCCCAATAATAGAAAACCTCACATATTTTGTAGCGTTAAACATCCAAATCGATAAAAACGCAGCTAACCAAAGAATATGATAACAATTTAGCAAAACCATTTCATTATGGTATCAGATTTTCGTCAAGTTCATCCACCTGAAGATTTCTGAAAATAGTGTATTAACAAGATCTCAACGTGGTTTGTATATCCAAATAAACTACGATACAAATACCACCGTATGTAAAGGGCCTACTAGACTATCAAGTATATAAAATATTTGTTGCTTTGCTGTAAGGAGAAAAGTGGTTATGAATGGCAAATGGTGAATGTCTTGACCCATTTTACAATATTGAGTGATATGATAATAAACTATAGAATGTCAAGACATTACGGATACTATAAAATAAATGCAAGGAGTGGAATCAGGTAGCACAATAATTGCCACAATATCATTTTGAATAGATGTGACTTGTTTACTCTTTAAAATCAGAAAATTAGAAATAAGACAAGAAAATCTTGAAAATATTTTGTTTTGTGTCTTTTTTTCCAAACAAAAATAATACTTTTTGTATACATGTATTGTATGTATAGGTACTAAATTTTTACATGTAAAAAGCTTCGGCCGTAAATTATCTCAATAAATAAATAAAGATGTGACACAACTGGCGTAGAATTACTCAGAATAAATGCAAGAATTTGCTTGTGCCTTGAAGATGGAGAAAGTCGCCAACGAAATTTAAGGCCCCGATTTCTCGATTGAAAAACCAGGACTAAAATTTAGACCAAGCCCCAGGTAGCACAGATAGCTATATAACTACTCACTTTTAGACCTATTTGAAACTCTTTGCGTATTAAGACTCTTTTAAAGGTACACTGGTGATCATACAGCTGCATAATAGCTGTCAGTGATACTTAAACCGGTTAGGCTGTTTAAGAGCTGCATTAAGGCTGATTAAGACCGACAAAAATGACTCTATTCAGCATTCAACATTTTCTAATGCCTTAATCGTAATAAGGACTGTTTGGTGAATAAAATTATGCCAAATGCTGTATAAGAAGGTATTTGTGAACTCCTATTACACTGACTTATTAAGGGGGCAGGTGTGAACTATTAGGAAGTGAATATCTGTATAATAAATGATATGTGGCCCGTATTACAGCTTATAGCAGCATGCAGTTTACATGTGTAATTTTATTCAGTTTTTTGTTGATTAACAGTACATGAGTAAGAGAGAGTGAACTATTAGACATCCTTTTGCAGAATATAAGAGTTTTAACTTTTCACGTCACTGTTTAACATGAATCCACCATTTTATTTTATAACCTATAAATATTCTGATTTATTTCTCAACTTTTATGATGTTTTGTGTATGAATTGAGAATTAATTGCATTGGTTTTTACTTCCTAATATCATAATAATAATTTTTGATCTTATAATTCTTTTCAAGGCACTAAAAATTATTTTGTCAAGTTTTCATCACAGCTTATTTATATCGCAAAACTAATTAAAAACAGAATATTTTCGTGGCGCAATAAAATTTTCTTAGATAATATATATGTATAATATCAGTAAAATTACGTTCCTATTAATTTTTCTTTTATTAATATGTAAAACAACGTACTTATACCAGGTAATATAAAAATATTATCCACCATTTTTATATTTTATACTTAATCAAATTCACTCCACGAAGCATAAAGGGTTTGCAATAAATTGGCAGCTAGAGGTTGCTTAAATAATATGTTCACTTGATTTTACACATATCACAAACAGCTTTTCCCGGATTAAAATATGAATTAGAGCGTACATGTGACATATTTTCTGAAAAAAAGAGTAAATTGTGATCTCTTAGTCAGTCGATATTCAGCGCATAGTACTGTCGTTACCCTTTACAACACTGTTATATTGCTGCTACACAGCTCTTAAGCAACTTTGTGAACTTAAGGCTGAATAATTTGTGCCCATTTAAGAGCTATAAGAGCTGTATACGGCCCTATACAGCCCTTATGCAGCTTTTTTGTTCAGCTTTGAGCGTAATGGGAATCAATATTCGGCTGATAAGCAGCTTCTTTGTGCTACCTGGGAGGGTGGCCAACCCGCGGCCCGCGGAGTGCCTGCGTGCGGCCCGCGAAGCATATGCACACTTTTTTTTAATAATAGTCTAGTCGGTACAAGTACCCGTTACTTTTTAGAAAGAAGTATTTTGAGAAAATATTCTAAAAGAAAAGCGAGGAGTTTTGAAACATTTCAAATTCCTATACCATTTTGAAAATTTAGCGACGGGGGGGGGGGGGGGGGTAGAAATTTTAAGGTGAAGTAAAATGATCAAATGTTCCATATATGGAGTACATTGTTGTGCGGCCCGGTAGGAAATCTCGTTCTGAAATTTGGCCCGGCTGCTGAAAAGGTTGGCCACCCATGATTTAGACTTTATTTTGATACTTTTGGTTTTAGTTCCTGTATTCCTATAACTCCGTATCTGTAATCTACGTGATACAGGAGAGACGATGGTCCTGGCTAGGTCTTGTTCTGAGAATACCCAATGATAGTTGGCCAAAAAGGGCACTGTTAATCCATCCGCAAGGGTTCCGTCGCCCCAAGCGGTCCTTTTTCACAATACACCGTTCCTATGATAACGACATCAGAGCGCAGAGAATGTCGTGGAAAGACGTGATGCAATTGGCACAGAGTTGCACTGAGTGGAGAAGGCTGGTTTCTGCCCTGTGCTCCCGAGAGGAGCATTGGGGGCGATGATAATGATGATGATTCCTATAAGTAACTATTTTCATCTAAGTTTACCATGAAGAACTTGGTTGACTGCAAGTAATTGCGTGACAATAGTTTCACGATCTATGTGAACAACTTAAATGGTGAAAAACAAAAGTCAATTCATAACACGTTTACTTTTAAATATAGACTACCGTATGATTATATTTTTAAAATATCCAATATTTTGTACGTACGAAAATATATGTAGATTAAAATAATATATTTCTTTTATAGTAACAAGAACACAACACAACTTTATCTAAATGTAGGAATCACATAAATCACACGAGACACACGAAAAGTGGTCCAGTTATATTATATTATCTTCATGTCTTGGTTATGTTATGTCTCGTGTTTTAATATTATACAGGGTTCGCTGCCTACACAAAAGTAGTAAAACATAATATTACCATGAATATTCATTATTTTATATTTTAATTTTATTTATTCACGTTGTTTTATTATGAAATAAAAATAATTAAAAGAGACTTTATCTCTCGTATTATCAAAATGTTGATATTTTAAAAAAGGAATTTCAATAAATTATTGGAAATGTATATTTTATCTTTAATTAATGAAATTGATTTAATTTTGTTTATTACAAGTTTTTAAACAAAACTATGTCAACTTCCAAAATTAACTGTTCAGAGCCGCTATTCTCGTTCCGTTTTTAAAAGATAAGGACAGTAGTAAGGACAGCTATCTCTAGTTAGGACTTAGTAAGACTGGTGAATGTCCAATTGCACCATGAGAAGAGAGCATTTAAACTAGCCTAAACTGGCCAGCTTGTAAGCATTAAGACATCGTATTTAAATCTTCCTAAAAAAAGTTCAAATAACGTAATTTCTTTTTGATTTTCGATAGGAGAATAAGTGTATGATGCCATTTAATGGTTGAGAATTAATAATAGAGATGATGTGTACGAAGTTTAATAATTTTGTAAATTCAACACTTGAAACTACCATATAAGGCTTAGAAAAGACAATGTCAGGATATTCGGTAGTGCTTCGGGCGAGACTTGAACCCGCAACTCTACCTTTTCGCGAGGAGTGCTTTGTCCAATTAGCAACAAAGCGACATACCGAAAATTCCGATATTCTCTCTTATAAACCCCAATGATTTAATAATTTTTCCCTCAACTGACCATTGCCTCCTGCCTGTTACCAAGTAAGGTAATATTTTATTTCCTTCCAATATTATTTCTGCAATTCAACAAAATAGGTCAAATGTTTACATTCATTCATCTTCGCGACACGATGGTGCATCATTAATCATAATTTATTATTATTTTTATAGTCAGCCCTATGTAGGTATTTGTCGTCGCTTTAAACTTAAGAAATGTTGTATGAAAATGATAACAATACCTGCAACAAGTTGCGAGACCAGAATAACATTTTAAGCTTTCGAGTCGAGTAGGCTGGAGGTTAAAGGTTATATTGAGTCTCTGCAATATCCTACCGGTGATCTTGGCGCTTTGCAGAAGTAAACAACATCAGCGCCAGTAAAATGTGGGTCATTAGGTAACACATTGCTGGTATCAAGGTCTCTTTTGGAGTCTATATTCTGCATTATATCGTCTTGTACATTGTTGTTATGATCTTTTAATGAATAGGCACTTACATAATAATAATAATGAGTTGCTAATATTTTCATTAATTTATGAAATGTCAAATGAAATGAAACTGCACTCAAATGTCATTTCTAAGATCTCAAAGTAACAATGTATTACTTTTTAATGTGTTTGGTCATATAGAATTAATCTTATGTTATGCAAACGATGCCTAGAAGTAATTTTATTTTCTATAGCATTACCAATCATGCAACGCTTAATCTTTATATAAATATAGGTATATTATCAAATGACTTACACCGTCCATGGTAAATATCATAATCTATAATTGTCTGGTTTTACTATATATTTACAAAATTTACGTTGTTTTTAATAGGGCAAGTGTCTGTGAGTGTCTGGAATAGTTTTCTTTTGTAAAAAATATTATCTGCTTAGAAAAATCAAAACTATTTAGATCAATACCAAATACTCCAAATCCAAATCCAAAATAGGACATACATAGTTCTCTTCTTTGATCTTTTACAAATGTCTTAATATCCATTTCACTCCGATACTGCAACTCGTCTCACATTGACTGTATTGCTTTGCTTGTATAGTCCAAGTACTGATAACTATCCGAATGGACCCACCTAACTATATTTGTGACTAAGTTTTATTTCTTATACATCGATTCGTTTTCCTATCTCTCAATGAAACTCCCAACATCCGGGATTACCTTAAGAAACGTATATATGTACAAAAATAAGTAGGTACCTAAGTTTTAATTAAAACTCTAGGTGGATATCATAACGGGAACCTATTTTTAATTTAATACTATTGTATTTGTGATATTCGTTCGAAGGTGTCTAGTTTTAAGATTAATCTGTCTAAATGTCATTTATATTAATGAGATTAATGATTGTGTGTGGGTCTGAGGTCAATGGTTTGCGAATTTGCGATAATATAACGTCTTATAATGACATAGTTTTTAGTTCGTAGATCATTTTGACAACAAATAAATGGATTATGAACGTATTGAAAGATATAATAATATTGTGTACAACAGTTACGATTTCTTTATTTGAAATGTTCGTATTGTGAGAACGAAGTAATAATTCGAGAGGGAGTATTACGAGTACCAAATACTATTTTAGCCTTAAAATTTCAATGTTATTGATCGAAGGTACTTGTTGGAAGTCCATTTCAAGATAAATTGAAAAAAAAGCACAGTATGTAGTTAACTTTCAAATGACTTTTATGAACATCGCGTACTTTATCAACACGGGCTTGTATATTATGTATGTTTTTATGTATAGTTAGGAACTCTTTAGTTAAATTTGATTCTATATGCTCGTATAAACTCTCGCATATTTCAAGAACCAAACATGGTTATTTCCAAGTCCGTTTTGTGTCTAGAATAAATAGCTAACCAGAAATGCTCTACCAAGAAACTCAACAGTAAATATGTTTAATTCTAACATGGCGTTTTTAGCCGTTTAGCATTTTAACAATGGAGATTTCTATCAGAAATGCAAATTATGGTTAAAGTTTAAAAGCTCTCAGCTTCCACAGCACATTATTACAAATATATTATATACAACTAGTAGAGCTTACATAGATACTAAACAGTTTGACATTGTGATCTATGGGACGACGCAATTATGTATTTACTATGGCTTTTGTATTAACTTGTTCTAATATAAATTTCTGGTTTGTTTATCTTATTAAATTTATGTTCTTGAACTTTCTGCATAGTTGATTTTGATCCCAAAATGGTTTAAAGATAAAAAAAATTATATACTTTTGATAGCCAGCTGATTATTAGTGTCATTTAAACATGGAGAATTTTAAATAAATGGGAAACTTGTCATTATGTTTGCTAATGAAGTAAATTGCTAGTCTATCAAGCATTGTCGCCGTCTCTTATTTCATAGATTCTAAATTCGAATCCTGACACCATTCCACTGCATATTTATATTACGAAAACCAACAACAAGATCGAAGACATGTTTTGTTTATCGCATTTTAGCTATTGTATCGACCGTTATACTACTTCCAATAAATAAGCCAATGATATAGGGCAACCTAGTGAGGCTGCTGCAACTTAATTGAAGCTAATTGGTGATATATATTATTGTTTCAACGTTTGTGCATTGATATTGATTTAATAAAGAAATAAATATAATACGGTGATGCAATATTTACAGTGATAAAATTATACTTGTGCTGACCATTTGACCAAAGCCCTTGATATGAATGACTGCACTTTGTGCAACACATTACATTGTACGAAAATGAAGGAAGTAAAATTAAGCTATGATGATTATCTAACAGGGACAAAAGCATAATCTATAATCCGTGTTTTTTTATTGGTGCAATACATTTTAATCATTATAATAACTGAAGCTGAGTGCACAGCCAAAATAATAGAAAATCAATATTTATAAAATAAAATAGAATATTTTATTCAACCAACAATACAATAAGCTAAATAAAAAATGATTTGGTTTCATAAACATTATTTATTTTTGTGTGGCTCTGAAATTTTGTTTTTTTATTTTATTTGAGATTTTGAAGAAGATTTCATTACATATTGTTATGTTCTTTAATTTATTTATATTCTAATAAAAAAATGATGTAATATTAGGTTTTCTAGTTGTTCTTACTGTAATTAATTATGTTTCTTACCTTTTGATTTATACTTTCTGTGAAATAATTATGTTCTATTTGTTTTTGATTTGTCTGTATTACTTTAAATTAATTTTGTATCTGCAGTTTTTCATTTGTTAAATGTCTCACTTTGTACTGTAAAAGTCATATATTGTTCAAAAATAAATAACACAATCTACACATAGATTGATGGAATTTATGTATGTAGGTATTAACTAATAGTATGTAAGATCTGACATTAAAATGCAGCCTAAAGATAGATATTTGCATTTTTCAACAATAAAACGACGTAATAATTAAATTCAACATTTCGACACGTTTATCAATCCAAGGTTAAACATTTCTCAAAATGTTTTTATTTAAATTACCTTTTTATAAATAATATTCTACAGTCTATTTTGTGTATTTAAAATAAATTCTTAGATTGTAGTTATAGCTATTTTTTTTTAAAACTAAAATAAAGTATGCAAATTTTCAATCTCCATTTAATTAAAATTTCATTGTATTGCTTTTCAACGGTTTGATTAGATTAAATATCCTTTTACATTGTTTTGGTGCATATCTTATCAGTTCTATTTTTTATAAGCGTTTTTTAGTAAATAGTTAACTTAGTGGATTTGCCATATTTTTTTTAATTTAATCGATAGGAAAAGATTAAAAATATAAAAATTGACCGAAAATATGAATATTTAGTTTCACATAGGTATAATTTTAACCAATGAAATCGAGTTTACAATAAAAAGAATTGATATTTAAAACGTTTTTAAGATATACACCATTCACATGATCTAAGATTTGGACTTTAAATAACAAAGAATAAGACAAATTGCGTTAATCTTGTTATTCTCCACTGTTGAATATAGGCCTCTTCTATATTTTTTCATTTATCGCATTCTGGGATCTGTCTCATGCCCACATCCTGCCGGTGACAGGAAGAATAATATCAGCAATAAATAATAATAATATTTTATTATAAAACCAGTTGTTTTATTCATACATACCATCTCAGCATTTCGTACAACTGGGTTAGCCAGCGGGTCAACTAGACATAAAAAAAAATTGTCGAGGCTATTATCATTATCAACTCTTTCTAGACTGAGTTCTTACTTTTTTTCATCTCATGGTCTCCATCTTAGGTGTCTATTTGTGGGTTCTATGTATATCTAGTTCCAAAAATATCTTCAGAAAAATTGGGCCTTGCGCATATAAAGTATACATTTTCAAATGAAAAACAACATGTACTTTCAAATATATTTGAGTTTAATTTAACATTCCAAACAACCATTGTGGTTAAAAAAAAAACAACACAACACTCTTCAATTTTCTTATCGAATTCGGATCTTTACTTTAAAAAAAGTTTGCCACTTCGCATGTTAATTAAACTGATCAATATTTTACACGTATATACCTTCATGTACAAAGTTATTTTATCGCCGAAAATGCCTCGGGACCATAGTTACACGTACAATGAATAATTTGCTTTGTTAACAACAAAAAAAAACTCCACCTGTTTTTTGCACAGTTTTCCTTCCACTGCCAGAATATCTCAAATCGACACCTTGAAATCTTATCGTTTTAATTTAATAATAACACATAATTCTCTATATTTAATTCTCAATAAATTATTATATAATATCTACTTTATTGTTTCCTATAGATTAAATATTATTTATTTACTTATTTAAAGTAGTTAAATATAATAATAAATAATATATGAGTAGGTACTTATTTAAACTAATTATTTAATGTCTTCGATACACTAGAAAACAAAACTTGACCATTTCGTTTATTATATTGGCATTGACTTTGTGAGAACACTTCTGATAATAATTAAAACATAGTAAAAATAAAATAAATTATTATAATTTATAACCATAACCTCAGTCATTGAGATTATATTAATTTCATTGTTTAATTATTAATTATAATAATATTTTTCATATTTTTTTTCCAAAATGAATTTATAGTAAACCTAAACAAAAGTACATCAATCGAACAAGAAATGTTTTTCAAATTATGCCTAAAAATAAAATCAACTAGATACGTCGAGATTTCTTTAAACCAACATGGAAAATCCAAAGTAAACTAGAAAGTTTAAAGAGGTATAGGAGTCACCTTTTATAGGTGTTTGTAGCTCTCTTGGAGATAAAGAAAATCTTTTAGTTCATAATTCCATTCACATACAGTGAATATGAAATTTGACTATTGCCAAAAGATTTGCTACTCCTTATATTTTAAATTATTATATTTTTACTTACAGTGTGTTTTGAATAAAAGAATCGATTATATTTAACACTTGTTTTTATTTATAATTTAAATTACAAAAAATAAAATATTGTAACAATGATAATGAAAAGTTAAAAGAGAATATTAATTTGTTAAACTATTATAATTGCCTGCCGAAAGTGAACTGAAGTTGATAATTTTCTCCTACTCTATGGATGGCTTTCGTGTGTGATTTTAGCGCCCTCTATAACAGACATCTACATTTTGTCTCCCCTGAAGGTTTGCGTCTTGGTAAACATTTGGTGCTAACTTTACTTCTTCCTGATCTTCATTAGATGGCGGTGCTATGTCCATTTTTAGTTTATAATGTTGCTGAAACACATTATCAATTTTTATTTACAAAACATACATATATAAAACTATAATTGTTGGCAAGCTTCGCTGGTTGCCACACAGCCCCCTTGGCAGTGTAAAAACGCCGGTTTTTTCACGAATTAGGTCTGTATATTGGTCTTCCACTTCTAGTTATATATACAGGTTCTCTTGATGTTGAAACCGTTTGTTCAGGTTCATTTCTTGCCTCACAAAAATAAGGCTTGCATCTGTCCAATGATATAGTTTTCGGTTCTCCTCCTATTAGCAAAGTTGCAGTCTTGTCGTCTCTTCTGCAAACTTGGTAAGGGCCTTGATATGCTGGAAAAAGCGGTTTATACACCCTATCATCTCTAACGAACAAATATTTTGCAAGTTTTAATTCAGGATGTACAAATATATTATTCTTATGATGATGTTCCACAGGACGTGGTTTAATCTGTTTCATGTACCATATCAGTTGTTGAGTGTAGTAATTTGGTTCTGGAATTTCGTCGGTATCACAAAATATGTCATTTGGTAATCTTATTGGATTTCCGTATAACATCTCTGAAATGGAATAATCAGTGTTTTCTCTAATTATAGTTCTTAAACCTAATAATATAGTTGACAACGATTGAGTCCATGGGATAGGATGATGTGCTTTAAAACTGTTTTTCAGTGTACGATGAAATCGTTCTACCATTCCATTGGTCTCTGGGTGATAAGGAGAAGAAATAGAATGTTTAGTCCCTAATTTAGAACAAAACATTTTAAATTCTGTTGACATAAATTGTCTACCTTGATCAGTAATAAATTTCAGTGGTGTTCCATACCTCGTAATCCAATGGTCCCAAATAGTTCTCACTACTGTCTTAGCTGTTATATCTTTTATAGGTATTGCCTCACTCCATCGTGAATACCTATCCACAAAAGTAATTAAATATTTCATACCTTCAGATTCTAAGAGCGGTCCGACTATATCAATGTGTACTGTCTGGAATTTTGCATCAGGCAGTTTCATATTCATAATCTTCGTTCTAGTGTGTCTTGTTACCTTAGATTTTTGGCATTTAATACATGTTTTACTCCAAAGATTACAGTCAGCTCTCATGTTCTTCCAAACTCCTCTTTTGGAAATTGTTTTCAAGGTATCCTTGGCACCTGGATGAGTCAAGTTATGGATACTGTCAAAAAATCTTCTCTGTAAAGTTTTAGGTATGTACGGTCTTAGATTTCCTTCATGAAGATCAAAGATGAGCTGTAAACCTTGTAAATTGTTTTTGATTAGGTTTAATGAATGATCTTTATTTTCAAACAATTGTTTCAATTCCAAATCCAGATTTTGTTGTTTGGAAATATCTTCTAACGAGATATCATTATGTAACTCTATCATATCTATTCTAGAAAAAGCGTCTGCAATTACATTTGAATTACCAGTAACATATCTAATATCGGTACTGTACTGTCCAATTAGATCTAATTGTCTCTGTTGACGAGGACTTTCTTTTTCAAAATTTTTCTTTTTGAAAGCATATTGAAGTGGCTTGTGATCTGTGTATATACAGAACTCTCTGCCTTGCAAATGATGTTTGAAATATCTAATGGCTTCAAATATAGCTAGCAATTCTCTGTCATGTGTACTATATGAACACTGAGCTTTATTTAACTTTTTTGAAAAAAAACTAATAGGTTCATAATTACCATCTTCTCCTGCCTGTTGTAGTACTCCTCCGATTGCAAAATCTGAAGCATCCGTCCACAATGACAATTGTTTAGTACTATCGGGATACTTAAGTTTAGTACAAGTTATTAAAGATTGTTTTACCTCCTCGAAGTCATTAGTCGTAATATCGTTCCATTGTACCAGTCTTTTATCATTCTTCTTAGCTCCTTTTAAGTATTCATTTAATCTTGCTAGTTTCTGGGCAGCGTTTTTTATGAATCTCCTATAGAAATTTGACATTGCGATGAAACGTCTGAGGTCTTGAATGGTTTTTGGTTTGGTATATTCAGCAAGAGCTCGTACCTTGTCTGGCGATGGGCCTACTCCTTCTGCTGAAACTTCATATCCTAGAAACAGAATAGAACTTTTACCAAATTCACATTTAGATGGGTTTACGATCATACCCCACTCGTCTAATCTCTTAAACAAGGCATTAAGGTGTTTAAGATGTGTTTCTTCATCTGGTGAATGTACAATTATGTCGTCGATATATACTTTTACTCCTTCTAGACCTTGAGTCATTACATTCATGTGCCGTTGGAAAGTCTGACATGAATTAGATAAGCCAAATGGCATGCGTAAATATTCCCAGGAGCCTGCAAATGTGCAAATAGCGGTTTTTTTAATGTCCTCTTCATTCATAGGTACTTGGTGGTATGCCTTCTTGAGGTCCAGCTTTGAAAAAATTCTAGAATTGGCAAAATCGTTAGTTATATCTTGAATATGAGGTAGAGAATACCTGTCTGGAACAGTTATTTGATTCAACTTCCTGTAGTCTCCACACAATCTGAACGTGCCATCCGCCTTTTTTACTACATGTAAAGGTGATGACCACTCGCTATTAGATGGACGACAAATACCTTGGGAAACCAGATCCTCAAACTCGGTTTTCACCTGCTTCAGCAACTCTGGAGACAAGCGACGAGGTTTAGATCTGAATGGGCT
This sequence comes from Athripsodes cinereus, assembly GCA_947579605.1. Taxonomy (NCBI): domain Eukaryota; kingdom Metazoa; phylum Arthropoda; class Insecta; order Trichoptera; family Leptoceridae; genus Athripsodes; species Athripsodes cinereus. The sequence goes on along the minus strand of OX388322.1, from coordinate 19,171,644 downwards.
TCCTCTAGTATCTATGTGGTGAATTGTTGGATGAGATATGTCACTAAAAGGTCTATTTATATCAATTAGCTTTGGAAAATTTGCTAACATTTGATGATACTTATTGTTCTTATCTAAAAAAGAAATAGAAGTTACATTAGTACTATCAACATTAGAATTATAAGCTTTTACCTTATCTCCACTGCTTTTGTCGATTAACAGTCTGCTCCTCATGTCAACAATTAAATTAAAATTAGTTAAAAAATCAGCTCCCAATATAGCTCTAGATACATCTGCTATGACGCAGTTCCATCTGAATTTTTGTTTAAAACCTAGGTTTATGTTTATGGTTGAAGTACCATATGTTTTAACGATTGTCCCATTTGCTGCAAAAAGTGTAAGATTAACTTTTTCTTTTTGGCATTTGCGATAAGATCTTGGAATTATGCAAAGTTCCGATCCGGTATCAATTAAGTATGATAAACCGTTATCTTGATCCTTAACGAAGAGACGCGTTTGAGGAGTCAACATGTCCGTCTCTATAACATGTCGCTTCTCAAGTTTTTTTGATTCTGCACAGAATTCTGCTGATTGAACGTGCATGGTGATATGCACTTTCTGGCTTTGTTCCCATATTTACTGTGATAGGAGCATATATTATTATGGTAATGTTGGGAAACATTGTTTTTTGTATGTCTGTATGTTTGTGTATTATTGTGAAATTTGTTGCTACTATTTTGTCTATGTGTGTTGTAGTTGGGAAAATTTCTTCTGCTGGAATGAAAATTATTAGTATTTTGTTTATTCAATGAGTCGTTGAGTTGCTTTCCCAAACGTTCTAACTTTTCAGTTAAAGTATGTACGGATTTATTTAAAATTTCAATTTGATTATCTTTGTCACTATTGCTTTTTGTATGACACACAGCGATTTCTTGTGCCTGATAGACATTTGTTATTTTATCTGCTATTAATGCTATTTCGTCCAAGCTACCATTGCTTGTGGTAATATGTGCTTGTACGTGTTTAGGTATATGCTGTATCCAAAGATATTTCAATGTTGTATCATCAATATTTAAACCAATAGCTAATGATTTCATTTCTCTAAGCAATTGAGATGGTGTTTTATCTCCAAGTTGTAAATTTGAAAAGAGTTTCTCTCTGCGAGAATCTGGGGATATTCCCATTCTATTTAATATTGCATCTTTTAGTCTAGAATACATTGTTTGACATTTATCAAGATTTATAATATCGGATACCTGTGAAATTGTGTTTTGATCCAGTTGAGCAACAAGATGTGCATACCTTGTATCTTCGGATGTGATTCCTGCTAGTTCAAATTGTATGTCAATCTGCTTGAACCAAAGTTGTAAATTGTTACTCCAAATCGGTGGTATTTTAATTGATACTCTATCTGTAAATGAAACATTCTTAGTTATATTTGATTCATCCTTGCTAGGTTTATTTGCTTGCTCAAACATCTTGAGATAAATTAAATTTTCCAATTGTATTAATATAAATAATTTGCTGACAATGAAGAACAGCCTGCAATCGAAAAAGATTTAACAAGAAAACAATTGAGTAATTAAGATTTGAAAAACAGCAAACAATTCCAATGTATCCAGCACTTGTGAAAATTTTCTTAGTTTGTGACAATATTATATAAAAAGATTTTGGTATTTGTTTTCCATCCAACAGCGAATAGATCCCTGCAGCTAAACTAGCTAAAATTTAAAAGCAAATTGATTAAAAATGTAACACACATAAATTTGTTGTTTAAAAATTTTAAAATGTAAGATACACAAAGACAATACAAAATTTTTTAAAATATCACTTGATTGTGACAAAAATGTATAAAATTATAAAAAATATCTTTTTTTAGGTGCGCAAATTCGTGTCTGATTCGTTGTTCTGATTTTCAATAAATTAGGCTAGAATCTATTCTATATTAGATTCTGCCTTAGACTTTAGCACCTCTTGAATCACGACACGGGCTCACTCTCGGCAACGGCGGCAAAATTTTGTAAATTTGTATAAAAACTATATCGATCTGTTACACACACTTATATTTAGGATTAAAAGATTTGAAATACAATACAATACAGCTGTTTATCTTGAATGCAAGAAAAATTGTTATTGAAAATTTTTATTTCAACAGCTGATTGTGACAACTCGAAAATTTTCAAGGTGAAAAATTTTGTTAGGTTATGTATAATATATCAATTCAAATAATTATGTTCTTTTGTCGGGGGTCACCATTTATAGGAGTCACCTTTTATAGGTGTTTGTAGCTCTCTTGGAGATAAAGAAAATCTTTTAGTTCATAATTCCATTCACATACAGTGAATATGAAATTTGACTATTGCCAAAAGATTTGCTACTCCTTATATTTTAAATTATTATATTTTTACTTACAGTGTGTTTTGAATAAAAGAATCGATTATATTTAACACTTGTTTTTATTTATAATTTAAATTACAGAAAATAAAATATTGTAACAATGATAATGAAAAGTTAAAAGAGAATATTAATTTGTTAAACTATTATAATTGCCTGCCGAAAGTGAACTGAAGTTGATAATTTTCTCCTACTCTATGGATGGCTTTCGTGTGTGATTTTAGCGCCCTCTATAACAGACATCTACATTTTGTCTCCCCTGAAGGTTTGCGTCTTGGTAAACATTTGGTGCTAACTTTACTTCTTCCTGATCTTCATTAGATGGCGGTGCTATGTCCATTTTTAGTTTATAATGTTGCTGAAACACATTATCAATTTTTATTTACAAAACATACATATATAAAACTATAATTGTTGGCAAGCTTCGCTGGTTGCCACAGAGGTATGTAATTAATATGCAAGTTGACCTCTTCGCGTCAATAAAAATAGGACATTCAAGATGGGTGGCACGTCTCATCGTTGAATTGAAGATATTAAATGTTTTATTCGTGTTGTTTTATGAGTACCTACCTGCTTTTTACAGCACACTAAAAATCGAAGAAAATCGTGTAAACTATTATTTGCCGAAAACTCCAGGGAGCAATGGAAAACGAAAAAAACATAGATAGGTACATATATATTCAAAGGTATATTTATGATTACCTTAAATAAATAAAAGGTTTATTGTTTTTAATATTTCAGATATTCCTAATTAGAATTATGATTTAGAATCATTGCCTTCTAGTTATTAAAACGGATCAATAAAATGTATACTGATATTTATTACCAAAACTTTATATTATAAATAGAATATATACCCAATGTTAAATTATTATACAAAAAATCAACATTAATCAACAAGAATATAATTTATTGTTATTGATTTTTCTACTTTGTTAAGCAAAGACAATAAAGCACCCGAAATCCAATTATTCATTTTTTTATTGAATTAAAATTAATTAAAAATATGACTTATGTAATATTAAAGTTATATTTATTGATACTGGTTATTGTAGAATAGCAGAGAGGACAAACACTAAAAATAAACTTACACAATACTTGTTGCATTACAGTCACATTCCATATAATGATATTTGATACATAATTTGCCAATTTTCTTGCTTCAGACGCGTTTCTTCTTCGAGTCGAGCACAGAATCTGATCCTCATATCGAACTAAAATGTTCACGTAATCCATATCTTCTCTTTCTCTATACTGACGGGCATGATTCGCTGACAGACTGTCGTATGCCCTCTTTTACCATTCTTTTATGCGGGAAACTGAAGAAAATATGGTCTGGTTTGCTGTGTTCGTCACTCGCTCAATCCTCCATGTACCTACGTGTAGTAGGATATAATTATATTCTTATTCATTCGTTCAAACCAATGCAGTTTATTCACATTCTTCTCAATGACTTTAGCTTTTATTTCGTGTTTAAATGCCATAAAATAATAATTATTGCATTTCCGTGATTATGCGTTTTTATGCGCACCCTTGAATTTGATAATGTAAAGTAGATTATTAAACTAGCATGTATGTAAGTTAGACAGAAGTGGCAATAAAAAATGATTACCGTTGGAACGACATTAAAAGAATAATAAGGAAATGACTGACAACTATTATAAATGTGTCCAAGTCCGTTGATATTGAAAGATAATTTGGACACTATTACTGACAATATAATAATAATAAACTTTATTGCACAAAATCAATATGTAAAGAAGAACAAAAAACATGGTATCACAACAATAGAATTAATAATTTTGTGCAATGGGCGAGTTTATTGCTGAAGCGCAATATCTTACAATATACAATTTCAAGATACACTATGTCATCAATATTTTATGAATTTATTGAATTATTCAAGCTAACAATGTTGTATGGGTTTGTAAGTTTACACATGAGGATATTACAGGAGAGTGGCTTGCTGAGATTATCAATGCTTTATACATTTAATGCTTTATATACAGTTAATCTGACTAACAATGTTGTATGGGTTGTGAGTTAATACATGTAGATATTACAGAAGGGTGGTTTCTGACATTGTATTCGAAAGACAATATTAATCGAGTTATGTTTAGCCCTCACAATAAGGGCCACCCTAAAAGTTCAATAAAATATGGGGCCTTATTCATTTATATTTTTTTATTTATTTTGCGTTCTAGAACATTGTTTCACAGAATTATTCAACTGTGTGACTATGTCCATTGATATAGACAATAGAAGATAATAGTTATTGGAAAAATGTGAACAAATCTTAATGTATGTATTGAATAATCATCTTTTTAAACTTGGACTTGGCATTGAATCTCAAAGTGGATGAGCAAGTAAACTGTAACAAAGATAAAATGTCATCAAAATGTAGATCAGAGGTGGGCAACATTTTATAGATGCGTATTTTACAAAACGATAAAATAATCATTATCGTAGTTATGTAATTTCTGTACAATACATTTCTATGATTTACCTATATTATATCAACATTCACAAAGGCCAATTGAAATATAGGTAAATCAGTTTGTTAAATAATTTTAATAAAATGCGTCATATTTTCTAATCTTATTTCATTATTTATTTATTTACAATTATTCACCAACAGGCACAGCGTAAAGATTCAAAGATGCAAAGTAAAAAATTACGAAACAGGCGAAATATTATCTTATTATGTGTTGTTATATTCCCACCGACTATCGTATGTTAAGAAATTACTCGTAATTTAACGAGTTGATCGAGTTGTGTCCTATTTTATTTATTATTTATAGAACTTACAAATATCGGAATCTTAAGAATTCTGAAAGAATATAAAAATATTCAATCAATCTTCGGGCACAAAATTATTCCAAATGAAGGAAACTTGTTTCCCAAGAGGAACATTAATGAACAAAAATAATATATTCTTCATGATCATCTGGTAAGATAATAATACATTCACATAAATTACACATTTATTATGTAAAATGAATGATGTATTGCAGACCGTATAAAATAAAATAAAATAAAGGTCATACTGGATTCACGTACCATCGGTTCGATACGCGTGTTGAGGTAAACAAATGGAAGTCAAAGTTAATAGTAAAACAAACTATTAACACTCTATTAAATATTAACAACATTGTTTATCACCTCTTATGCAATGTAAATACTAACTAACATAATACATTCATTCAAACATTGTGTTGTATTGGTCAGTTAAAGTTTTATTAAAGGTTTATTGGTATAACCAATGTGTGAGTCATGAAGCTTTTTTTTAAATGAACATTGTGCTTTTAAATAATCAATTCGTCTGATTTTATTTCTTGCACTTATTTATCATACATATGATTTTTTGTCTCCTTTTACTAAGCCAAAATCCAAAGATTGGGTGTGAAAACATTTAAAATCTAGATATTTAATATAGTGTCAATACGAATTGCTTTCGGACCTATTTTTCCAGTAGCCTGGAAAACGATTTTCCACAAATTATTTTTCCTATAATGTCAACAAAATTCAGACTTAGAGCCACTCTGAATGTAGGTATACAGTGAAAGAATTAATAGTTTACCCCAATGTCTTGTCTTACGGTGAGCATTGTAATATAAACAATAATTTTATAAGAACGATAAATTACTGTGAGTATTGTTTCCAAATAAAATCTCATTCAGTATCTACCGTTTTGATAAATAAAACAAATTCCTATCTAGAAACAAAGTGTTAATGTAATAATATATAAGTAGTTTTAAAATAAATAAATAATATAAATATGTAATGATTAATATTTCTACAATTTCAACACGAGTAGCTATGAATATATTTTCACCTTTTCTCACCTCGTAAATAACACTTACCTACTGAATAATCCGCGGTCGCAAATAAGCAAATTCCACTGCATTCTACGTACAAAAATACATCATCTTTACTGTACTTACGTAGGTCTCAAACAATTTCAAGAACAAAAGACATTAATATTGTGGACTAGTATAATTTGCTAACTTTCGTTTACACCAATATTAATTCTGTCATTAATATCAATATTTTGATTATTCTGTTAATTGACGAATTGCGTCATACACAGTCGTAAATTTGCTTATTGAAATTTACTTAGTAACGACCGAAACCTGGGAAAGTTTATAGAATATAGTTTTATATGCGTTGGTTGGGGGAGAAGTGAGCTCACAAAGGATAGCATTCTTTTTTCATTTTTTTTTTTCGATTAGTGTTTTTCGACAGGTTTTGATGAAAGAAACACTTCATATTTGTATAATCTTAGTTGTAACAATTTTTTCGATTGAAATGTTTGAAAATTATCTATTAAATTAGGCATGCGATTTACATATGAAATTCTCAGGCATCGTTGAACTTGTCCTGAGAAAATTCCAAAATTCCAAAACTTGTGAATTATTCCACTAGAAACGACTACTTCTTCGTAAATTTGATTAATGAAATGCACAAAATACTGCAATATATTACCGCATTTTTGAATTTTATTTAGAAGAACATAATGATTATTTATTAATACTTTTAGAAAGTTTATCGATTTTGATAAACCTTGATGAACCACTTTTAAAGAGCATCAATATAATTTACACCTTGGATCTTAAACCCGGACACGCATACACAAAAGTAATAAAATAGGCATTATAATTATTATTATGATAGATAAAAGATCTATCTAGGCCTAGGTGTGATTTTATTGTATTTTAATGTCGAGAGTGGTCTATTTCCGATGGCATTTTGCTTTATGTAAGTTGGTGATGGATCTGTCTGCCAGAAGACGTGCGAAGAAGATATTATGGTCCATTACACAGCACGAATCTGCGGATCATCACAATGCGCATAGGCATCTACCAATGTCAGGGACTGACAGACAGATTATTCTGGATCTAATATCCAATTGTTATTACTACATATTGCACTAACTTTTACACCCTGCGTTGGTCTTAAAGTTTTATAAATACAAAAAAAAATCTTTTCCTATTGTTCAAAGTTTGAAGTGACAAACTCACTCGTTTCCGGAAATGAAAAGTTTGTTCTATATTATTTTGTCTAATTCAGAGGTACCCAAACTTTTTTCTCTCGTAGACCACTTGCCATGTTTTTCAGTTGTTGTATACCCTCTGCTACTCACTTTGAAAGATTTAAATATCTAAGAGTAGTGGAGTATATGTAGGCATATGGACCATTCGCTGACATGGACCCTTTGCAGGGGTCCTCGTCGACCCCTGGTCGATATAGACCACTTTAAGAATCACTGTTTCCGCGCCCTTGAGATCGATGCTCCGTTATACGGCGCCGAATAAATCATCCAATAAACAATATACATACTGGTCTTATCTATCCATACCATCAGGGCATTTCTCACAACGAAAACAGTCGATTTTCCTCTTCATGCTAAAAAAAGGCATTCAGGATGGGTAGCATAAACTGCATCATTTGAAGATGTTGAATATTATATACGTCTCGTTATTATTGTATAACGTTTTGCGGATACCTGTTCCCATACAAGACACTCGAAAATTTAAAGAAAAGAGTTGAAGATCTTTTCCGGACACCGAAGGGTTTAGAGCACAAATTTGTCGCCACAAATCGAAGAATATATAATCATTGTACTTAAAGTACCTACTATATTCGTATTCTGATAAAGGTATTTTTAGAGAATGTATTAAGAAACATACACATATACAAATGGACGCAAATATTTATTCAGGAGTTGTATTGTATAATCGTAAAGGCATTTCGAGTATTTATTTGAATCAATGGTGCAATATCAAAAGATGAATTTCAATAATGTTCTCGCATGTGGAATTTACCTCGCAATTTTAAGTACAAATGTTATTTCTGAATGTTTCAGTATATTTTCAAGGTTAATCTAAAAGTATTAATTCTTATATTAAAGGAGGCATTTTGTTTATTTCTAATATATTTTTACAAATTGGATTCATTCATACCATCACAGCCTCTCCCACAATAGGACAGGGGGGCTAAAAAAGCCACTTTATATGAATCATAATAGTATCGAATCAGGAATTGTAAAACGATTTAACGACAACATTTCACCAAATATGAATCATATTTTGATGAAATGAATTGCGGGTGAATCGCGTACAATTGTGATCATTTTACGAAAATTTTAGGAATTGATACGGATCTGCTGGCAATTCGGGAAATGAATCATCTGTAGATGAATTATTCAATGTGGCCATTTTAGGCCCCCTGGTTATCGATCTGTACAATTTTGTTTTCAGTTGTAATATTATTAAGTTTAATAAGTTTTATTGCTTAGGTACAGAAAACATTTCTAAAAATAAACATGCGAGTTGCCCTCTCCGTGTCAATAAATGATAAAACATTCAGCATGGGTGGCTTATCTCATCGCTGAACTGATGATGGTAATGATTGTCTTAAGAAGGATGTTTTAAGAATATCTGACTTTTACAATAGAACACTTGAAAATTTACAGTAAAGAGTGGGAGATCTATTTTTTGCCAGGTACTTCTCAGAACAATATCTACATCATATTTCTGTACTAAATTTTATGGAATTATCAGGCAGTTTGCATAACCAAGCTGAATCATAATTAGTAGGGGAGAGGGGGCATGAAGGGGCCACTTTTTTTATTTGCATCATATTTTTATTGTCAGTAGGAATTTAATGCACTTAGGTGCAGTATTTTAAAGTGTAGTCCTTTAGCATTAAAATTGAATTAAAAATTGACATATTTGCTAATAGGAACTGGAACTTTTTTTAGTTCCAACAATATTCAAAAATTGGCCCTTTCATAGCTAGGTAGTATTGAAAGGGCCATAGGAGGTGTTGAAGGGGCCGGTGTAATAATCAAAAGATTATAGTATACTTAAGGCATTTTATTTAACAAAAGTGGTTAACAATAAACATATTTGATAAAAAAAAACAGCACAAACTCCTGGTAATATCAATGTACCAAAACATAGTTAAAATTTTTAGCATCATCTTATAAGAAAATAAAAAAATATATAATAACATTTAGAAAATTTTAGAAAATATCCTTAGTTCTAATAATATAAAAAATAATAACAAAACATAAACCCCAACCAACTCAACGTAACAAACACATAAATAAAATTGATATTTAAAAATTTGGAAAGGAACTGAAAAGAAACATGGACTCATACCAACCAACTCAAAAACATTTTGAGCAAAAGAAGTTGTAAAGACCTTTCTTTCCACATGACTCATGGGCCCACATTTGTACTTTTTTTACTTTTTATATTATTGACATACTTTACATTTCATCCAATCCACAGCACTTTGTGAATAGTCCTCATCAGGGATGTTGCGAATATTCGCATCCGCATCCGCAAATGCGGAGCTTCCGCATGTATTTGGACATCTGCATCCGCAATAATTGATGCGGATGTTCATGCGGATGCGGATGTAAGACAATTTGCGACAAGAAAGAAATGGGGCGGGGCCGGCGAAAGGCGCGTGCCGTTTGCACTTGACATTAACCAATGGGAACGAAAATAATGGTGACAAGAGCGACGCGTTTTTATTTTTGCCGGTTTTATTTTATTATTGTAGATAACAAAGAAGAAAAAAAAAATTTCGCCAAAAGATCCATAATATTATTGTAGCAAAAATTTCGTCACATATTTGACAGTGGGGCCTACCAACTTAGATAGTTCCTACTTTTTTTCTATAAAATCTTAAACATCCGCATCCGCATCCGCGGATGTGAACCTTCAAAAATCCGCATCCGCATTCACATCCGCGGATGTGTAAAAATCGACATCCGCAACATCCCTGGTCCTCATTACATACTGGACAAGAATTATTTTCAGTTATCTTATCCGCATTCTTTACAGGTATTACCATGGTTCTTTTTCTTTTTCGAGGTATTACGATTTCTTCACCAGACCTGGTATCTAAAGAATCCGAATCGTGTAAAGAAGTTCTTTCCTCTAGACAAGTTTCGGAATCATTATCGGCATACAGTTGTCTTTTTGTGCTTTTAGCAGTTTTTCTTTGGTTTTTATTTTCTGAATTTCTTTTTGTTTTTCCTTTACGTTTTCGTTCCATTTCCAAGAGCTTGTCTTTTTCGGGGGTAATCCGTAATTATCGATGTCCTTCCTTTGCGTTTGTTAGGTTGGCCTGTTTTTCTTGCACCAGCTTTTGGAAAAGGTCGTACATCCTCGGGAGATTTTAAGCGCCTGGGCGACAGAGAAGAAGTTGTAGGTTGTACTTCTTAAAGATCTGGAGATGTTAAGAGCCTGGGCGACTGTGAAGATGTTGTAGGTCGTATCTCAGAAGGATCTTGTCTATCAGTAACATTTGAGCATTAAAATCCTCTTGAGTGAAATTATTCCGGTTAAAGGGATATATCCCAGTTTTACGGAATCCACTTGTGATATTTTGTATGTTGAATGCTGCCATAAAGGCATCGTTAGCCAACTGTGCTACCTGGTATATTGTTAAGGTTTTGCTGGGATTTGATAAAATCCAGTCGTTCATGGAAACTCTATATCGAGATTTAATTCTTATAATAATTCTTCCTAAGTATGTCCTTCCTATGTTAAAAGACAAAGCTGCAGATCTAACTCTTACTTTTTTCTCTAAAACTTCTTTGACAGCATTCTCTATATCACATTTGGACGGACGAATTCTTTTAGATTTGGTTGAATTATTCATTGTTTTGGTAAGTAAGTACAAATCTGCAAAAAACCACAAGAAATAAATGAAATCAAGTTTAAAATAAAAAGATCACTTCTACATAAGAACGTCGTGATGAAAGGGCCATGCATTGAAAGGGCCGGCCCTTCCATCACTACATACACTGGCCCTTTCATACCATTGCTTATCAAAATAAAATAACCTCAATATCCACCTACTTATAGTATGATGCTACACAGAACTTAATCAAATAATTGAAGCATAGGCTGTATATATTGCACTGAATAATAAGATATTTTATACAAATCATTAACATCAGAGTGAAAAAAATAATTAATAAACGTAAAAAACTTACTTTTCTGGTGAGAAAACAACAAGCGCAGACAATCCGTTTACACTGTGTCGCCGAACTGTCAACTAATAGCGGTAAAGAGACATCCATTGTTGCCACCAAAACAAATAAAAGAATGCGTAGTAATCATATCGCAAGGTAATCCGACAGCGATTGGCCCTTTCAAAACCTGGCCCTTTCATGCCACTTCTCCCCTACAGCTGCAGACCAAATCAAAACATAACTAATGGGGTGTTGACATTTGGCGAATATCGCCAGGCGAAAAAACAAAATTCGCCGGACATCCATTGATCGTCACACCTGTTCACACAGTCCACCGATATAGAAACGATCTGTCAGATGCGCTTTGATTTTGACACTGTTTTCAAAATGGCGGACGTCGAGATGGAGATCGCGAAGTTTTTATTTTGAGTCGAAAAAGTTATAGTAGAGGTTATAAGGCGCCTTTTAATTAAGGAAACAAACGCCACAAACCAACAACAAAGATAACAGCTGTCACGAAGCGGGAAACATTATAAAATTTATAGGTAATAAAGTTTTTACCATAGATACGAATGCTGCGCACATCTGCCCATGGGCGAATCGTTCAATCGGACGAAAAAGTTGGAAGGTGGTCAACTCGAGACGATATCGTTTCTACTGGTTTTTATCGTTTCAGATAAGCTGTCAATTTTGTTCACACGGTTCAAATGGCTGGCGATATTTTGGTGCCCTGGCGATATTCGCCAAAGTGAGAACACCACAGTAGTAATTCAAAATTCCTTTAGTGTCATAAATCATATATATTATGACTTATTATGCGCCCAATTAAATATTATTATTTATGGTTGCATGTCACCCCTCTACGCAGAGTCGTTGATGATGTGAAATGCATATTAATAAACATAATGATTTAATTAAGCTCAGAATTTATGATTAACTCCATGTGATTAAATCAAATCGCAATAGGTAATTGCTCAATCCAATGTGCTGAATGAAATATGAATACACATAGTGTGCATGAGGAATTTTGCGGGAATGAGCTATATAGGAACTCATGACGAAGAAAACATGGTTACTTTTTGGTCTTTTAACTCAGTATCCATAAACTTGAGACTGACCAAGAACACCATTATTGGTGAAGGGCATATAATAATAATTTATTCATTTACAAATATGGATACATTATTACAATACATTGCACTGACTTAAATCATAAATAGACTTTTATTAAATACTTTTCTCCAAACAGCAGTGTTGCTGGTATTAGGAGAAATGGTATCTGAGGTTTATTTTATACCATAATACGATTGTATGCAGACTATAAAAGTTCAAATTTATAGTTATTCCCTCCTTTCACAAAAAAACATGACACAATAAGACACAAAAACAATATCACACCACTGCACGAGTTTTGAGGATATTTTCACAAAAATCGTTAATGTATCCGTTCCCTAGCACCCCCCCCCCCTCCCCATTTTCAATCCATAATTCTTACTACGAGTTGGGTGCGTGTCAAATATTATTGTAAATTTTGTTTTTCTCTATTGATATGTACCTATTATTGATAATAATATTGTATATAGGTATATTTGTTTAAATTAGGTATGTGTCGTCTTAGTACCTAATGATGATGTACAAAAAGAATAAATAAATAATCTACTAGGTTATTCTTGATATCCTCAAAATACGATTTTAATTTTGTCTTTAGATTGTCAAGAATAACTCGGCTGTTTCTCGCATGCAAAGCAGCTGATGAACTGAAAAAATATAATAGCGTACCAGCTAAGATTTCGAGTGTTTTGTGGTAAAAGTTCTTAAAACACCACATACAAGATATGATGAGATCCTATATATCTTCTATTTATGGCACAGAGACGACTATCTGAATGTACCTTACATGCAATGAATCCTACCCACTGATAATGGTTATATACAGATAAATACAAAACATTTTTTACGCAGATGAAAACTTCTACGTTCATTATTACATCAGATAATGTATTGGTGACTTATCTCGTTTAATTAAAAGTTTACTTACATATAAAAAAAATGTTTTTTAAATACGTGTCTAGAATGAATTCAAATTGGATAAGAAAAATTGACTATTTTTGTTTTTGAAACAACATTAGTTTACAACTACTACCTATTACATTCTAAATTTAAATGTAAGTGTCCTTTTCGCAAACACCAAGGTTTATTTTAACTATCCCCAACTTGAATTGTTTATAACTCTGTTTTCAAGAGTAAGTTTTAATATAAAGAACAATAATATTATGACGTTGTGTATGTCATACAGTAAGTTAGTTACGGAGATTATCTCTAAATGAGATTAACGAGTCGTGTATAATTTAATTTATATTACGCATTACATCACAAAACCAAACTATTATAAATCTAATACATACTATATTACACGCTTTATTATTGTATCTATTGTCTTGGGTATTAAATAATGAGAATAAACGGATATTCCTCTTAATTATCCGGTAACCTTCCAGATACCGGAGTACGCAATATTGAGTACGCAACTCAGTACACAGCTTTAGAATAAAATATAATATATCTTATATAAAATTAACATAAATAATTATTGTATGCATAGTACATCCTCATAAATTAATTTACTTTTACTCAAGTTACTCAGATCTTTTAACAAAATCATTCCCTTCCCTTTTCCTTTCCCCTCAATCCTAAAATGCTCACATGTAATTGAATTTATCTCATAGCTTTTCTTCTTTATTTTCATATTCTTATACATATACTTTTTTAAATATACATTTATCTTATAATCTTTCATCATAATAATTTTAATAACAGATAGTGTCACTGGGAGGAATTGCAAGAGAGATCGTGGCTTTCTGGGAGGGAATGGGAATATAGATTTGATGTTTTTTTTATTGTTTTAATGCTGACCGACATGAAAAGATGAAGACCTGCCTTTAACAGAAAACTTGAAAACTAATTATTGTATACTGGGTCAAGTATAACAATATTAGGTTCTTTTTGAATAACGACACGTATTTTTATATTTACACAATATATTCAATAAATAATTCCTATTATAATTTGTCGAACACAATTTGTCAAAACACGCAGCCTAACAGTGCAAGTCAAGGTTCTATCAATTAATGAGCGCCGCTCTCCACAGGCGGCCAACCTATATAGACTACATAGTATTGCTACTCACTCATCATAACTACTGTTTACTTGAAAACAAGGTTCAAGGTTCACTTAACCTGTACTGTGTATCAAAGTCCAAACACTACACTCTCCCCTCACAACCTTGAAAACCTTACTATTCTACATATTTAAATATTTATACAATTCTATGTGATTGACAGTGTTCTCTACTTATTTCAAGACTCTATACATATAAAACAAAACATTACAAATACACGCAGACATGTTCTTCCTTCCGTCCAGGGCCACCAGATGAAGTCTTCCACCAGCCTAAGTCCTGGGTCTCAGCTGTCCCCGCCAATGGCTTCCAATCTGACCTGAAAAATTCAGAACCGGTGAGAGCTTTGCCTTCAAACAGGGGGAGGGGACCTAAACTCCTACTATTAATCAGAGGGACTGTCATCCCAATGCACAGATCTCACATCTATCCGATCCATATGTCTCTTCCAGAGCTGACCAGTACCTTTGATTCTAATAAGAAAAGTTGTATTGCCTAATACCTTTTCAATTTTACCTAAAACCATCTTTTCACTCTTGAGATCTTTGACAAGTACCGATGTACCCAAATTAAATTCCTTTTTCCTCCCCGAGACAAACTTCGAGCCCCTGGAACTATCTTTACAAGTTTCCCTATTTACATACCTTTCCTCATATCTATACCTATTTAAACATTTACATCCATTGTTATTCCGCTTTTTCACTAAATTCTTAACTATATTCTCAATGTCTATATTAAAATTAACCCAATAAAAATAACTTCTAACAAATGATTTCATTTTCCCAATAACTGAATAATTTTTACACAAATAATTTATCACAATACCTTTAACTGATTCCGGAATAACAATTCTATCTCTGTAGAATAAATAATCCTTGTACACAGTCAAATGTTCCTTCACATTAAACAACTTCGCAATAGATTCATTTAACTGTCTTTTGCACGGCCAATTATTTTTTTCCACATATTTAACAACTTTTTCCAATGTATAATCACTTTTACTTCTCTCTAAAATTAATTTCGAATTAAAACTATTATTTTTATTTACAAAATCTAATTTTTGTTGTTTCACATTACACGCAAGCGATGCGTTCGCACTGAAATTCGGAATATTTTCAATGAGCTTACATGCAACAATATTGTTTAATTCACTGCCTTCCGTGCTATGTACTTTGTACCCTATATTATACCTACGCATAAAATCTGTACCCAATATTATTTTATTCCCGCTCTCTGTTACAACAAATTTAATATTTTTTTCCATTCCATTATGATTTATTTTACAATGTTTAATACCTAACACATTCAAACTGTGCCCGCTATACGTAGATAAATTAATTTCATCACACTTCTCTATTATATTATTTTCGTTGAATATTTCTTGCAATTTTTGAATAGATATACAGCTAATATTCGCTCCCGAATCTAAAATACATTCAACATTTTTATTCTCAATTCTTACATTTAATTTTATAAAATCGTTTTCGGTGTCTTGCGAATTATAAATACCTTGTATCTTATAACAATTTTCACTCAAATGCCCTTTAGATCTACATTTTCTACAAAAAAATTCTCTATTAAATTTACATTCACTTTTATAGTGATTTCCCTTACAAATAAAACATGAAACATTTTTATTATGCTTATACCTACTCGTATTTACATTTGAATTTAACCTTGAAAATTTTGACGGTCGATTATTTTTCTTATAATCTGTATCTGTACTACTTGAACTACTGAAACTATTATTGTTTCGCCTGGAAATCTGGCTAATTTCCTCAAAATTTTCTTCCTCTTTTTCTATTTTTCTCTCTAGTATGTGCTCATAACTAGAAGCCAAAGCAACTGCTTCGTTCAAAGATACCCTATCTTTATCACATTTCAAGAATAACTGCTGTTTAATCTCTTTATTTCTAATTCCGATTATAAACAAATCTTTTATATTACTTTCTAATCTAGTACCAAACTCACAATTTATACTTAATTCTCTTAATCTTAAGGCAAAATCTTTAACATTTTCCGAATGACCTTGAGTAGCCTTGAAAAAAATTTCACGCGATTCAAATACACTTTTTTCCTCTTTAAAATAACCATTAAATAACTGAATCAACTCTTTATAAGACTGTTTTTCCACAGAAGCTGGAAAACACAGATCAGACAGTAGCTTGAAACTGCCTTGGGACAACGATGTTATGAAGAAAGCACGCTTCTTCACATCAGTCCAACTTTCATCATTTAATAATAAGGCGTTCTCCCACCTTGTCCTGTAAGAAGGCCAACTCATTGTCTTGTGACAAAACGGCTCTAAACTTCTCGAAGTCATTTCGGAAAATACCACAAGCAACAACAACCAAGAATAAAAAATAGACTTAGCTGATGAGAGTCTCCTCCAATCGCCCCGGTCTTCTGGATTTCCTTGCAACTGCAATGGACTCCGCCTGGCTGACTTGCAAGACCTCTCCTCTCTCCTGGCTTCCTGGATCCACCAACTGGCTCCGCCTGGATGCTGGGTGACTCCTGTTACCCACTGCTGCCTGCACCTTGCCTCAAACTGGCTCCTGAGACTTCCTGTCTCCCTGCTGCTACCTGCAACCTTGCCCAACTGGCTTCTGAGACTCCTGTCTCTTTGCTGCTACCTGCAACCTTGCCCAACTGGCTTCTGAGACTCCTGTCTCTTTGCTGCTACCTGCACTGCTGGCTAATCTGGCTTTGGAGACTCCTGCCTCCTTTCTACTCCTGTAGACTGCCTTACAACTCTTTATTTCCGCGTACCGCCGACAAAACTTTCGGCGCGCAAAAAAAGACTATTGTTGTATGTTTTCGACAATTTTGAACTACCGGCTGCGCCACGTATTGTATACTGGGTCAAGTATAACAATATTAGGTTCTTTTTGAATAACGACACGTATTTTTATATTTACACAATATATTCAATAAATAATTCCTATTATAATTTGTCGAACACAATTTGTCAAAACACGCAGCCTAACAGTGCAAGTCAAGGTTCTATCAATTAATGAGCGCCGCTCTCCACAGGCGGCCAACCTATATAGACTACATAGTATTGCTACTCACTCATCATAACTACTGTTTACTTGAAAACAAGGTTCAAGGTTCACTTAACCTGTACTGTGTATCAAAGTCCAAACACTACACTAATAGAAAAGTGTAGGAGACCTATTTTATCTATGGATCTCCACGGGACGATATACGATAATCACTAGGGCTTGAGAATGATAACAATGTAAATAAAAGTGTAGGAGACCTATTTTATCTATGGATCTCCACGGGACGATATACGATAATCACTAGGGCTTGAGAATGATAACAATGTAAATAAAAGTGTAGGAGACCTATTTTATCTATGGATCTCCACGGGACGATATACGATAATCACTAGGGCTTGAGAATGATAACAATGTAAATAAAAGTGTAGGAGACCTATTTCATCTATGGATCTCCACGGGACGATATACGATAATCACTAGGGCTTGAGAATGATAACAATGTAAAAAAACGACACTTTATTTTCCTGTTGACAGATATCTGACTTCTCATTTCAGAATCTTACCGAATATCCGTTATTCGGTAACCTTACTAACCAATATTTGTGTCATCAACAGTATATAGATAGATATATGTCTTAACTGTGGACCTTGGAGACTTAACCATCCGTATCTAGCTTCAAAGAAGATTCTGTTGGCATGAATATTTGCATCAGATGAACATCATAGTGCGTGTATCATCAATGTCTATCACACAGATATCAAATATTACTAAGCCATAGGAATAATATTGATAATGCGATGCAATAATTGTGTGTTATAATCTATCTATACCATTGCAACATCTCTTATAAGTTCCTAAGTGAGTGTTATAGACATAAAGATGACCCTCTCCAAAGAATGGTCAAAAAAACGTTATCTTCTTCTTCTTAAAGTGCCATGTCAGATCCCCTCGACATCGGCTATCAACCTGACGTAGGTTTCTCTGTTTTGTGCTAGCCGGGACAGCTCTTCCACCCTCTGGATTCCGGTCCACTCTCGGATATTTCTTAGCCAGGACATCTGCCGCCTTCCCACACCGTGACTGCCCTCGATTTTTTCTTTCAGATTAATTTTTGCTCCAGCAAACCATATTTTAAAACCGTTATACAAACTGTATTTATTTGTTAACATTTTTTTTACAAAATATTCGTGCTAGATTAATTAATTTAATCTAATACATAGGTTATTTAGAAGATATTGCGAATCTGTGATAAACTCGCCCATTAGACAAGCATATTTGTACCGCTCCTCGTTGTATTACTGTAATGTTATTTAATACACTATTTTGAGCAGTAATTTTTTTTATTTCATTTTACTAAGTAGAGCAGAGTACGACTAGCATGCTTATTACACGAAGTAATAGACCATTAAAGGATGACGTCACAGAAAAATCATTGAGGGGCATCAGGCATCCCAACACAACAGACGATTACGGTGTAATATTAGGTGGAACGCCTAAAGAATACCTAATAATCAAAAAAACTGTCAGTGTCGATTTTGTTATTATTTTGTCGTCTGACTTTCTTTTTTTTCTCTTATGGCATAACATCCTACAAGGATGATTTGCGCAATCTGACTGTTTGCCCCCCAAGCAAAAGCAAATCCATAGACAAGACCACGTGACCTTTAATGGTCTATTTCATACATAGTACGCCATTTGAGGGAGATGACGTTATGATAGGTATACTAAAGAAAGATTGTTTTTGTCTTATTGTTACGCCCTGCATGCAAATAAAATTGACAATGTAATTTTTACATTTTACCTATTTCTTTCATCTTTGTTTGGTTGCATAAATCATCGACGTAGGCGTATGTATTCATTCAAAGTAGATAATAATAATATGTATTTATCTTCAAAAATACCTCAAAATAAAAAATAACGACTCAGAATAACGTCATTCGTAATACCAGGTACTTGGTAGCAGATAAATACTCGAATAGCTCATTGATATAACGCGTATCCTAATAGGTGTAGAACTAGATAGATACGACCATACTATTATCTAAGTAGATAATATTAACATAATAACATTATTTTGACCTAACTGTGTCAAGTGGTTGAATTATTTGACCAACGAAACTCTTTGGCACTTGGCACAGACTAACAACAAAACACTAATAACAAACATTGTTGAATCATTGCTGTATCTACTACTGAGATAATATTATAAAGAGTAACGTTAGGATCAATGGAATAGAAAATATCGTAATCGAAATGTTAACTCATTCGTTAACTATGTAGAAATGAATTTATTGTTAGTTATTTACTTAAAAATAAAACGCGAATTACGCATTTCTTTATAGATCCCTACGGTCCCTAAAGATTTATATTTTCATAGATTATGCATCCATATACAACAGGCAGATACGTGTATGTATTTTTATTATTTAGACATTTTTTTTTATTTGTTTATTTTCCAAAAATATTACATACAAAAATAACATAAAAACATCATTATGGAATATATTGCCCCACTAGACCAAAATCTGTTCTGGGGCAATACTAAGAAAAATAAGACAGTTAAATAACTAAGAAAAATAAGACAATTAAATAACTAAGAAAAATAAGACAATTAAATAACTAAGAAAAATAAGACAATTAAATAACTAAGAAAAATAAGACAGTTAAATAACTAAGAAAAATAAGACAATTAAATAACTAAGAAAAATAAGACAGTTAAATAACTAAGAAAAATTACACTATTTAATAACTAAGCAAAAATAACACAATTAAAAATATAAACATACTCTCCGATGAAATACCGAATAGAGCTTATTCGGGTAATATGTACCTATAAATAATACCCACTCTCTCGAATACGAGTGGATGTTCTTGAGAAGAATAGAATAGAATATAAATAATACATCAAATTAGATTTCTTTTTATTATTATATTTTTGAATTTTAATCAATTGAATTATTTCCATACGAAGAGTTAAATATAACACAACAAAATGTCCAGGGAATAAATTTTTAAAATTCAGATTAATTTACAAAAGAACAAATAGATTTCATTTTTGGTAATACGACTTACCTCACCTTTCATGACATAAGCATATTGCTTATTTTGAAGGTGTTTGGGGTGTATATGGGCTTATTTCAAATTCATATTCATAAAAAATAAATTCAATGGTTTCCACACTTTCTGTTCAATAATCTAATACAACGTAAGTTTTTATACATATCTTCATAGTTGATTACTATTTTTTTAAGCTAGCTTAACTTTGTTAACTATAATAATTAACGGATTAAGAATTTAATGCATAGCTCCGTTAACCACTTCTATTACCGACTAATCAAACACTAATAGTTAATAATAGATAACAATAACAGAGATTAACAAAACAATAATAAGAACGCATCTAAATACATAGTCTATTGTTGTTCTCGTAACAAGTAGCGTACGGAGTTGCACGTTTATAAAGTTTTAAAAGCAAATGAATGATAAAAGGCTGACGAAAAAAATACCTGTCATAGAGAAGAGATTTAAAAACGTGCCGACGGTCCTAGCTTGACCACGTAGATCAAATTTCTCAAGAATGATCGCGTGTTGAGTAAGAGTCATCAACGTGCACATCTGAGAAACTTCATAAAAGAACATAATTCTTATTCACCAAACTCTATAGTAAAAGTAGTATCGGCAGATCAAAACTCAGATAACCCTACAAAGTGACAGAAATATTGTTTTCTAAACTCTGGAGAACTGTATTGTAAGATAGAGGATACAGACGAAAATTTTTTGAAAAAGCCAAAGCTCATGACAAACTGTCGAGCTATTAACATTCATAATAGACTTTTAAGTTTCGTGAAATATTAATTGTGCTAGTTCACAGATAAGCAGAATTATATAATTAGATTAATTAAGAATAAGCGCTTTCTTCTACAATAAACTTTACCTCTCTAAGGAAGAATCAAATTTGATGGAATACTTTAAATTGTTTAGAAAAATGTGATATTTAAAAATATTTCAATTTGTAGCAAAAGCTACGAACGAACGAACAAGCACACGGATATACTTTTCATATTATAGTTAAGAAATCAATTACACAGAATTGCGTTGCATCACATACATTATATATACTTAATGTAGTTCTATACTCTCCGATCAAAGATCGCAGAGATAGAGATGACACCACCTGTTGATTGTTATTTACAATTCCAAATAGTTTTTCAGTGATACAAATTACTTGAAAAAGTATCACTACACACCGTGGATTCCCCGAAATAGAATAAATGTCCCACTCTTTCCTTTATTTTTTGGGGTCGTGGATACCCCAAAATAGATATAATGTCCCATTATTTCCTATATTTTTTGGAGTCGTGGATACCCCAAAATAGATATAATGTCCCATTATTTCCTATATTTTTTGGAGTCGTGGATACCCCAAAATAGAATAAATGTCTCACTCTTTCCTATATTTTTTGGAGTCGTGAATACCCCAAAATAGAATTAATGTCCTACTATTTGCTATATTTTTTGGAATATGCAGATACTCTTGTTGTGAGGATATTCGGGGTGTAGATATATTGGTATGTTTATTTCTAGCCTAAATTAATCTTTTATGTAGAAAAAACAATGTTAAATCCTAAAACATCGCGTATAATAATACAGTTTACATCTTTCATTTGGCGATAACTTAATACCACTGTCCTAAATGATTTATTTTTTGTCTCGAAAAACTCACATTTGTCAGAAGTGGAGTAGTCAGTAAACGTGTGTATTAATAACGTGCAGGTCATACTGCTTGGTCAACTTCGCAAAATTCAAAATTAAATAAATATTTGTTTTTCCTTCCCACATGTACGAATATCTTTCACGTAATTAACCTACTTACACAATTCTAATTGATTTGATATAAAATTTAATTACAAAGCAATAATGTTGATTGTAAGTGTAAACATTGAACAATTATTGTTATTCGTGTATCACTTGTATTATTTCTCAACATGTCTGTACAGTTAGATATAATGTTTTTTTTATTAGATACAGTGTGTTATTGGATAAATATTTAGTAGGTAGGTACAATAATATTTGTCACGTCTAAATTTTTTTAATTGATCTATCGGGGAAATTAAAAAGAGAAAATTCTAAGGGGCCTTACATTATAATTCTCATACATTCATTCAACAACTTCTTCTTCTTCGGCATTGCCCTTTCCCATTTATATGGGGTCGGCTCTCCTAGACCTCATCTTCCAAGTTTTCCAGTTCCCTGCATCCTTCAAACGCAGCTCTGCCTCCCTAAGGTCCCTGGCAGTTGTGGACATCCAGGTGGTCACTGGTCTGCCTGGTCTTCTGTGTCCTACTTCTATGCCCATTGTCCTTTTGATTTGAACAGCTAATCAATAATAACTCTGATTGGTTTTAAATTTTATTGTAATGCGACCTACATACGTGTCCGTCCAAAAAAAATGTTGCAAACAGGTTTAATAAACATAAGTTACTAATCAATTAAAGGAACCAAAACAATCGCATTCATCTACAATTTTTGTATTTACAATATTAGTAAATGTGTTCTTAAATTCAACAGTAGTTTGAATCTCGAACACGTCATCCATCTTGAATTGCAACAATGTGTATTATTCAATTGTCAAAACAAACCGTGACAAATGATGTTAATCACCGTAATTACATACATTGCAAATAATATCTATTTGTAATATTGTGATTGGTGTAAGGCACCTCCCCCTACCTAGTTCAATTTTAAATTGTCGATTCTTTATTTAAATAATCTCTATTGTTCGATTGTCAAAAAAGAAAGTCGTTAAATATACATAAGTACCTACTCATGTAATGTATGTCAGTGAAATCTCTTTGGTTTCATACCTATAGATTAGTTCTCAGCAAAGCTCCACATCTTTTCTTTCATTCCGTAGCTCCTAGTACGATCCTCAACTTAATATCCTCGCATAAATCATCCAGGTATTGAGTTAGTATTATCGATGTAAGCGCCCCTGTGTTTTGCCTCCTCAGATATTATGACGCACTATGTGCCCAATTCAGTTGGTGCGTCTTTCTGAAATGGGCTTGAGATAAAAATTAGACATACAGAACTAGTGAAGATCCTAAATGGCTTATACGTGTTTGGAATATGTAATATTATTTTATCGTTTAACTGGATTTGGACTCAACACGCAGATGACTATAACAATTAGACATCTGGATTGAAGGACCATGTTCAAACAATGTAACATTGTGCAAAATCAATCGGAGAAAGTGAGAAAGCATCCCAACGCTTACGAATTGGCTCTAGGCTGGATTGTCCATGATCACTTCCGGTGTTCATGGACAACATTTACCAAAAATTAATTTTGTACAATTTTACTAAGTGTAAACATGGTTCTCCAATGGGTGCGTCCAGATGTAGATGCGAACGTCAATCAATTATCAATATTCAATTATTCGGTGACAATTCGCAATTCATGCCTTCGTTTCCCGTCCTTATACGAGTTACGAAGGCATTCGTTCGAATATTTCTTGGAAGTATGCTCCGAATTGTCACCGAATGGTTGAAGATTGATGATTGATTGACGTTCGCATCTACATCTGGACGCACCCACTGGAGATGTCTGATTGACTTATACGTGATTTACATAAGTAAACAATATTTTTAGTATTTATATAATTTAATAACAATGGTTCTTCATCATAATTGTGAATTTGTTTTGTCTAATAACCAAAGATGAATAATCATTTTAATAGTCAGTGACAACTAAGAAGGAAACCGCAAAATGTACATTTTTAAAAGTTAAGTATTTTATTTATTTAAATAAATCATCAGTAGTGTTTACCTTTACATGCCTGTGGTCACAATACATCCCGGGAAACCAACCTCAGACAATGTAAACGAAAATAAAATTAAACAAATAATGGATAATCTTTGATTAATTTAACATGCTATTTGTAAATAAATTGTTCTCATTGGTCGAGCAATCAAATTATCAATTGAGGATTATAAAAGGACCCTTCCAACACTTTGATATCTCAGGACTCAGGAGTCAAAAACTCCTACTAATTATCCGCTAACAATATCCGTCTTTGCTGGGACCAATCCTTGTTATTTTATGTCTACCTAGCTCTGAAAGAAATAAATTCCTGATTTTAGAATATACAATAATTATTATTGCTAAAGCAAATTATCACTATGAAAGATAATCTTGTTCTGTAAGTGTTCTGCCAAGTCCCTCCGACGTTGGCGATCACTCTGGCATAGGTTTCTCGGTCCTGCGCTGTCTGGAACAACTCCTCCACACCTCTCATTCCAGTCCAATCTCGTATATTGCGCAGCCACAATGTCTGCCAGCCCCCCGACGTCCCTCTGTTTTGCCTGTCATAATCAACCGCAAAATGTGATAGGTACTTTTCTCCACGCATTATAATATGACCCAGATACGAGATCTTACGCACTTTGATATCCAGCAGGAGTTCACTGTCCATTCCAGGTCTTCACACCTCTACATTGTGTATGAAAATACATGTTACCATGTAAAGATAATAAAATTTCCAAATTCAATAGAATATATTAATAAATATGTGCAAAATATATAGCTTAAAGATTTATTCTTATTGGAAATATTTGAAGCAAAATATTCCTTCTGAAAAAAAGATTATAAAAAACATTAATTTCTCATAAAATAATTCGCAACTTAAATATTTTACTGGGAAAAGGTTTAGCGATACTTAGGATAAAGAAATAGAATTCAGAGAATAAAAGCGGAAACGGAAAGCGAAGGCTCTTTCATTATGAAATTAGAATGATTTTACAACCGAACGAGGTTTTATTGTTAATAAATAAATGAATGTTGACAGAAAATAGAATCTTTCCAATGAACGAAAATAACAGCTTCTAATTTACAAAATGTTAAATCCTTGTAGACATGGCGTTAATCTTTTATAATTTTATTCATTTTCATGTCGCCGACCGCGATGCTCTAATATACACATGGGTATATAATATACATAGTTATATGGCTCTCAATATTCATTGTATGTTGTATGATACTTTGTAGATATTGATTGGTTACGGTATTTTTTGCTTCGGCTTCCGTGATAATCTAGTTATACTGACATATAAAGTATTTTTTCAGTTTCAAAACTAAAATTTCTCAAATTCGCCGCTTGATACTTAACCCTCTGCAACTGAGGTGGCTTTTTAGTTATTATTCTGCTGAGGAGTGGTCTGACAGACACTCATTTTTAGTTACATTATTGGCATTATTTAAAATGTTTTGATTATTTTTTTAGTTTTTTGTGAGTATATGACATGTATGCTGACACCATTTGAAAAAATATGGTTAAAAAAAACAGATATTAGAAATTACAAGAAACTTATTAATGCTAATAAAAAATCACCATTTTTTTAAGAACAATTTACAAAAATTAGTAAAATAAAAAAAAAAACACAAAACAAAAAAATAGATAGTAATTTGTTTTCTGTTAACTTTTGTTAAAATGTAAAAAATAATAAAAAAAATCGTTAGAGCGGTTTCTCTAAAAATCGGTTTCAAAGTGCTCCCTCTCAGTCATTTATTACTGACGTGAGGTATATAGATCCACACATGTAGGTACTCACGACGGCCGTCGTTACTGTACTAATGATTAAAGGAACAGAAATTAGGAAGCTACTGAGCGAAACGGAAAGATAGGACTCGGAACGTTGTTACAAAAAAAAAGATTTCGCGGTGTCTGACAGACCTCACGTCAGTTGCAGAGGGTTAAATAAAAAAAAAAAACACCCACCTAACACAAGGATATCTCAGAAGATGTAGACTCGACCTATTTATTTATTTTATTCTTCACTGTACATTTATTTGCACATTCAAAACAAAACTGTCTTCACAGTTGGACCATTGTCAGGTCGGCCGAAACCGCCATCATGGGAAAATTGTATACAACTACTTTTCAATACACACATTAAGGGTTGCACCCTTCCTCACCCATGAATGTTACAGGAATTTCAGTTCCTATGTCATCCATACGTACTCTTCACGCAGATTCTTTCTAAGGGCTCGAGGTTCGCCTGAAGGACTTTCCTTGAGAAAATCCTTCCTGAAATTAAATACAACCATTTATGTCCACCACCTCTTTACTTTAACAATATAGACTTGAAATTAGCTTACAGTTACGTATTTTCTACGTACTAGTTGTTTGCTTAGACTAATACAAAGGGTTAAGACTAGTTATTATGGAAATTTTAAAACTAAATAATTACATTTTTCTTAGCCTTCGAATTTCTACAAACAAATGAATATTACTTCTTTTCAATATCCTATTTAGAAGTAAGTAGGTACTTGAAGAATTGCAAATACTTGAAATATTGGTCGGTATTGTATCACCAAACTTAAATAAGATTCTAATTGAGGAAAAGTGAAGTTGATAATTTTGATTTTACAATCCAATCGCCCATTTACATTTCTACCGGGAACATAGGGCAAAGCTAATCTTATTATTCTATAATCTTCTAACTATCTTCTCTCTGACAACTTAACAACACTTTGAGACTGTTTTGGCGGCACAAATCGTGTAGGATGTTATGCCATAAGGGAAAAAAACATAGGGCAGAAACTAATTACCCCTACACAAAAAATCTTTTTGCCAATCGAATCAACTTTTCTCAGTCTAGTCTCGTCTCTAGCTATAATTTTAATTCCATGAAAGTTGATGTACTATGAAGAGTTCTTCTATGTTTTGTCCATAAGGTTCACGACAACCTGAAAAACTCTCTTTTACAATACACACAACAATATTTTTTTATTTATTTATTCTTTTTGCACATCATCATTACATAACAGTGTTAACAAAATAATATAAAATTTTAAAAACTAGGACGATGTGCAGTGGCGAGATTATCACTATGAAGTGATTTCTTCCATCTATATAAGTACATTTGGAATGTTGTGAAAAGAGATGTTTGAGACGGCACAAAAAAAATTAAGGAAAAAGATCACTCTTTTTGATCAATTATTTTTCAACTAAACATGATCGTATTTTTTTCCGTTGAAATCAGTTAGTAATAAACTGGGTATAAAACCAGTAACTATCTAAAATTTAAATACGTACATCATCGTAAAACATTTATTTTGAATGTCATTATTTAATTATTTTAATTTTAAATACTTGTTAATGAATTCGCGATAAATGTGATTGCATTTCATATACAAGCTATTAAAATGCATTTTATGACCTTCAGTAAGCAGGAAATTGATATTATAGAAAGATTTTAAATTAATTTATCTCGTGTTGGAAACGTTCGACATATTAGGAACAAATTATATTTTTTTATTTCTGAACCCGATTGATGACGCAGTAATTTGACATTACATAGAAACAGTATACACATACATATATACCTACGTATTATAAGTGTAATAGAAAATTACTGAGCTCCCATTTCTTTCTAAGGTGTCGTATAATTGTCTGCTTGAATGTTTTAATTTTTCATAGAATGGAGAGTGCAACTTCTTTTTTTTTAAAGATAATATCTGGGTTTTTTTATAAATTTACTAACCCAAATACAACCTTATACACCTTCCACAGTAAGCTAAAAGCTTGTGTCGTCAAAGGGGAGTTTGCCGGCACCTGGGATCGAACCCCGAACCCCTTGTTCACAAGGCCGAGACTCTACCTCCAGGCTACCGACGAACTCTTCTATTTTCATTACTTTTACTTTTACTGCATAGTCAAGAATCACTTTTATTATTTGCAAGCATGATAATTATCTATTTTTATGTAACTTATTTGATTTTTTTATTCTTCTTTTGAATTTTGATGTTCACTTTATAATTCTTATTTGAAAATTACTTTTAGCTATGTATGTATCTACGAGTATATTCAAATACACATGTGCAATCTGTAAATGGGTTGATATTATATTCTAATATATTACATATATTTGTATAAAATTTGTAAATTGAAATGAAATTATAAAAAATACACGCAATTAATTAGCCCTCTAGGTACTTACTCTGCTTGTGACGGACGTTGTGATGGTATAGATAAATATTTTCAAATGATAACTAATTTCTTTTCTTTCTTTTCCTTACAGGATAAACAGGTTACCGTCATGGGCGGTCTTCTCACTGTCCCTCGCCCTGTGTGTGGTTTTGTGCTGTGCCTACAGCGGTCCCGACCTTCCTCCAGGACCTTACTGTGGAGCCAGACCCGATGCCTGCTGTTATGGTAGAGAAGACAGATGCTCTGCACCCATTTTAGGTAACTTACAATGATTTCAGCAACTTGGACGGTTAAGACGATATTTCTGACAAAAATTATGGACTAAGAACGCTTCCTTGAAAGTCCAAAAATTTCTCTCCCAATGATAAAAATCATCTATAGTTTAATATACTATCTTTGTATACTATCTGCTATTCCAAAGCTTTTTGAATCTATAGTTGTTTGTAAAATAAGAAATCCAATAAACAATATAATCACCACAAAGCAACACGGTTTTGTGCCAAAGAAGTCCACTCTCACCAACCTACTTATTTACCAAAACTATATTGTCAATGCACTCACCAAAAGAGGCCAAGTCGACTCCGTGTACACTGACTTTTCAAAAGCTTTTGACAAGGTGTCACATGACATTCTACTTTGTAAGTTACGTGGGTACGGAGTTGGTGGAGTTTTCTATCGCTGGATAGAGAGTTACCTTAAGGAGAGAACACTTAAGGTCAGGGTTGGTGATGGTGTTTCTGATACCGTGTTTGCTCATAGTGGTGTGCCTCAGGGCTCGCACTTAGGACCAATACTATTTAATGTATTTATCAATGACATAGTAGTTCAGATCTTCAGGGACATAGAAGTGTTATTATTTGCCGATGACTTAAAACTATACAAGTGTATCGATAGTATTGAAGATTGTATAATGCTACAAAATAATTTAGATGTTTTAAATGACTGGTGTAAGAAAAATAAGCTTTGCCTAAACATCACAAAATGCCAGGTCATTAGATTCCATAAAACTAAATCTACAATTGTTTACAATTACTCAATTAATAAAATTATACTCGATTCTGTCTCTAATCTGAAAGATTTAGGCATCACATTCTCTGAGGATCTAACTTACAATTTACACATAGAGGAAACTGTTGGCAGGTCTATGAGGGCTCTGGGCTTTATATTCAGACTGGCGACAGACTTTCAATTGATTCGGTCTTGCAGACTGCTCTTTGTCTCCCTTATAAGACCATTACTGGAGTACAATACCGCAGTGTGGTCCCCGAATTACGCCGTCCATAGTAAAAGTCTGGAAAGGGTACAGAGAAAGTTCTTAAGATTAATTAATTACAAAATGGGAATACCTATAGAGAATATTGAATATTCAGTCTTAATGAGCGAGCTCGGTATCCTTAGTCTTGAGAATCGAAGGAAGATGTTCGACCTTTGTTTCCTGCACAAGCTTCTAAACGGTGCAATCGATTCTCCTGAGCTGATTGAATTAATCCAAATTAATGTCCCCGTCAGAAGTACCAGACAATCTGTAACTTTTCACGAGTCTTACACTAAAAACAACTACACATACCATGCTCCAATAAACAGATTTCACAGACTTGGTAATCTGGTGGGTGAAAGCACTGATATTTTTGCCGACAGTTTTCTAAAATACAAATCTGACATTATCAAATACTTGAGTGTACAAACTGACAATGGGTAGTCGAGGTTTATAGTTGCTTATTTACGTTGATCTTCTCTGGCCCCCTAGTCAAAACACATTTTAGCGTTATGAAGTCGTTCGACTACAAACGAAATTACGACAATCTACCTACATGTACCATATAATTATGCGTTATTGTTGCAATTATAGTCGTAATTTCGTTTGTAGTCGAACGACAAGTGACGCTAAAATGTGTTTTGACTAGGGCTGCTGGTATTCTATGCCTCTAACTGGATATGTTCATGTGACTAATTGTTATTTTTTTTTGTGTGGCGAATTGCTCTTTTAACCACTTATGTTTTTATGCATCCTAAACTTATGTTTTTTAATTGATCTCTATTATTTGAAATTTTTTATATAATTTTTTTTGTATCAATTTTTTATTGACTATTTACTATATTTGACAATTTCATACCACTTTGATTTCTCTTTGTAATGTTCTTGACCAAATTTTTAACTTATGAATTTTAACTAATTGACTTTTTACTATATTTGACATTTATATACCTTTGATTTCTCTTTGTGATGTCTTTACCAATTTTTTTTTAACATTTTTGTATCTTTTTTATAATTATAACATGATTAATGTTATATTGTCTGTAAAACTTTCGTTTCTTTAGTCTAATTGTTTTGTGTCTTTTTTTGTAACAGATCTTTCCTTTGTTTACATGTTATGTATGTATACAGAGGTTTAACATGTTAAAGGCTTTGGCCGTAAATATTTGTAAATAAATAAATAAATTTGTAAATAAATATTTTAATCGACATAAAATCACTATGATGACTCAAAAACTTGTCTTTTATATTTTTTTTTAAAAGGAATATCAATTTTTTTTTTTTTAAATATTCATATAACCCCTGAAATAAGTCTAACATTATAATATTAAGAACAGATTATTAAAAATGAAAAGTGATAAATGTAAAAAAATCGGTAATCATAAAATAATAGGTAGGTATATTAAATTTAGCGATGACGCATATCACCTATTCTGAATGTTTTACTTTGGAAGGGTTAGTTGGAAAATATCGCGCTTCTGCGATAAACTCGCCCATTGCACAAAATTATGTGTTTTTTTTATTTATTTATTTATATAATAACAATATATACATAAATAATTTAAACCTAACCAAAAGCAGCAAACATATACTTAATAACCATAGTATTTACATAATTTCAATTATATGTAAATCCACATTTCAGGAGCCATTCCTTGACAAGTCTTTTTGTTGCAATCTTACTACCACATTTCTTAATAGATGTCGGCATCATATTAAGCAATTTTGGCACATTATGTATATTCTAAAGTTCTCTTACCGTATTTATTATTATATTTTGGTACGAAATATCCTTCATTTTATTTAAATCTAGTATGATGAATGTGACGTGGTCTTGTTTTGTATTCATCCTTCAAAAACTGGTCAAGGACTATCCTTTGCCAAAACAGTAGTAATGATGTCATGTTTTTTTTTCTTATTTGGCACTATATGAGATGGTAGGCCCCACTGTTGTCAAATGTGAGATTTCATAGAAAAAGTAATATTCACGAAATTGTTGCCATATGTAGCATTATTTTTTGGTCACCACGTTTAATTATTTTTGGACACCAAGTTTTTCGACACCGGCAAAGTTTACATTCGAGTATTTTTGCTGGTTTTGTTTTGTTTTTGCATAAAACCAGCAAAAATAAAATCTAATTCGAATACAAATTTCCTAAAGTTTATATTCGAAATAGATTTCATTTTTGCCGGTTTGCCGGCTAAAATAAAACCTACTTCGAATACAAATTTCCCAAAGTTTATATTTGAATTAGATTTCATTTTGCCGGTTTTACTTTATTTTTGCAAATATAAAAAGAAAAAAAATATTTCACCAAAAAATCCAAATAATATTATTGTAGTAACAATTTTCCTCCATAGAAAACTATATTTGACAGATATCTGACATTGGGGCCTACCATCTCAATGAGCTCCTATTATTTTTGTGCAATAAAGATTTTTAATATTTTTATTACTTTCATGTAACTGAGTGAATTTAATGGCCACATACTTGTAGGAGACATAATACAGAATAATTAATTAATTACTACACAATCATATCAAACCAAACTTTCTCTATAAAACCATAAATGTTCTTAATAATATTTTTCTCGTAATACTTAATGGATTTGAATAATTAAAAAGATGTAAAACAGGTGTATTTATGTAAATAAACACATTAGGTATTATGATGCACTTTTTAAGGCATATTTAAATAACAATAAAATGTGGCTTGATCGTTTTTTTATCAATACAAGTAAATACATAAGAAGCCGATGTATAAAAACTACCAAATATAAAATGTAGTCATTTTTATATCAGATGATTGAAATACAAGTATGATTCATTCATCAAACGGAATGTTTTTGTCGCTTACATGTTTATATTTATATGTCTTTCATCTGTTGTGTACCATGTAAATAAATAGTTATAAAAAAAATATATAATATAAATATTAAAAAATGTTTTTAAATAAAAATATTTAAACTTGAATTACTATGTTTATTTGTTACATTAATTTACAAATAAACATAGTAATTCAAGTTTAAATATTTTATTTAAAAATGTCTAGAAATTGTTACATAGTTAATGCCTCTAAAATAAGTGAAAAATAAAAAAATGTGTGCGGAGGTTGTACGAGTAATGCTATTATAAAGAAGTTTAAAATGAGAAACTAGAGTCTATCTCTATCCTACAAGTCGTCCTCTCTGTACCATAAAAAATAACATTCTAGATCAGTCCGGGTCTTAACCTGTGGGGAATGGCGGAGTTGCCAGGTGGGGAATGGCGGAGTTGCCAGATGGGGAATTTCGTGCATTTGTTTCCATTAAAGGATATACGAAGTGAAAATTGAATTTGTCAAAGACCGATGCTGTGGGGGGAAATGGAGAGTTGGCTAACTGAAAAGTGGGGAATTGGAGAAAAAGGGTTAAGAACCACTGTTCTAGATAATAATATATCTCATTACTATACTGTATAGAAGTTGTTAATTTTTTTTTTATGAATACGTTTACTTTTTATAGTTTACTACTACATCATCACAGCATATCCCACAAGTGGGGGATACTCGAAAATTACAGAAAAAATATTCTAACCGGCAACTCTCCAAATATCTCCAAAATATCTAAACGTTGTATCGCTGAATATTTAGATAAGTTTATTCGGCCTTAGTTACCAATCTTTAAAAATTCCTAGGCTTTAAGAGTTAAATATTCGCCCCTTACATACCTCTTGAGAAATACGCATAAAACACTCCAGATCGATACAAAAAGGTAAACCCAATATCTAACTTGGTTAGTTGGTTCCACAGGTACGCTGTGCTACTGTGATGACTTCTGCAACAGAACACGGAATGAGGATTGCTGTCCAGATTTCTGGCAGGTCTGTCATGGAGTGGAGCCTCCTCCAGAGAATATAATCGCCTGCTACCACAACGGCAAATACATGATGAAGGGACAGAAGGTTACAGAGAACTGTAATGATTGGTAAGGAAATTATTTTTCTTCTTACATATCCTCTTTTCAAAACAAACTTCTTAAATTCTTTTATTCTAAGTAATTTCGTACTAAATGGTCTTTTCCCAAAACATTTCTAATCTAACGTTCTGATATTGCTATCATCTAAACAGTTCGTTGTGAAAGACGGTTTTTAAATCAGTGGGTGACGGCCACGACTCTATCCTTAAAAAAACACATGTATGAATCTAGGCCTTTGATAAACCCAAATACACCATCCACCATACTACTGCAAAGTAGATAGCATTTCTCGCTTTAATGCGACATTAAATCCTGTTTGTGCATGTGTGTGTCGTTATGGAGAAACATATCTCCAGGTACGGCACGAAGTATGTGGCGGGCGCTGCCCTTTTTAAAAAAAAGTAGATAGTCGG
Organism: Athripsodes cinereus; assembly: GCA_947579605.1. Taxonomy (NCBI): domain Eukaryota; kingdom Metazoa; phylum Arthropoda; class Insecta; order Trichoptera; family Leptoceridae; genus Athripsodes; species Athripsodes cinereus. The sequence goes on along the minus strand of OX388322.1, from coordinate 19,137,471 downwards.
TTTATCTAATATATAAAATTCTCCTGTCAATGTTTGTTATCATACTCCTCCGAAACGGCAGAACCGATTTTGATGAAATTTTGTGAGTTTATCGGGTAGGCCTGAGAATCGGCCAACATCTATTTTTCATACCTCGTGGCCCACCCCGATTTTTATTTTTTACGGTGAAGCATTAAAAAATACATACAGCCCTAAATTTTCACCCTATTACCATCATCCCCTATTTTTTAATATCGATATTAGTAATCTAGAAAATAATGTATGGGTATGGCAAAACAACGCTTGCCGGGTCAGCTTGTAATTCTATATTTTCCTCCACAAGTGACATACTATAATATAATATAACACTTTTCATATATGACATAAATCTGGAAACTCATTACACATGTAGAATTTCTATGCGCGTTTCAAAATAGAAAGTTGGCATTCCTAGTTGCTGAATTTATTATTATTGTGATTTTTTACAAGTACCTACCTACCGTTTACAAAACACTCGAAAAGCGCTTATTCTTTTGTAGACCACACACGTTGTTGTAGGTATATTTAATTATGTAGTACATTGTATTGTTTTAATTAAATATAGACGTGAACTAATCAATAAATCACGTTCTTTATTGACTTTTTGTGAGATATCTCTCAGCGCCACAAGTAGTTAGGTATTTGGAACAACAGCAATCAAAATAGCATAATGCTATTATACCAATAGCACGTCTGGTACGAGTACAACAACACTTATTCAGACGTATGGTGCAAAATTATTGTAGTTTTTCAACATGTTTTTATGTACTTTTAACTTAAATCCCTAGTATAGCCCGGAATAAATTATTATAATATAATCTATTTTTTGCACAAAATCAAATACCTGAAATCTTTCATCAAAATGAATACCTTTAAAACATTTTCGTCATCCAGAATATACATAATCACTCAAATCAAATAAATTATCGTTCTACTCGTATTTTCTTCGTCATTTCTTTTTGTTTTTAACAAGTAAGGTTACTTTAGTTTAGCGAAAGTCTTACTCCTGAATAAAAAGAAACGTTGACAAAAAACGAAAATGTCCAACGAAAACTATTATATTATTATTTATAAGATTACGGCAACCCGTCCCTTGTGGGACGATTTGTGCCAAGTACAATATTTTTAGAAGATGTCACGTAATATTAAGGCATTAATTTATAAGATAACAAAATTTCTTTGGGCGGATTTTAAAATCTTGAGATATACAGAGAGGGTATCAGTGTGCAAGAGGCAAGACATATTGATCGGATACTGGACTTCAGTTATCTCATAATACAAGTCATAAGAGTCTCTTATTGGGCAACCGAGGAAGACATGGTCCAGAGATTCCACATCGAGCTCGCACTCGCAAAAAGGGGACGAGACCAAACCTAACCTAAATAGATGACTGTCCAAACTGTGGTGATTAAAGCGCATGCGAGTCAATGAGACAATCTCTGACCTGGAAAACTTGGAATTATGGAACCATGCAACGAAAACTAGTGAAGTCACTAAACAAATGAGGAAAAAGCTCGTTGATTGAATAATGAAAGGCGTATAAGGTTGTATTTGGGTTTATAACAACACCCAGATATATCTTTTTAAAAAAAAAAAAAAAACTAAAATTACAAAGATAATGTGTTTAGAAGATTATGTGAAATATAGTGTCATCCATCTTTCTATACCATAACGGCATCATTGCAGAGTATAAGTGCTCTTTGCACATCGCATTGGCCAAAAGCTGTAATGATGTGCAAAATAACTTTAAAGAGAATAATAATAATAATAAGCCCAAGGAATATAATTTCATTTTGGACTAATACAAAAAATATCTAGATGTTTTTTTTATTCTACTCGATTGACAATGTCCTGATAAGACAAAAGACACATCTCTCATTGATAAAACCATAATCGAATAAAAAAATAAACGTTTTTATTTATTCAACATGTACTGATTACTGTCTGCTATATCTTAGATTTTTCTATTTATGTTTTTCATTTGTTAGAATAGGTACTCGTCTAAATAATAATATGTATTATCGTTTTATACATAATATGTTATTGGCTGTGTACCTAATGGAAATAAAAAAAAAAATATACATAAAAACACCCAAATCATTGTCAGATATACCTACATAGAAACATACATAATTATTTATTTATTTATTACAAGCAAATTCGCACAAAAAAACATTTAAAACAAATACAATGGGTTAGTTGGAAGATATCGCGCTTCTGTGATAAACTCGCCCATTGCACAAAATTAATTTGTCTAGTTTAAATTGTTTATTTTATTTTGTTGATTTTTTGTGCAATAAAGGATTTTATTATTATTATTATTACAATCATACAATCAATATACAGAGGGCGAGTTTATCGCAGAGGCACGATTTCTTCCAACTAACCCAAATAATATTAAAATGATTTTAAAAACACTGTATAATTTCCAAATTAAATTTATTCACCTCAAACGTTTTCGCCAAGGCTTCTACTTGGCATCATCAGGAGGACTGATGATGCCAAGTAGAAGCCTTGGCGAAAACGTTTGAGGTGAATAAATTTAATTTGGAAATTATACAGTGTTTTTAAAATCATTTTAATTATAATGAATTTCCAAAGTGTTAACACAAAAACATTTGATTTACCAAATAATATTATTATAATAATATTTTCAAACACACAAACGAACATTCTCTCAAATATACATGTTTATATGTTAATTCGTAGACATGTTCTTGTGGTTTATGTGATTTTAATTACACATTTTAGTGAAATAACTTATTGCATTACTTTTTTTGTATACTGATCTGACCTCCAAAGAGACAATCGTATTTTGGCATCACATAATACTATTTTATCTTATTCACTTCCGTGTTAGGATTTTGTTTTAATAATAAAATTATTATTGTCGTATGAGGTATTTTAAATATTATATGATTTATTTGTTTTGCAAATATTTAACTTGCAAATATCTCGCGAAAATTATTTATTCATTCACCACAATGTAAAGAATGTTAGCAACCAGCGGTAGCGAATAATGAAACGGAAACAAAAGACTTTTTGTGACTGTGAATATTGAAAGAATGTTATTGTAGTAGGTCAGAACAGAACTTTACTCGTTTAGGTATATGTGAAAAATAACAGATGAGACAATGAGTTTTTTTTTCAATGACAACACTGTTTAAATTTCAAATAGGTATAAACATAGAGGCAATCGGTAAAGAATTGACCTCCTACTCTTTTCCGAAAGTTTTCGAGTGTTCTGTAAAAGGCAGGTGTTCAAAAAAATAATAATTAACATTTGACATCTTAAATTCATCGATGAGATCTGCCACCCATCCTGAATGTCTTAATATTTTGATGGCACGGATAATAGAGCTTGCTTGTTTATGGTAAAAATATTTCGTACTACATTAACAGCTTGTGTTGTGTTTTGAGGTGATATAATATTCTTGTTAGAGTTAGTGTCTTAGACAATATTCCTTTTTTACTATAATTTTTATAAATACTTATTCTAAGTATGTTATTAGGTATATTATAAAGTCAGCCTATGTACTATAAAAGGCAATGGCTGTTATTGTTCAAAATTAAATAATATAAATATTTTTTACAATGTGTGCAACTAAAAAGAATTAGTTAATATATAAATAGTACCTACATGAGTACCTACCAACCAAAAGCTTTTGTACAGGACTTGATTAAATGTAATTCCATCTTTTAAAAGATTTATATGAGCAATGTATATATTACATAATAGACCATTAAAGGTCACGTGGTCTTGTCTATGGATTTGCTTTTGCTTGGGGGGCAAACAGTCAGATTGCGCAAATCATCCTTATGCCATAAGAGAAAAAAAGAAAGTCAGACGACAAAATAATAACAAAATCGACACTGACAGATTTTTTTTATTATTAGGTATTCTTTAGGCGTTCCACCTAATATTACACCGTAATCGTCTGTTGTGTTGGGATGCCTGATGCCCCTCAATGATTTTTCTGTGACGTCATCCTTTAATGGTCTATATGTCAGCTGTTACAAAGTGTACAAATACAAAATGTACCTATATATTACATAATATGTCAGCTGTTACAAAGTGTACAAATTGTGAATGTTATTTACGATATTATTAATATCATATGCTAATAACAATAATAAATATCAATGACATTATAAATCGTGTCCACTTTTTTTATAATAAATTTACATGTTATTATAAATGAAGTTAATAAAACATCGATACCAGACATATCTACAAAATTAACACCGCATTTTTATATTTAATTATGATTAATTAAAAGCACCGAGATGATGGTATCGGTTAAAATAGAATAGGTCATATTATTTTTATTTTATTTCATAGATTTTTTTTATCAGATAGTACTTCGCTCGAACATATGGCCATTATGAATACCTAATATAATGTAAAGATGTGGGTACTGTTAGGTGGGGATTTTTTTTTCAGTTTGCTTGATGTTATCTAGATAGATACCTAATTATATTTGTCCAGAAGGCTTAATTAATATAACACCTTTTTAAAATCATTAGATTAAGATCTCTATTAAATACTATAGCTTTAGAACTGCCGCAGTCTTGAATAAAGCTACCTTTCGAATAAGTTTTTAAATATGTACAGCTTTGACATTTAGAAAAGCAAAGAATAATAATTTTATTACACAGTGTAAATGCCGTATATTATGTCTCTGAAGTTATTTCTGGAGAGAAATGTATCACTAACTGTAGTTAATTATATATCTTTGTTGTGGGATATTATTTTTATTTATTAAATTTGTAAATAAAAACATCATTCACCATGACAGTGTTCACCTTCGTGATAAGCGAAATAAATTTATTTCCGAGAGAGACGTCTTTAAGTCTTAACAAGACGAAAGTTTGTTTTATTTATTTCGCTATGGAATTCTACATTCTACTACTTAAACACCGACACAGTGAATTCGTGAAAAGCCTTGATAGTAGGTATAGATAAATAAGAAACCAACTGTAGGAATATTTTCAACTTCTGAGCCGACAAGTCTATGGTCTTGAGGGTGATTTGTAACCCAACATTTGTGTCGGGCGTCTCCATCAGGGTATGATGATGATACAAGAGACATATCTACGATTTTCTTATCCTCACACTTTCAAATGGTAAAGTGTGCGTACAGAGTATTAATTACACTGATGCTTTGAGGTTTTCCAAACATACACACTAATGATCTGACTTAAATAATATTAGGTATATTCTTTGGATGTCGATTGATTGGTATTTTGATAAACAAATGTTGGTCATTTGTTTATCTTTATCACGTGTAACATCTACTAACCTAATACCATTTTTGTATCTAGAGGAGAAGGTGTAAACGTACATTTTTCTTACTTTTTTAAAATTAGTTATCATGTATTTTTGTTTATCCTATATATAATAAGTTACAATCCATTGGATTGGTCTGCAACGAGTTTGGTTTTTCTTCTCCATTCGTCTCTATTCTCAGCCAGTCTTTTCAGCTCTACGTATGAGCCACAGTTCATGTCCCTCTTCAGTTGGTCCATATACGCGTCTCTTGGTCGGCCTCTGCCATTTGTCCCCTCGGTCTTACCCTCCGCGATGGCGATGAGTAGTCCTGGGTGCCTGATGTTGTGGCCATCCTAGTCGTAGTTATATAACTATGACGTAAATTCGCTCGATAGTTAAATGCTGTTAACGACCTATGAAACCATTTTCAGGGATCAAAATGTTTATTGTGAGGGAATTGAAGTTAATCATGAACCTTAATTCGTACTACAAATCTCCACTTAGGTATAAATAAACCTACTAAGTACTTCACCCACAAAAACAGAAAAAAACATTACTAATCACTAATGCTCTCGTTTCACTTTCAATTACATCATCATTTGCACTAAACGTTTGAGTAAGTTTGCTTCGCATATTTGCGGTTTTAGTATTAGGTTTTAAAAATTAAACCACGGCTTATTTATTTAATGAGCTATTTACTTAATGATATTTAAATATATAAATAAAATTCTTAGAAGAGATAGGTAATAATATAATGTTACTTGGTTTGAGAGGAAGACCGCAGTTTCCTTCTGCCTCTGTTACTTGTGGTTACATCATTGAATCATTCTTTAGATTTGTTTTCTGATAAGATATGAATGTAAAACATGAAATAGAACAAACATTTAAAAGTACTTATGGAAATCGCAAAATCATCAATGGACTTTCTGATATAATAACATATAGATCGATGTAGTTATGTACAATAAATAATTAAGATATTGATGTGCTAGGAGTTTCGTGGAAATATGTTATTTACTCTGTTGGCACAAAATCTTAACGTATTGAAGACGATTACCTACGAAAAAAACCCGATGCATTTTGCACGTAAAATATCTGTTGAACGATTTTTATTTATCTCGTTCAAAAAACAGAATACAAATGTCAAATGACAAGAATTATGAATGTGTCCTCTTAAAACTATTAAATAAATAAATAAACAAGTCAAAGCATCTTTTTTTCCTCTTAGGTATATCTATCTAATGAAATATAAATGAAATTTGAAGGTTTTAATGACTGTGATGTTTTTTTTTTTACATTTTAGCACATGTTCAGATATCAATGGTAAAGCTGAAATGGTATGCGATACCGACCCGTGCATGATACAAGAGGAACTTATAGATGCCATCAACAATGATCCAGCAATGACATGGAGAGCATCCAATCACACACCATTCTGGGGACACAAACTCAAAGAAGGTCTCAAGTTAAGGACAGGAACATTAATGCCACAGAGGAGTACAAGAGGAATGTATCCACTTAGACCTATATATGATCCTCATAATATGCCAAAGTCTTTCAATGCCCTGCAAAGTTGGCCCGGGAAATTAGCTCCAGTTCAAGATCAGGGATGGTGTGGATCTTCATGGGCTGTATCAACAGCTGCCGTGGTCAGTGATAAGTAAGTCTCTATCTTGAATATTCTCTTATCCTTCAAAAGCTTTTGATGTTTTATAAGATTTCACGTGTAGGTATTTTATGTGTGTCCTCTTCGGTGTAAGATGTTCCACCAAGATAAATTAAGAGTGTTATAACTTTGAGTGAGTTTTGCAGAATAGGAGAGCCTTTAAGGCTAATCCATAGATATTGTTTTAAAAATTCTCTTAAGTTGACTGGATGACATAAGAGATAGTGTTTGTTTAGTAAGTTGGTGGAAAACATCATGTCCAAAAAAAATTAAATTAAGTTTTAACTAAGACTTTTCTTTTTATTTTTCTGTAAATTTACATACTTACCTCATTGTCTGAATTTATTACCGATTTTTTACATTGCAGATTTGTGATAATGTCTAAAGGCAATGAGAATCCACTCCTGAGTGCCCAGCATTTGATTTCATGCAATTACAGAGGACAAAAGTCTTGCAGTGGAGGATACTTGGACAGAGCTTGGCAGTTTACCAGGAAATTTGGGTATGTAATGAAATTTTTAATCCCTATTTTACTATGAAAGCTTAATAATTAAATCAATTAATCTAAAGCTATATAAATTTAGGAACTTTGATTAAAAAAAACACATTTGTAAATGTTTATCATAATTATATCTTTCAGTTTTGTCTGTCAGAAATAGGTAAAACAATATTTTGTTTCTTTAATTTCAGTCTTGTGAATGAAGATTGCTACCCATATTCTGGCACTGAAGAGATGTGCAAGATGCCCCAGAAAGGAACACTTCTATCTTCAGGTTGCAAACTGCCCAATGATGGATCAGGAAGAAAAGTTAGATACCACGTGTCTCCAGCTTATAAACTAGGAAATGAGACTGATATTATGTATGAGTTAATCAACTCAGGACCTGCTCAAGGTATTCTGAAAATAAGCTTAATGTAATATTACAGATATTCTATACCTACTTTATATTTAGAACCTGTAGGGTTACTCTTGACAAAATCTACACAAGATCTTAATCTTAATCATACGACGCGCAAAGCGACTATTGGCCAAAAATACGCGCGTACCTACCGATCACGAGGCAGCGATAGCGCGGTGTTTTTGACCATAGTCCCTTCATGCGTCGTATGATCAAGATCAAGACTAGATTAAGATCTTATTTAGATTGTGTCAAGAGTAGCCCTGCTGAATTTCGGAAACATGTTGAAACCCAGAAAAATGGAAAAATTTAAACACTATCTATCATATCTCATGTTGATTATCGACATACCATTAGTTTCAAAGGTTTTGTTATTTTGCCATTTCTTCTTCTTCGCCCTCGCCTTTATCCCATTTACTTGGGGTCGGCTCTCCTAGTCCTCATCTTCCAAGTTTTCCGGTCCCCTGCATCCTCGGAGCGCAACTTTGCCTCCTTCATGTCCCTGGCAATTGTGGACATCCAGGTGGTTACTGGCCTACCTGGTCTTCTGGGTCAGTCTCAAGATGTGCCCGTACCATCTTAATCGGTTTTCGGTTATTTGCCATTTGATCTTTCTAAATGAAAAAATGATTGGTTGCGTGATGGTGAATTCTCCAACTTGCTATTCAGAATAATCTTGATTCATCCTTATTTGCATCCTACCATCACGACATCTCTCACAAATGGAAAAGCCAGGTTGTCACATCCGTATTAATAAAAATAAGACTCAGGATGAGTGGCAAACTTCATCGCTGTTGAATTGAATGTACTAACGTCTTATGTATAAACACCCACCAAGTTTTTACAGTAGGACACTCGAAAGTTTATAGAAAAGAGTGGAACACCTATTCCACAACCTTGATTAGTTAAAAAATAATGCACCATTACTAGTGAAAAAAATTCAGTTATATTTCTTTTATTTGTAACTATGAATGATTTTTGGTTTCAGCAACAATGAGAGTGTATCAAGATTTCTTCTCGTACAAGGGTGGAGTGTACAGACACTCCCACAAGATACCAGTGGAGGACTTCACATACCACTCAATTAGACTGATGGGTTGGGGTAGTGAAGATGGAATTAAATACTGGGTAAATTACCTTATCTCATTTCCAGTCTTAATTCTTATACCTTCATTTTACCTTGGAATAATATCACAAAGTTTCGAAGAACCTACGAATTTTCGGTTACTGTCTAATATTTTGGTATTAGTCTTATTGTTTCCTTACTTCAACAGGGTTCTATCTACATAAGTAATTCCATATACATAATTCAAATATTTAAAAGCGAGGATCAGACTTTCATGAAAGAGGAAATATATGTATAAATAAATCAGCAGTACACTTATTGTAATATTTTTTAGCTTGCTGCCAACAGCTGGGGTGAGCATTGGGGAGAAGGTGGATACTTCAGAATCATCCGAGGACAAAACGAGTGCGAAATCGAAACATACGTCATCGGTGCCTGGGCCAATACCATCAGAGAAAAGGGTCAAGGAAATGGAATGCCCGCTGCTTACAGAAGGCGTACTTAATAATCTCAATTCGACCAATACCATCATATTATCTTATCGTCTTTGCACAAAAAATATGGGTCATGTGAATTTTTTTAAGTACTGACATCCTTGTAATTAAATACTCATTACGACATTAAAAACATTAGTTTAACTCACAATGATCTACACACAGAATTCTTGGGTGGAAGAGAAAGCATAGAAAAAAGTAATAAAGTTTTAAAAGGTACGCAACAACATTTAAATTTCAAACATTGTTCTTACTGCTGTATTGAATGGTTATTGACATAATGACCCATATTGAATGTGCAACAATGACATTATGTTATATTTTTATTGTAATATAGTTCTTTTTAATATTGTTATATAACTTATAACCATTATTACAAGTGGCGATAAGAGTACAAAGTATTCGATTCTATGTTCAGGAATAATTGACAATAAATACTTACCCTATTTTTTTATTTCTGAATTCAACCTTACTTATAAAATGAACCATCCTATATCTGAACCAAGATATTTTTAGCATTAAATTACGACAGTTAACAATGCTATACTTATTTATTCTTTTTGGACATCATAAATTATATAAAAGAAATCAATAAAATTATTTGAGATACCTGAGAAGTTGCAGAAGACCAAAAAATTTTTGTATTATCTCATTCTTACTAATTGAAAGTATTGCTATCATATTTGAAATGAAAAAAGATTTTTAAATTATGGAAATTATGTTTCTGTAAGAACTAGTCAAATAAGTTTGGGCACAAAACATGAAAAAGGTTACGATAGAATTACAAATACACCTGAGTCATTCAGAAATAATTGTAAACACCATCGTCAATTTTCCTGATTAATAAATTATCCAGTGATTCATTAATCTTAAATTTAGTTTTAACTATCTCATTATTAATTAAAATTAATTTATAATATGTATGTCTAGTTGTATTTTTATTTTATTATTTGTAATTATTTTGTAGTCTATTATGAATATTTTATTTATAAAATATTATTAAGTGTTCATTTTAATATTAAGTAGATATTATTTTATTGTAATATATTAATAACACATATTTTAAGCAGTCTTTCTATTATTAACTATGATATTGTGATAGGTGTGAATAACTTATATCCTGTTTTGACGTTCATTTCAATTACATAGCTAAATTTTATTAATTTCAGTCCATTCATAGTATTTTTCTCTTATCCTAGTTGGGTTCGTGACAGATTGAATCTAGGTATTTCCTCCAGAGGTCCCTGCCTTCTGCTTCTGTTTCCAGGACACTCTGACTACTCTATAGTAAATCTTTCATCACAAACATTAGGCACTGGTCCTTGCCAGCTTCTTCTAGGACGGCCCATGGCACTTTGCCCTCCCCAAAGCCTCTATAGATCTTTGTGGTTAAGTCTCTCATAATAATTGAACAGTCTAAACAGGAAGATATAAAATAGCATTTCCTTTTCCAACGGCTTTCTATAATTTGTTTTCATTCCCTCTTTTATAATTCAAATATGGTGATAAAAATTGAACTTACTTCTCATTAAATTTAATAATAAATTTATATACTTGCTCACTTCTGATGACAATAATAACCAGTTGAAGAATTTAAATTAAGGGAACATTCTTTTCTTATATCAATGTTAGTTCTTAACTACACCAACGATGGTGCTATTAACAGATTAGATATTTCAGAGATAAAAGAAGTATAGTTTTAATAAATGTTTTTAGGTATTTTACTTATATTCATAATTTCAATTTACTCATTGATTTTTTAAGTAAACTGTATAAAATGTTTTTATTTGGTGAATAATTGTCAGATACTAAGAAGTAATAAAAAACTTAAAACTGCTTTGATTTTTATGTATTTTGACATACAATAGCCATCATAAACAGAAGTGTTTTATTGCACAAAATGTAAACAGAAATAGGTGAGTTAATATTACTTTTAAGAAATATTTTATCATTATGTGTTGAAGTAACTCAATATTGTTTTAACTTATTTACTATTATTTAAATTTCCTTATGCTGTCAAAATTAACCAATGATCAAGTTGCAATACGATACAATATGTACCTATCCATGTTTGATGAGTTCATATCCATTGCCTAGTTCAAAAAATAGTATTCTTTTGATTTCACAAACAAAAAACTCTAAATATAAAACATTCTCTATATTAAAAACACATATTTATTGATGTTTTTGCAAGCTATCATAAGCTTCATGATTTTGACGCAACGTTTTACGGAATATTCTAATTTCAAGTTGTTAACTTATGAAACTAGGTGATCAATGTGATCTACATACAAGTAGAACTTTTGGTTTTGCTGAAATTGAGCTAAATTTTTAGCTTAATCTGAAATTCTGTTTTAGAAAAAATAACTCCAATTTTGGTTCGTCACCATGCTATGGTATGTTAATATTATGGAGAATATATTAATTAATTTAGATGCTTTAAAAGTATTAAACAACTGCCATATATGTAGAGTCTAAGATATTGTTATACATATCTAAATATAATTAATTATATTAGAATAATTAATAACATTAAGTAATTTTAGGGAATCATAGAAATTAAAAAAAATATATATATTATAAAATAATTTTATTCAAATAATAATACATATAATTAAAACCATTATTTATATCTTATATTTTTCTATAATAAAAAATTTGCTTAAGAATATATAACTTGCGTTTTATTTTTAATATCCATGGTTTAAAATAATTTAATATTTTGATTGAGAAGAAATATTTGCGAACCAAACAATAAAACATGCTAAATAGCAAAAAGGTACAATGCAATGCGTACTTTGGATTATTTTGTCATCGTCCTTTTGTAAGTAAAAACAAAGTGTAAAAATCTACATGTCCAGTTCAATTGTCATTTAATGTATTAACCCTTACAGGACTTCAAAATTGGGGACTATGTTATACCTACGGACGAACACTTTTGTATACAATACTAAATTCTCAAGTACGTCGTAAATCTATCATCTATCCGATATTTGTTTATACAATCATTTGAGTAATGACATTGGTGTCCCTTTTGTGTGATACTTGACTCACAAAAATGTAAATAGACACATAAAACTTAATTATAAATATTTTCCATATAAACAATACTTACCTATCCGTCATTTATACGAGGACAGGAACACTACGCCGATGAATGTTTTATGTCATTATGTAAAAATTATTACAATAATAATCAATCACAAATAAATTACGATTACTATTTACTGTTTTTTATGAAGCCATTATGTTCCTTTATTGTCAAAAATGACGATTACGCGTCATGCAGATTCCAAAAAAAAAAAAAATCTGGAATGTCAGTGTCATAGATATACTTATTCAGATACACGAGAATGCTCAGTTTATTGTTTAAGACTTGTTTCGTATACATAAAAAATATTTTTTCCTTTACAATCTTTTCGTAACTCGAAATCTGAGTCCATGTTGATAACAGTATCGAAAATTTTATCATCCCGTAATTTTCGTATCGAAAATTTCATACTCCCGTAACTCAAAATCTGAGTCCATGTTGATAACAGTATCGAGAATTTCATCATCCCGTAATTTTCGTATCGAAAATTTCATACTCCCGTAACTCGAAATCTGAGTCCATGTTAATAACAGTATCGAAAATTTCATCATCCCTCAATTTTCTCTTAGACATTATGGATAATTTAAAGTAATCATGTAAAAATATAAGATATAAAAAAGTACAAAATAAATAACAAAAATGAATTGAAATAGCGCGATATCAGCGCACAACACCACTTGTACAATCCTTGTAACAAGATCTAACATGCAAGCCGCGCGATATGTTTCGTCCGTGTTATTGCGCAGGAATTTTTAAACTTATCGGGACATCGACATGATTTCAAGACATGAATCTTCTGTTCATATTGACGAAAATATAAATTATTTCAAAAGATTTCCAAGAGATGTCGACAGTCTGATGATTTCTTGATTTTTTGATATGAATATTATATGAAATATATATCGCCTATATAGAGAAATTTGTATGAGAAGCGAGTGTCAAACGGTATTGTCGGCCGGCCATATGCCACGACTCGTTGCGTCAAACACGTTTGACAGCCGTCTGGAAAAGATTAGTTACTAACCATCTTTCAAATATTAACTCATTTAATGCCATATTTCTTAGGATCTCTATGATATATGATAAAGCAAGGTTGAATACACAATGCAACATTACATTCCACACAAGTATATTTGGAATCACGTCTAGATTCAAGAGGCTTTGTTTTAATACATACACGGCATCTCCTTCGAATCTGTTTATTTTTGGGTCCAAAAGGATATAGCTGAGGGAAATGACTCAATGGATTATTAAATATGGTACTTTGAGACATGGTATTTGGTTCTGGTGGTAATCTGGGTACTTTTATAGAGTCAGTATGCTTATTAAGTGCTTGGCGAATGACAGACAACTGAAACTCTGTAAAGGACTTCTTAGAGGCATTGACATAATTATACAAGATAAATGCATTTAAAAGACATAAATCTACAGTGTGAAAAAATACTTTTTTATACCAGAAATGATATGTCCTGCGCATATACCGTAACTGACTTGCCATCAGTTCTGGTTTGGTAATCGCTGCCATGGATTTATTGAACTCTACAATGCATTTTGGTTTCTCTATTAACTGTTGTGTTTTATCTGTCTTAATTATTGTTGTATCATGTAAAGTTGTCAACATAAGTACTTCCCGATCGTGACACCATTTTAGCAAGAGCAATGGCCCACGGTGTTGGATAGCTATCTCCCCTTTATGCAATTTTTTAAATTGTGGAATATCCTTCATAGTAGGTCTGATTGTGCCACATGCATTTGTCTCATTGTCATGTAAGAATAAGAAGAGTTTTGGACTTGTGTATTTATAGTCACACCACAATGTATGTCCCTTGTGCAAATAATCCTTTAGGAGTTCACTCATTATGTTAAAGTCACCAGCCACATCCTGATCATAAACAATAAAATCTAATATGTAGCCCGTCTCTGAATCACACAAAAGAAACCCTTTTAAAATAAATGTCTGCTGATAACTAACTGTGGACTCATCAATGCGCAATCCTTGAGATGGAAGGAAAGTTTCTTTAAATACTTTTTTAAAATTATCCAATGTGGACCCTATGGATCCCATTCGCCTTAGTTTTTTATCATTTCTATTAGGATATTCATGACGTTCTGCAAAACTGATCATTCTCAATATTGACTCATATCTGTCTCTACTCATGGTGTTGCTAAATATAGGACTCTTGAGTAGTGGATCTGTGCTCCAATATTCATGGCACAATACATGCTCATTCCTTGTCATCAAAAGAGTTAAAGCTATAAAAACAAACAATTCGGAAACATTCAACTCCGTCCAGCTGAGTGTTCGTGAATGTGGCAAAAGATTCACACCACTTTTACACAATTCCGCATATTTATTCGTTTGCTCCACAATTTCCATTAAAATATCTACATTTAAAAAATGCTCTAAAAAATCCAGCTCTGAAGATTGAATTGATAATGATGAGACAGTAATTCCCACTTCTAAGCTTTTGAATTTGTGTATAACTGGAACACGCATTCCTGGATTCCATGGTTTAGATGTTTCTTTTGAAACTTTCTCAAGTCTACTGTCATCTTCGGTTCCTTCCATTTCCCGTAAGGAGTCCTCTGCTCGCTCCAAAAGAATAACGTCATCCTCTACTTCTATTTCATCCATTTTAAAAAACACCTGCACACTAATTTATGACAAATAATAAACAAGCATTCAGTCAATTTTAGTTGTTACACAATATTATAAACGCTGCAAATTTTAATTATGAAAATTACAAACACCTTTATATCAAAAAAACATCAAATAAAAGGTTACATTACAGGGTATCAACATCGCATAATGATAATAAACTTAAGAGTTAATGGTCAACTTTCTATAAAATCTTATCAAACAAAACATCAATTCAAACTATTTGACATATTACCAATCTAACTGATGATCAATTAACAATATTTAGATGACCCTAATTGATACCAAAGACAATTAGTCATTTAAATAAAATAATACAAAAATATAATATAAGACAGGAACGAGGGAGTATGTGTGTGAAAGTTTAGTTTGTTTATTTGTTATTTGAACTTTGTTGTCCTCCGATGAGTCTTTGTTCTCTCTCTAATTCCTGGATTCGTGCCGTTTGTCTCGTCTTAGCTCTATTCAACACATTCTGAGATCTCACCTAAAAATAAAAAAAATTAAGTTTAAAATCATAAATTTCATGATGATGAAAAGGCAGTGAAAAAAGAGTTTGAGAAACATCAATATCTGAGAATCATGTGGAGACTATCTAATTCTCATGAAAAACTGCGTGTTGAGGGAAATTGGATTAATGTGTAAGATGCGAAAGATTTGTATAAGGATATATCAATGTGGCATTCTATCCTCTCTACCTATCTCACAAGGCATGCAGCATTAAAATCTATCTATCTATCTATACCCTTTAGGATTTGATCCACGTGCTCAGGCCACATTAAAATCTAATTGATAAATATTGGGTTGATTATTTATGTACCGAGTCAACAGGAAGACGTTATGCAGCAACAAATCCATCATTTATGGTAATTCTACATAATGATTAAGAATGTTAGCAATGTACAGTGTACGCTTTTGTATAAATAATTAGTATGGGTTAGTTGGAAGATATTGCGCTTCTTCGATAAACTCGCCCATTGCACAAATTTATTTGTTCAGCAATTATCTTATCATGTTTTTATTTCTACTGTTGATTTTTTGTACAATAAAGATTTTTATTATTATGCATGTCTTACTCTTAATTTGTTAGACCTCTCGTGTATAGATACCATCTGCTTCTTTATCGATACCAGCCGGTCTTTGCAATGTATGACATCAGCAAACTAAAACACACAAATAACAAATAAAACGTTGAAAGTCACAGAAAATAATTGCCCGTTGAAAAAATCTTGTTCAACAATTGAAGAATTTCGTACAAAATATCTGAAACATTTCTATGTGCAAGCGGCAAGAACCTGAATGATGTGAATTATTTACTTTTAGTTTCTGGGTGCCTTGTAAAAAACAGGTAACCGTTAACATCGCATATTCAACAATGAGTTATGTATGCCACCCATACTGAATGTCTTTTTTTATTAGCACGAAGAGGATGACTTACAGGTTTATTACATGTAATTAGTCTACTAGCTACTCTATTTGTAAATAATGTAATGATGGCATGGATATAGAATAAAAAAAATTGGTTATCAAAAGCTTAATAAATATATTAAGATATCAACCACATCTTTTTGGTGCTTTCCTGAAATTTGACTAAATTTCATGTTGGTAATATATTTTTGTTATTTTAATAAGTTGGTACTCACCAATTGTTTGACTTGTTCACTACTTTGACAGGTTTGTAATTTTGAATTTTGGCTTTCAACAGCTTCAATCAATGACTTTTGTTTATTACTGCAAATAATGTATTAAGTTTATTAAATTACTATCAAAAATATTGCATTTAAATCAAAGACCTTTGTAGTATAGACTAAAAATTGAAAGAAAAACAACTGGTAATGCAGCCAAAGAAACCGTGCAGTAAAACTAATTATGAGAGCAAAATAATTTTGTATAAATAAGTTTTGAACAAGCGTTGGTTAAAATAGATTCCTTTTATGATTTTGTCAGGTAGTTAGAATGTACAATGCTTCTGTATTGAAGCGAAGATCATTACCATCTAAATGTTATAAAGTGAAACACCAAATGTTTATTGTTAATTTTGGAACACTCCAATACTAGTCTATACTATAAAAGTGTTTGATTTTAGAATACTTTCTTTATGATTGATAGGCTAACAATAACAACAACAAAAAATTATCTAAACAATATAACCTAGTGTTGTTAGAATATAGTTTTTTTACAAGAAATACCATAAACCAATCTTGTACAAACTGACAAATGTTTATTTATACGATATTGGGGAACATCTCTTATATGGGATGTTTGATAATTACAACTCACGTCAATTCCTTCAAATCTCCAGAAACTTTCTCCAATGGCTCTTGATAAATACTCAGTAAACCTTCACACAATTTTTTAATGTCTTCATCCTTCAAAAGACTTTCAGGAGTGCTGCAAATGAAAAAAGTTTCTCAGTTACACGCATTAAACTTTAGATAAGCAAGTATATTTATATATCCAACCGTAAAACAAAACCAGACCCACTCAAATTTTACCTGGTGTTATCCATTACAAAAACATTTGAAATAAAACACTGTAATTATATTTAAAACACATATTCTTAGTCATCAAACAAACTAGCTCACAAATAGTCCACTGATAAACAAATATAATAGTTTTTAGATTATGAAATCTTTCACAAAGTTAAAAAATTTAAAAAACTAAATACTCAACACGGGCGTCATGTGAATGCCGAACTGTCAAAATATTTTTTTCTATGGTCATATTCTCAAATGTTGACTATCTATTGTTTTATTAATCTATGACATCGAGATTATTTCACTTTGGATGATCATCCAAAGTGTAAAGTAGCATTCAGACTATTTCACTTTGGATGATCATCCCAGTGGTCTCGAACCTACCGATTTTTCGGTATTTATACCGAAATGGGCCGTGTCCTACCGATATACCGAAATGGTCTAGTAATCTACCGATTTTTACTATTTGTCGATAGGGAAATATAATCGGTAGATAAGTATCGGGTATTCGGTAAAAGTACCGGATACTTATTGGATTCGAGCAAATATTCTTTAAGAAAACCGAGGAGTTTTTGAATTATTCCAAATTCCTATACCATTTTGAAAATCTGGCGACGGGGGGGGGGGGTAGAAAATTTAATTTTCTAAAAAGGAAAGTACCCGATATTGACATCGTCGGTACAAATACCCGGTACATTTTAGAAAGAGGTACTGCGTGAAATTATTCTTTAAGAAAACCGAGGAGTTTTTGAAATAGAAAAGTATCCGATATTGACCATCGTCGGTACAAATACCCCATATACCGATTTTGGGTACAAAATATACCATTTATACCGATTTTAGCGGATATTTCTACCGATATTGGACAATGTCGTTCGAGAACACTGGATCATCCAGAGTCTCAGGGTCTAAACTGTTCATCGAAGGTGAAAACGTCTTTTCACACTTGTTCATGCTATGCCTTCACTGCCATGCCAATACTCACGGCCAGTTGTCTGTAGTTTGACATATTTTCGAAAAAAAAATTAAAAATAACAGTTGTTGAGAATTAAAACGAATAATTATAATTTTTGGCAATATTTTCATTTTGTTCATGACTGACATTCAATACTATATTCATAGAGAATAAGACAAATAATAGGAAAAACTAAACTTGTTTATGTTCGTTTCAGTGAAAGAATCTTTCATCAAAAATGTCGGGTAGTTATCACTTTCTTCCATTCCATCATAGCTATTGATGAAACGTCTATTCACACCTCTCATTTTTTAGGATCATCCAGAGTGATCACTAAAAGTTAACAAGTGTGAACACCCCTTTATTTATACATTATTTACTTTACATTGATTACAAACAATTTCCGGTCAATTTCATATAAAAATGGATAAACCATGCCGAAAATTGGCCTTTTTTTTAACTAGACCAGTGGTTCCCAAAGTTGACTAGGCTCCGACCCATCTAACAAAAATTTCCAATCTTGGGACCCACCTTTTAGTTTATTACAGTTTCAGCTATAGTTCAGTTTAGGAAGTATCTATTTGTTCCCGATTTTCCTTCATTACAGTTTCAGCATCCCATTAGGGCCTAATCAATATTCGCTCGCTACCCACTGGTGGGTCGCGACCCATAGTTAGGAAAATACTGGTGTAGACAATTGACAGTTCCTAAAGTCGAGTGGCAGTGCACCAATTTTGTAAAACTTAACTTATTTTTAATACGAGCATATTTTATAAAATATATCTTCAAAATTCAAAAACTTATTGTTATTCAAAATATCTGCGAAATTGAATCAATTCATATCACAAAATTGATGTAGAGTTTATTATCATTATGTTATACCTATATTTTCTCTAGGAGTATGTTTCTACTAGTGATGTGAGTAGAGAAAATTCTCCGGAGAAATTTCTCGAGAACGAGAAATTTCTCCTCCGATGGAAGAGAAATTTCTCTATGATTTTTTTCCAAGGGGATTCCCCTGTTATTTATTGATTTGGCGGTAACGCGGCGGGATTCCCCTACAAAATATATGAAAAAATATCCGATATTAACATCACTACGTGGCAGTTCTTCACAGGCAATGACTGGAATAGTGCAAGATGGGCAAGAAGGAATTTATATTTAGATATTTTGTCGAAGAAACGGCAGGAAGCAAGCCACAACAATACAAGTGCAAGTTTTGTGGTGCCAAGTATGTAAAAAATGTAACAAGACAGGCCAATCATCTTGTAAAAAGTGCAAACAACAATTCTCCTCTGATGGAAGAGAAATTTCTCTCCATAATTTTTCTTAGTGGTATTATGACCCTTCTCCCAGAACACTTCGCAGCCAACCTGATTTTCTAAGTATATTCTTTTTACAGATGACTATTTTTTGATATTTATTTTATCTATTTACATATATTCACGGCCAAAGCCTTTTACATGTAAAACCCCTGTATACTTACAATACCTACAAGTATACAAAGGTACGATCACTTAAAAAAAAGACACATTTCATGATTACATTTTTTTTTTGAACATTGTAAAAATGATCAATAAAAAATATATTTGCCTCAAAATATATCATAATTAATTGTAGCAATATTGGTGATAAATTGCCTCAACATTAGTACATTGTTATTGATTGATTGAATTAAGAACTGATTAATTATTATTATACTGTTAAATAAAAAAATTCTCTGAAAATTCTCTACTTGGAGAAATTTACCGAGAAATTTCTCGGTAAATTTCTCCAAAAAATATTTCTTGAGAATTCCACAACACTAGTTTCTACACGCAAATTGATAATCTTGTATTTATTTTAAAACTGGTTCCGCTCAAACAAAAATAATTGTAGGGTGTATACAGCATTAAGGTTTATTGAATTTAGTATTGATTTGAGTTAGATGTTGACAACTGAAAAAGATTATTCATATAATGTTGGACACAGTGTTATTTAAGACCACCAATGAAATAGGCCCAAATAGCTATGTTGTCTGAGAAAACATTTGATGATAAAACTTCCAATACAGTAATCCCCTTGGAAATTTGGCTAGCTATATCAGAATACATTTAACCCGAGGATGTTGGAAGGTTTGCAGCAATATGTAAATCGTCACATAATATAATGCAACAAAATTTGGCAAGTTATGGTTCAATTTGTATAAAAACCACTGCAAAAGACTTCACCGTAAACCAATTGAAAAAGAATTATTTGGTAATCTACATTCAGAAAAAAATGGAGACTACCAAACTTCACGCACAACAGTCATAAGAAGTTTATCCTCTTCTGTCAGGTCGCAGGTTTCATTATGTTACTCCTCTGCAGGACATTTTAAATTCCCGCTGTGCCAATATTTGGCTTGTTAGAAAAAGAAATTATTGGTTGGTGTATTTCAAAATGGTTTCCCTTGATTGCCCTGTTGATGAAATTAATCTATTTTATAGGGATGGTCACAGGGTTTTAGAGGTAATAAAATCATTCATCACAATAAATTTTGCTGTATTAAAAAAAACAGACCCAAACTCATTGTTTATAAAAGTAATATTACACTGGTTTTTTAGGTCAATTGTAATGATTTTACAGATTTCGATACTGCAATCGGAACAGTATTAGCTGATATTAAAGAACCTAGAAGAAAAAAATTAACAACAATGATTCCATGATATTATGTTTCGGTACAGAGCCGAATGGTAACTCTACATTTTATGTTACACTACACAAAACTGTGAGAGCTTTAATTTATAATTGGTGGGAAAAGAAATTTCCATATTCTTCAGATTACGTACACAAATCCTAGCCATTTCCACTTCTGATTAGTGATGTTGCGTGACACTTCTTGATACATACAAACAATTAGTTTTTAACCTTCTTTCTGTAAGGGTTACTAGAAGAAATACTTAGACGCAGTGGGTCCTCAACCCAATTAACACAAGGGCAAGAATATCTATTCACATAAGCATAAGATTCTCACTGGGCAGTTTTGGTTGACTAGCCCCACCAGGGCCTGGAAATGTTGTCAAAAGTTTTACTTACAAAATAAATTTGAGTTCCCTGACTTTTGAGATGGAGTCATTTATTTTTAGGATGAGATATGCACTGCTAAAATAATGGAAATATTGTGAGCCATTACTATGCATGTACTGTAAAAATGCAGCAATGGAAATTATGTTAATATTCGTCAATAAAGTGAAAGATGGTCTGGCATTCAATTAGTGTGTGTGAGGGTTTTTAACGAACAGAGCTGAGGCATCATGGTTAGTGTAGTGGAATTCTCAAGAAATAATTTTTCAAAAAATTTACCGAGAAAATTCTCGGTAAATTTCTCGAAGAAGAGAATTTTCCGAGAATTTTTTTTATTTAACAGTATAATAATAATAATAAATACTTTATTCAATCAATCAATAACAATGTACAAATTTTGAGACAATTTATCACCAATATAGCTACAATTAATTACGGAAACAAAAAAATGTTAGGTACCTACATAGAAAAAAGTGCTAATAACTGATGAAAAATCTTGATTTTTGACACCCCACATGCCCATATTTAAGTCAAAAAAAAATTGCAGGTACGTACATGGAAAAGTGTTAATAACCTCTGATTTGGGCCTTCATCAGCCCCACAAATTTTTGGATCCATCAGGTTGGCTGCGTAATGTACTGGGCGAAAGGTCATAATACCACTAAGAAAAATTATGGAGAGAAATTTCTCTTCCATCAGAGGAGAAATTCTCTGGAGAATTTTCTCTTCTCACATCACTAATCATGGTATTGTACTAAACCATCAAACAAAATGCCTTTAATTAATAACGATTGTGTTTTTGTTACTCCCTTTTTCACCAACTCTGCCAACTCACTTAGAACTAAATAACAGGTCCAGGAATGAAAATAAATTACAAATGACACTTCTTAGATAAAAAGTTGCTAGGGTAAATCACAAAAAATTATTAAATGCTCCTTCACAAATCTTTATTAATATCAGTAGTAGGAATGGAAAAAAACTACATGATACTTGTTACTTAGTATGAACTTAAATACTTACAGAATGTTCGAAGGGTAAATAAAATTAAAAACTTCCAACATAAATCTCTATTAATCTCAAATACGATAAAAAAGGCATCAAATAATACTAAATTAATGTACTCTAATTAATACTGTGACGAGGCTTTCTAACTATGTCAAAATCATCAAATGTGTATTTGGATATAGTTTGTTCATTTTTGAACTCTGCCTTTTCAATTAGACTTTGTGGACTTCCTGTGTTCTTAAGCCAATGTTTCCTGAAACATTTAATCATCAATATAAAAATATAACTTATACTTTCCAATATAACTGTGCAGCACTGCACAATCTCAAAATTATTTGTATAGAAAAGTGTAGTTCCTAATCATTTGTCAGCAAGAAGACTATTAGACATCCACAAAAGATTTTGGTACTTTGAGTAAATAAAGCTCCCTAGTTGGGTATTTTGTCAAATTACTATACCAAATTTAAAATTCTGGGAGTAAAATGGAAATAAAGTCCCTGCTAATAATAACACATAATCAAAGTGGTCTCTGATCAAAAAAAGGTTGGGAGCCACTTGTATAGAGAAAATCAATGTTTACATTTTTTAACTTAAAATAATAGCTCAACATTATTTTTATGTCCCTTTTTAAGTTATAAGAGTCCATTATTTTATGAAAATATTTTTTTAATTTTTGCATTTAAAAATGTGTGAATAAGAGTTTTTTTTACAATAAAAAAGATTTAAGTATTTTTCAATGCTCATTTAATTCCTGTGGAACAGACAAATGGACTAGTTTATGTAAAGATTTTGAGATGGCAGTGTATTGCACTAATAGCAATATTTGTTTATGTTTTATTTGTGTTTTGTATTACATGTTTCATATACTTTGAAGATGAATATTTATACATTAAAAGATGAATCTGGAATTGTAATATACTCCAGACACCTCCACAATAAGCAATATGCTTGTGTCGTGAAGCGAAAAATAGGTTGACCACAGGTGGATTCAAACCCGGGATCTCAATATAGCTGCTGAGATTCTATTATTGAAAAAATAATATAAATCATTAATTTTATTACATTGAGTCTACTTTATCTGCTGGACCTTGCACTTGTCCTTGTACAGTTCCCTGAGGTGTATTTTTACACCAGCCTCGTACAGCAAGAATTTTTGCTTGATCTTGAGTACACTGAAACAAATTTATATGTAAAATTCAGTACAGTTACATTTCATTGATGAAAAGTTCTATTCAAACAAAGAATGTTTCTGCATTTCGCAATAATGTTAGAAGCCATTCGATTACGGCCAACAATAATACTATGTATGTGAGCATTGTCTAGGGAAGCAGTACATTCCATTAACTTGTTTGTTTCACTCAACAAAGCTGCTATACAATTAATACACAGTGCAGAGAATTGCTCAGTCGTTGTGACATAATCAAACACTATTCCCATATGCGGTGAGGTGCAGAATCTTACTTTAAAGCTGTGACTTTCCATCATATTATTAGATATTCTTAATTTTCGGTGTTATACTTATAAATGATTGATGTATTATTTTCTATGAGCTTGAGGATATAACAAAAACAATACATTTACAAAAATCACAATAATATCTACCTTCCTGAAGAAAACTCCTTGAACTCGACCAAATATTTCAAAATCTACCGATATTAAGTTTTCTGTCATCTTTATACCGGTCGCAAAAGAACGAAGACTGGTTAAAAATATAAACATGTGAAACTGTGAAGCAAAATTACACTTCGGTGCCGGCCCTTCGTTGTGATAATTAATCAATATCGGTGAAACTGAAATAAAAGCGTCACTAAAGACAGACAGAGACATATCGAAACAATATAAAAATCATTTATTTAGAAGTTACCTATCGCATTTTCCGCAAAATAATATCTCGGATCTCCTAAGATTGTTTGACAACTTTGACGTTTATCGGTTTTTCACAGGGTTAGAGATTGATAAAAGATACGGGAGTAATTTAGTGATCCAGCTCTTTTTACTGAGCTGAAAACTTGATCTGATTATTTGGATCTGAATTGATTTTAAGCTTAGTTAAGACCACTTGGGTCTTCAGTCATATCAGTAGACTGGAATCCAATCAGTTTAATTAAGTCGGACTAAGTTGAACTAAGGCAGCAGCTGTACGGGCGAACATGTATGCAATCGATGTTTGTTTGACAAATATTATACAGGTAGTTAAGAATATAATGTGCATTTTTATAAGTATACATTCTACAGTTATTTATAGATATTTAAGATCACAGCCCAAAATCCCCATAAGGGATTAGGCAAATAATATAGACTTTGTTAACATTTTTTTTTTATTAATAAAAGTATAAAAAAAAATAAAGTATTTGAAAAAAATCGTAATCACTTGACGAGACGCTCGGCTTCCACAGGTACATCATGAGTCACCTCATATGAGTGAGTTAAACTTAATCGGATCATTTATCAAAGACCTTTTTAGACCCATCATTAATCTATGATTGTAGACATTGTCTTTAGCTTTTCTTTATTTTGCTCATTCACCTTTTGTTTATCTGTGACTTTATGGACGACTCACGTAGAATTTGACATCTTCGTGATATTAAAGTTGAATAAGCGTAGCTCGTGCGGATTTTATTCATAACTCATTATAAGTGTATTTATCGGCTTCACTGCCGATAACAAATATTTCAAAATAGCATCCATTATGCAAAATATGTCCGTGGCGAGAAGGCGTAGGGACCGCACGGATTCGGCCGAATATTCCGACGCATCCTATGAAGAGGACAACCATATCAATTCTGGAGACGTAAGCTCATTAATTTATTAAATTATCTGACTAACTAATCACTTATATCATTCTTCACACTATCAACTACGTTTGTGCAATTATTTGATTCGGAATGTTTAGTCGTTTATGTCACTACAATGAGGTCATGTCATGTGTATTTTTTTTTTGTTTTTATATTGTCATGTCAGCAATTTGCTATCTTGTTTACTATTTATTTAATGCAATAATCATGTGATTGCGCTATTTTCAGGAGGATGAAGGGGATTCTGAATATGATTCAGCGGAGCACAGTGTATCTGATGACTTGTCTGAAAGAGAGAGTGGGGATGGTCAAGTATGGAATATTCACTTCATTTTTTGCAGTAATAACAATTCAATGCTCTAGTTTTCTCGATGAAAGTAAATTATGCGTGGAATTTGTATTAATATTCATAAAACTGTACATGTTTTATGAAATGATTTCTATCATTTGTGGTTAAACTTTTTATGATTTAATGAATCTTGGAATATACATATAAACACTGTGATTTTAATCAAATGAATTTTTAATAAAAATATCATCATTGTCAATATTTAATAAAAATTAAATAATTGACATAAATTTAACAATCCGCTCTAAAATTTAATCATTTATTTTACATTTCTTAATTTTACAATTTAATTTCTTAAATTTAAATTATTGACCCATTGTTCTTGATAAAAGTTTAACTTATTACTACTACTACTATACCATCACGGCATATCCCACAAGTGGGGCAGCCAGCAGATCAGCCGCACGTAATAAACATGCAAATTGTCCTCTTCGTGCCAACATAAAATCAAGACATTCAGGATGGGTGGCAAGCCTCATCGCTGAATTTAAGAAGTAAAATGTCTTAATTTTAACTTATTAATATATTAAAATTAAATTATGGTAGTCTCAGGCTTTCTATCAAGAGATCTCTGGTAAGATTCTTTCTTCTACCAACCTACTTCACCTTCACGACATGAAGTATACAGGATATAAAAACTTTTTTTTTTTTAAAAAGATATATCTGGGTTTTGTTATAAACCCAAATACAACCTTATACACCTTTCACAGTAAGCTAAAAGCTTGTGTCGTGAAAGGGGAGTTTTGCCGGCACCTGGAATCGAACCACAGACCCCCTGCTCACGAGGCTGAGACTCTACCTCCAGGCTACCGACGAACTACTTGGAGTGATGGTTTTTTTTTTTAAATACAGTGAAACCTCTATCTATCGTTTTTGAAGCGACCTTTTGAAATAAACTATGGATGCGGGAAAACAATGAATGCGGGAGTATAGAAAAAATCACATTAATATGTATTTTAATATTTAATATGTAGGTACATACGAGTAGGTATATAGGTTTTATAAAAATGATACATGCTTCAAAAGTTATATATCAATTTGTTGAAATAAAAAATTTAGTAACAAAATAAAAAAGAAAGCTGTATGGAGAGCAAAATCATTCTTTATACTGTATGTAATCTTTCATCGTCATTTGCTTTTTTACTGTACCTACTGATGTACTATCATAAAAGACAGCCGACAGAATCAACAAACAGTTCTTTCTTTCTCGCTCGCTCTCCAATGTTTTGATACATATATGCGATTTTTTGTGTAATTTAAACGGTCAATGCGATAAAATCATAATAGAGAAACGATGGATGCGATATATTTTTACGTGTTTTGTATGAAACTAATTCGGGACTGTAAAAAATAACGACAAATACGGGAAAACAATTATTCGAGGAACGATAGATAGAGGTTTCACTGTACAATATTTAGTTAGTCAAGTGAAATCACAAAATATTGTGTTTTCATTTTTATTTCTATGATTAATTTCACAGTAGATTGAATAAGTAATAAGTAAGTTAACATATAATTACTTAAGTGTATTTTGATTATATCAGGCTGCCCCAGGATCTCAGAAAGGAGACAGAGTAGATCATGATGAGGACAGAAGGAACCCACAGTATATCCCCAAGAGGGGTACATTCTATGAACATGACGATCGTACAGCACCGGGGTAAATATTTCTATTTATGTATCTGATGTCCATGTCGCTATAGAAAAAATCTTAAAATTATTCCCTCAAAGCACGAGCTTCGCTCAATTTTAAAAATTAATTGTATATCGTTGTATAATACTGTATTTAATTTTTGTATGTACTGTTAGTGCATTTTTTTTAAATAAATAAATATTTGAATTTGTATAGATTTAATAAATTTTTTTTGTTAAAAAAATGTTAAAATATTTGTGCAGTCCATGACAAAGAATAGGTTAAAAGAATAGATATAGAACATAACAGTTTAAAGCAGGAATTGGTGGTATTAGTGAATTTACAATGAACAAAGTGCACTTAAACCACCTGAAATTTTTTATCACACATCTGAGGTCTGAGTCAAAACACATTTTAGCGTTACGTTTTCGTTTCATTTTCATTCAAATACGTATATGACGACGTTGTGAGAAAGTATCAATTTTCGTAGCTCGTGTATATTTTGCTACGAAAAATGTCATCTATATTCGAACAAAAACGTAACGTTAAAATGTGTTTTGACTCAAACCTCTTGACATCTTTCCTATTTCCTCTTAAAAATAATTTGTACCATCTGCTGGTTGCGCAAATGAGGTGTCTGTGGAGTAATTTTCTCACAATCTTCACTTAGATAGGTGTAAAAAATCTAATTAAATGCAAAAATCACATTTCATACATATTTATATTTGCCTATAATTTATAGGGAAGAAGAGGGTGAAGCGACAGAAGAAAAAGATGGTTCCGTGAAGGGAACCAGTGTCACCGGAGATGTAATAATGACGTCAGGTCCTGGACGAGAAAGGACAGGAGGTGTCACAGCCACTCCGACTGCTGGGACAGAAAGAAAGCCAAGACAGAGCAGAGCTAGTGCTGCTGACAGATGGACACATGACAAGTTCAATGAGAATGATCAAGCTCCCAAGAGTAGCGAGGAACTGGTCTCCATTTATGGATATGATATCAGAGGTGAAGAGGGACCGCCAAGAGCATTTAGACGTAGGAAATATGGGTAAAGATCATTTACATTAAATGTCAGTTTTATACCTTCTAAATCTCTTGCAAACTAGTTAAAATTAAAACGAAACAAAATATACAGTAATTACACTAGTAACTTTATAAATTTATGAGCCAACTTTTAAAAGCTGTCACTGTCATGCAAATGTAAAGTTTGTGAGGCCGCAAATTAATGAAGTCACTGGTGGAATCACTGTATATTTTGTTTAAATTTATTTTATTATATTAATGAGTTCGTCGGTAGCCTGGAGGTAGAGTCTCGGCCTCGTGAACAAGGGGTCCGTGGTTCAATTCCAGGTGCTGGCAAACTCCCCTTTCACGACATAAGCTTTTAGTAGCTTACTGTGAAAGGTGTATAAGGTTGTATTTGGGTTTATAACAAAATCCAGATATATCTTTTTAAAAAAAAATGAACTTCCACCAAGAACCATCTAGTCGATGTTAATGCAGACAATACAGATTAGATAAGTTCACATAAGAGCTGCGAACATACAAATGTTTCATACATATCTCTTTACTTCTTTTTGTCAACGTAGAAATGAAAAGAAAAAAAACATTCATTCAGTCTCCTTATTTGTTCTATTGGTCTATTTTTAAAAAGGGAGGGAAAGATCACTGGGCAGAAACTTTAAGAATCCAGTTAAAATTGTGAGAATGAAACAGTGTTTTTAGTTATTTTTTATTGAAAATATTAAAATAAACCAAAATTGTGCAATTGGTTGTAAATTTAATTTTCATTACTGTTTGCAGCCGGGGACCAAATAAATACACCAGAAATTGGGAAGATGAACAGGCATATGGTGCCAAGACCACTCCAGCCAGAGCCAAGGCTCCACCACAAGTCACAAATGGCGAAGAGTTCCCATCTTTACAAAGCACAAGTGAAAGGTATCATCTCTAATATTTTTTGTCTTGCTCTTTTGCATTGTCCTTATAACACGTAAAGACTTTCCCTGAAAAATATATAATCAAGATACAAACAATTATGTTATTAAGGAACATACTCTAAAGATAAAAAGAGTATTCATAGAGAACATTTTTTCCTTGTTTGCTAAAAATATGTGTATGTCTCTAACAAATATACATACATATGAACAAAGTACAATACTTATTTTTAATAATTTACAGAACTAAAGGTGATAGACGTCGGAACGGAACGACTCACGACATACCTAAGAAAACAATTGAAGTTGTGACAGTCAAGAAACAGGAGACTGATAAGAATGCCAACAATACAAAAGCAACGTCACACTCCACACCATCTGATCATCACCACCACCATCACAGTGGAGGATCTGCAGGTCCTAAACACACTCCAGCGGAGAAGGTGGTAACAGTACCAAAACAGAGGACAGCTGGCACAGGAAGGGTTGGATTAGTGCCACCGGGACCCTTAAGAAGACCATATACGGAGAACAAAGATGCACAGCATCATCAGTCAACACAGTGAGTTTTTATATTATTTTATTTAAATTGTCTCTAAAAGTACAATTCCAGCATTAACGATGGATGAAATTGAATAGTATCGCCGCTTATCGTGGTGACCTAATTATGCACAAAGACATACAATTTATATTAACCAGGATATTTATGCAATAATTCATTATGCTATCAGAAACAATTAAATTACTTTATTAAGAAAACTATATTGTTACACTTACTAAAGTGCCTTCAGTATTCAGTCACATTCACAATAAAATATATTTTAAATGCCTCTCCAGCTACTGTGAAATTGGACGAGTATTGGAAAAATAATATGTGGTCCATCTTGGATTCTTTTTTTTTTTTTTTATTTATTTATTTCCAAAATTTTACATTTTTAAATAACAGTAAAAATCATATTGGAATATAATGCCCCACTAGATCGAAATCTGTTCTGGGGCAATACTAAAAATTTTTTTACATTTTACAACACAATAACTATAAAATAATCAAAAGAATAATAAAACAAAATAACATAATAAAGAATTTAAAGTATAAAAAATAAGATAATTTAATAATTAAGAATAAACAACACAAATTATAATATGACTACACATACTCGCTCATTACATTAAGGCTTTATTTTGTAATATGGATAAGATCATTCTCACACAACTCTCTGCCCCTGTCATTGGATAATTTGCTTCCTTTATTTTCAGTAAAGAGACACATACTCCCATCCCAAAGATTTCAGTTCCTCCTTCTGCAGGTCTACCTAGCGCCTCTCTTGGTGGAACTCAAGAGAAGAAATCATCTTCAGTTAGAAAGCCAAACTCGGTTAGTAGATCAAAATCAAAGTACAATAATATTTTCACATTGTGGATACATGCTAAAATTATGAAAACTGAGAGTGCAAATATTGTTTTTCATTTTTTTAATACATGTTTATATTTTTTAATAAATTTAGAAATCCGTCTGGAATCCTTCCACCGCCGATCTACACCACTTTCAAGACATAAACACATTTCTTATTATCAAGATGTTTTTGAGTTTATTTCAAATTCAGATTTTTTTATATCCATTTAAGAAAAATAATTATTGTTCTTTCTTCAGGCCGGTATGCCTCCACGTATGCAACAAACTCAGCAATCCTCGACTCAACAGCAGTCTATACATCCGACAATTGTACAAGCTGCTCAACAGCCTCAGCAACAGTTGTCTACAGTGGCTAATACAGTAAACAATAATGCTACTATCAACTCAACGACGAGCACTCGAACAAGTCCACCACAGCAACAACAGATTGTGTCCAATGTTCAAAGCCAAGTAACAGCGCAACAGGCCAGTGTTGTTACTGAGGTGTCTTCAGGAAGAGGGAAGAGGTATTCCAGCATCAGACAGAGACCCATGCCTGATCAATATCAGCCAGTACAGTATATGACAGGTTAGGAAAAACCTTGTTATTATTACACTTTTTAAAATACTTTTTATATAACAGTAATTATATAAATGAATGCCTAATTTATATTTAACAATTCACACAGTATACTGT
Organism: Athripsodes cinereus; assembly: GCA_947579605.1. NCBI lineage: Eukaryota > Metazoa > Arthropoda > Insecta > Trichoptera > Leptoceridae > Athripsodes > Athripsodes cinereus. The sequence continues at coordinate 19,106,020 of OX388322.1, read as the reverse complement.
TATTTCTGATTAAATCATAATGTTTATGGTACACCTACACTGTGTATATTTTATACTCTTCTGGATTTATAAGTAACATATCATTATACTGATGAAAGAGCATTGAACAGAGACCCAGTGACCCACCTCAAATCCCAATGTTTCAGACTCCAATTTATCGATACATTCAAACAAAAATTGCCCACATGGGTAGGCCAGAAGGACCAGCCGGCCAGAACCGCAATAATAGGAACTCTTCAATATCCCAATTTGGAAGGCAAAACCCACAACAAAATTTGAATAAATTTATTGAAAAATAAAATACATAACTTGAACAAGAAGAGCATAATAGAATAGCAGCTATGCAGAGTTTGAGAGTGAGGCTATGAATGTTTTTTTGTACAAGCTATCTGCTACAACTTGTTCTCTGCTTTTAAGTTTATTCAAGCAAATAGCTTTCAAGTAGATTAGGTAGATTTGAATATTTTTAAACTGTATTATTTTATTTTTATTCAGATTACCAGCCGTCACCTCAGCAGGCTCAACAGTCTGCTCCCACACAACAACAACCATCTCCTGTCACAATGCCTAACCTGCCCCACCGCCAGACTCCACCTCCCTCCCTGCAGTCATCCCAGCAGCAACAACTCTTATCTCAGCAGAACCAACAACTCCTGCAGACACAACAGATGACTCAGCAGATACATCAAAAGACACCACCACCGCAGATACATCAGCATCAGGCAACTGCAGCTATGCAACAGATGATACAACCAACACAGGGCATACACCAAACTAATCCTAATTTAATACAGACCACACAACACACATTACATCAAACATCTCCCAACATACACCAACCCTCGCAACCCTTGCATCAAATCAACCCCTCCATGCAACAAATGCATCAACCTAGTCCTACCCTACATCAGACCAATCCACCAGTTCACCAATCAAATGTCACAATGTTACAATCCACCCCACAGCAGATGCTACAAACTAATCCCCCTATACACCAAGCTAGTCCCTCCATTCACCAAGCTAGTCCTTCTATTCACCAATCTACCCCTCCTATGTTGCAGTCCACAGCTAGTTTACATCCTACTACTCCGTCTATGATTCAAGGCCAACAGATCCACCAACAGAGTACTACACTACACCAATCTAGTGGTTCATTACACCAGACTAATTCATCTTTACACCAAGCTAGTCCTACATTACACCAAGCGAGTCCTACATTACACCAAGCGAGTCCTACATTACACCAAGCGAGTCCTACATTACACCAGGCAAGTCCCACATTACACCAAGCAAATCCACCATTACATCAGAGTAGTCAGCCTATACTACAAAATAATCCTCCTTTGCATCAAGTGAGTCCCCCGCTTCAGCCTCAGATAGGAAGGCAAGGGTCTGGTCCGGCAGTTAGCACAATTCCTATGAGACAGGTGCAGAGGACTCACCAGCAAATGCCTATTCACAATATGCCGGCGCCGACACATTTACAAGGATCAATACCTCAGCAGGGATTGGTAGCTACACAAACATATCCAGCTCAACCGATGATTCCTCAGACACAGTACATTCAGAATAACGGTAGTGGTATATACAGTCACAATATTCCACCTCAGGTGTATCAGCCACAACCAGGATATGCGGCACCTCCTCCTGCATTGCCTTACCATCACCAGCCTACACCACCTTATGTGAATGTGAGTATGAAACAATATTATTAGCAACACATAACTTTCTTTATTAAAAGTTTCATAATTTTCACTTACTTAGTCTGAAAATTTTTATAAAATAACTTCTGCATATTTAATTGATTTCCTTGTTGATACTTGATTTTTTTTTGCATTTCTTTGTAGTCAATTTAATGTTAAAAAAATTGTAATAAGATGTTAAATATTTTGTTTGGTCAATATTTTTTCTATTTATTACAAAATCGATCATAATTTTGTATGCTAGTGTAATATTTCTGTGACATGAAGTTGGTTTATTTGCATTTTTCTTTTGCAAAAATTTGTAGTTTGTTCTTATTAAATATGTTAATGTCTTTTTATGTTTAGCAGACTGGTAGATCAGTGTACAGAGAGCCTAGCGGTATAACATTCTACAGTCCTCAGGAACAAAAGGGAACCGCGGCCCCTCCACCTACGAGGAGACCAACCAATGCCATACCAATAGTTCCACCTCCTTCAAGAAGGTTTGTACAGTTGACTAAATGAATTTCCACCAAGTACCATTTAGCAATAATGTTGACTAGATTTTAATGGTTTTTGCTAGCTGATAAAATCAAAGTGTTGCCCAAAGAAGTTTTGTGGTAGCATAGAATTACTATTCTTAATGGAAGAATTGTTTTTTTCTGTTTTATTCTCACGACTAGTATTATTAACCTGGTTTATACCAAAGCTACAGACGAACATGTTATTTTTTCTTTTCATCTCATTGTAAATATAGGCGAAAAAAGATTGATGTATTATTTTTTCTCTCTTATTATCAAAGAGAAGAAATGAGATGAAAATAATCTTTGTAGCCTGTGGTTCAAAGAGGCTTACAAAGTGAAAATATATCTTGTTTTTTTTTATAAATTAATGTCTTATACAGTATGCAGTATGATTGAGTACTTCATATCATTTTTATCTATGGATAATATTGTCTAGATTTTAATTTAATAAATTTTGCCTTCTTTATTTAAATGTTCTGATAGTTCTTTATGAATTTTTGTTATTTTTCAAATTATGAATTTTTTGAAGTGTTCAGCCTATTTACCTGTATCCCATTTTTGCTGAAAATAATAAATTCAAAATGGAATCAAATTGTTGTCTACTGTGAGATATTCATTGTTTTATATTTTTTGAATGATATTTTTTTTAATGTGTCATTTCAATCCTACTTCAAATAGTTAACTTAATTTAGCCTAATCTTGTCAAAATGTCCATAATTTATATTAAGCTTAATTGAATATATAAACAACAGTAATAAAAAATGTGTAAATTAAAATAAATATATTGCAAGATAATGCATTCAGATTTGATCAACATATTTTCAGTTTGTGAAAATTTGATTGAATTATTTATTTGTCCTTATTAATTTGTGTTTCTATATTTCCACAGGGATAGAGAAAGGCTGAGTGATGCAGCGGCAGCTCAGAAGGACAACATAGACCACATAGTGGATAACATGTTTGTACCAAGACATCAGCAGCCAAGAAATGCAGCGCCAAGACCAGGAGATGTCGCTAAAACCATAGAACCAGTCACATCACAGATGGAACCTGGGAGTGAAGAAAAAACCAAAGATGGTTCCGGTGATAAGTCTTCCAAAGAAGCTAGTGTAGAACCTGTAACTCCGGCTCCAGTTACAGATATTGCTGTCAGTGCAGAGAGCCAACCTCTTGTTGTAGAAGACAAGGAAGTTAGATTGACTGTTGAATCATTGGCTAGTGAAGTTAGTGAAAAACTAGCTCTAGAAACAAATTCACAGCTACAAGAGCAGCTACAAGTGGATCAAGAGGATATTTCTGCAGAGTATGTTGATTGTGAGCAGCAAATATTCCAAGAAGTGGATGATTCTGTTCAGCCTACACAGCAACAACCGTGCGTAGCAATTGAAACTCAACAACAGACTGTGGAAGAAACGCCTTCAACTGGGGCTGACATCGCAACTTCAGTGACAGACGTTACTGACCAACAATTGGAATACGAAGAGCCCACTGCGGAAGCTTTGATTGAAGAAGAACCGGTACAATCAAATAATGATGTTGAAAAAGTGACCAACGAGGTTGAAAAAGAAATGAGTGGTATTCAAGATATTCCTATTATAGATGAACAATCTTCAGTTGTCGTTGAATCTGAACCAACCATTGAAGAAGAAAAAGTTGACACATCAAAAGTTGATGTTCCAGATGTGGCAGTTACAATAGCTGAAACATCATCGGAGGTTGTAGAGGAATCTGAAATTAAAATGTCCACAGAAGAGGCCGCAGAGTAAATATAGTTTGTTTTTTTTATATATTGACGCAATTACAGAATGACAAAACAGAATACCTAGAAAGTATAAAATGTAAATTTTGGAGAGATCATTAACTGATGGTTAAATTTTGAATTAAAAATCTTACAAAATGTATTATTAAATTATGTCGGTTGATATGTTGTATATATTTTATTTATATTTATTTTTAATGTCTTCGGTTATTTAAAATAAAGTATCTAAATTGTATGTAATTTTTATATTACGCTTACGATGTCATTAGTTTTTTTATCTATATCTGTTTTGTCTCTCTGTGGTGACAATATAAATAAAACAAGTTATTTTACATTTTATACTCAATGATAATAATAACAATTATTGTTTTCTTATACTTATATTGCCGTAATCGAAAATGGAATATTATTATTGTAGTAAAGCATTTTGTTATGTAGTCATTATGATTTAGTTGTGTTGATTTATCTCATTGTCGCTTATTTTATTAATTTATATATCATTCGTAACCTATTATATTAATTTTATTACTATACAAACCCCAATATTATAAATTAAATTTGTGTAGCATTTCTACTTTTAAATAAGTTTTTTTCGCCATTCCAGTCATTATTGGAATTACTTCTTTTGTCTATGCCAAAAGCAAATAAATGATTTGTCTATTCACTCATCAAATAATTGACAGTTCATCACAAAATATCAAACCGAGGGTTTTTATAATCTTTGCTTTTTACAAAGTAGGAAGTTAAAACTGCTGAGGTTCGTAATATTCATATTTATCATAAAAATAACTGACAAGTCCTATATAGTCTCACTAATTACAAATTGACTATAAAATAGTTTAAAAACACTGACATTTATTTAAAGTCTTGATAGCTGTAAGCTTATAACATTTATTTATGGACATTGTTTTGAACACAAAAATATGTTGTGTTATAATTTGTGACTTAGTCATTCAAAAATCCACACGTCCGTACTAACTAAAAATATACCAATTACAATATTATGCATTAGAATTTGAAAATGTACATAATCCATTTAACGTTTATCAAATAATTACATTTCATATATGTATTTGAGTTTGAAATTGCAATAATGTTTAGGAAATCAAATTCTCTATAATGTTGTATTTTTACAATTTAACTCTTTTTTTCAAACATTTCGATTTAAATTTCAATATTTGTTCTATTTTAATTGTTCCTAGATTTTAACAATTAACATTGTGTAATTTATCTCTAGGTGGATTAGTTTTTCTTTGTGATTCTCATTGACAATATTAAAATTACAATTTAATTGTAAGCACCTTTTTAAAATTACATTGTGTTTCATCTCCTTTTGTGTAAGTATTTAATAAAAATTACATGCAGGAGAAAAAACAGAAAAGTTGTTGATTAAATATAAAATTTGAAGTAGGAATATTACACTTGAAAGATAATGTGGTGTTCTCACTTTGGCGAATATCTATTTGGCCAGGGCACCAAAATATCGCCAGCCATTTGAACCGTGTGAACAAAATGACAGCTAGTCTGAAATGATAAAAACCAGTAGAAACGATATCGTCTCGAGTTGACCACCTTCCAACTTTCTCGGCCGATTGAACGATTTGCGCATGCGCAGATATGCGCGGCGTCGTATCTATGGTAAAAGCTTTATAACCTATAAATTTTATAATGTTTCCCGCTTCGTGACAGCTGTTATCTTTTTTGTTGGTTTGTGGCGTTTTCCTTAATTAAAAGGCGCCTTATAACCTCTACTATAACATTTTCGACTAAAAATAAACACTTCGCGATCTCCATCTCGATGTCCGCCATTTTGAAAACAGTGTCAAAATCAAAGCGCATCTGACAGATCGTTTCTAAATCGGTGGACTGTGTGAACAGGTGTGACGATCAATGGGCGTACGGCGAATTTTGTTTTTTCGCCTGACGTTATATTTTGAAATTCGCCTGGCGATATTCGCCAAATGTGAACACCCCATAAGATAAAATATAGAAGAGCAGTATTTAATGATTTGTGTGCTCAAACATTTGTACTGTGGTAATCTAGTTTTAGTAACTAGATTTGTGTAGTGTAATTTCTTGTATATTCTCAACTCCATGTGCATTTCTTCCATATTAGTTCAAATTAAAATTATAAGATTTCACTTAATAAGAGTGTATCATAAATTTTACTGTAGATAATTGCGGATATTTTTTAAACACAGAACTGTATGACATTTATATCTGTAAATAATGTATTTTATTACATTTTCATTGTCAACTATGTATCAACGTTTTTATTTCATGAAGTTTTAAATACTACACAATTTGTTTTTCAGTTGTCTCCTGATATAATTATATTTTTATGTAGGTTATTTTGCTTAAATATTAATTTCTATTATGTTCACTCATTTGGTGGAAGTTGACGAAAAACATTCACAATTTATTATTAATGACGTCATCTATTTAAGTGCATTATAAAATCAATTGAATGGTAGAAAGTCATATTGAAATTCTATTGATTTCTTAGTTCATAGTAAATGTATTTTCCCAAGTTATTCATAAATTTTACAGCTTTTTTTATTATGGAAAGGCAGGATCAGAATTTGCTGCGAGAACAAAGTTTTATCTAAAAGAAAAATATCTTGTGTGTTTTGCGGTATTAGGTTGCTTTTTTCAAATGCCATATTTGTAATTTTTAGATGAATATTGTTATAAAATGTGTAATAAAATCTTAAAGAATATTATATTTTTCACTAGTGTTATGACTAAACATATTATATTTTTTTCAGAGATGAGAAATACACTTTTCTTTGTGTAATTGGATCTTGTATAATTTGTAAATTAGCTCTTTTTTATAAAATGTGATAAAACTATAAAAATCAATAAAATCTTGTGTACATACCTGCACTAACAATTATTGTTTTATTTTTATCCCTTTCTGCATATCACCAGTGATGCATTTAATAACTATTCTTGGATGAAGAAATAACAATACATTATTGCATCGGAAAAAGCATGCAATTATTTGGAGGATGATAAATAAGGTAACATACCCAATAGCTGACAATCTAAGAAAAAAAACTCGATTTTTTGTTAGTGAAAAATTTATTATTCAATATTTTTCAAAATGAGTTACACAAATAGCTGGGCCATTCGTTTATCTATTATATTATAACAAATGGTGATACTAGAATAGTCCTATGTATGAAAAAATCAAAAATTATCAAATGTCCATTTTGTCCCCTATTTCTGACACATAAAAATCTCAGAAATCCAGTAGCTGACACCCCAAAACCTGACACATGCTTAATTTTGATATGGCATATAGAAAATCTTATATCTTTAATTAACAACAAGTAAAACTTTAAAATATATGATAAAATACAACATCATTAACTAAAATCTTGTGTTTTCTGTGTATATTATATTTTTATTTGATGAAAAGATTAAAAAAAGTTAAATGTTAGCAATATTTGGAACAACATATTAATTTCCATCCTTGAGAATATTTTCTAGTTTTTTTAATAAGTGTTCCTTTCGGTACCATATTTTATCAGGAATATCTGACCATCTCCATCTTTCCATACCACACATTATCATGCATGAAATTTCTACTTCATTTTTCCTTACACAGATTATTTATCCTGGGAAAATTTCACCTTCATTGGAAAAATAAACATAGTCACCAACATTATATTTTGGATTTTCTATTTTGTGTGTTTTATAAAATCCAGGAATTGTAAATTCTTCTTCCTTTTCACTGTGTGAGGCAAATGTTTCTACTTCAAACTCCAAATCATGTCAATGGATGATTCAGAAGAAGATAATATTGTTTTCATTTACTTTTTAAAGCCTTTTTTCACCTTTGGCTTTTTTGTTGCTTTTTTTATTTTAATTTGCTGTTTTTATCCTCTCCCCTTATTCTGTTTCTTTCTTAGTTCTGCATCTGTTCATCTTTTTCTTTTAATTGTTAGAATGCATCACACGTAACACATGACGGTACTCGTTCTCTTCATCTTGTAGTTTTGGAAGTCGAATCATCAAGCCAGAATAAACAATTTTTGAATGGCGTTGGGATGTCGTCTGGAATGTTTGTTCTTTTATTGGTGTGCTTTGAGTAAATTGAATGCAAGTTGCTTTAATATTTTCTCTATTAACTTCATGTCGTGTGTTTCGAGTTTCGTAAGGTATTAAAGATGAACAATTTCCTTTCAATCTAATCAAGGATATATTCATAAAAACGCTGCCATCCAACCAATTTTAGATTTTCCTATGCCTCAACCAGCTGGATAAGAAGTAATTATGTTAGATGGTATTCTAACATAAGAGTAAATTATCATAGGAGGTTCGAGATCTCTGCTTGCGTTAACTGTTATTAGGCTGGTTAAAAAATCCTTTCCATCATTACCAATATATGTAATTATATACCAACGATTCACCCGTTTTAACCAAATTTTTTTAGCCTTTTGGGTTAAGGAACATGGTCATTTCATCTGTATTGAAAATTCTTGCAAGGTTCGCCATAATATTCCAATTGTCGTTGCCTTTTAAATATTTTATAATTTCTGAAAACCATTGTATAATATTATCTTACGTTACTGTCCCACGAGATTTGGTCAAGTTTTGTGCCGTTCTTTCTTCTTTTTCTGGATATCTATTCATTAAACATATGTACCATTTTTCCAGGTCTATTATTTACAAAATTGTTTACGCGATTTTCTCGAGTTAATAGTGATTGAACAGAATCTAAAAACTGACCCTTGGTTGGACGAAACCCGCAGTTAGCAATGTGAAACATCCATTTCACCAAATTATCTTCCTCTGCTTCAGTTAGGTTTGTTTTCGGACCTTTTCTGCCTTCAACTAGATACACCTCAGTTTTTTTTTGTAAAATAATGTTGTTCGTGGAACGTCAAATGTTTTGCTCGCTTTTATTACAAGCATACTACCTTTTATCGCATCCAATGCCTTTTTAACGTCTTTATTAGAATATCTAGGCGATGTTTAAGGTTTTCCCATTTCTAAAAATTATACGTACTCTATGTAATTTACCTAATTATGCAAAAATAAACAGCAAATATATTTGGTGTCAGGAATAGGGATTTACGTTGTATGAATATTTTTTTCAAAAATTGAGGAACCAATATCTGACACACGTTGTCAGGTATTGGATCCCAATAGCGTATAAAGATGTGTCTTTGAGTATAGCATTCAGAATGCTTTCTGAAAAGAAATATTTAATCTCTAACCGTTAATAACAAAATTCTCAAAACACCAAAAACTGACACGGGTGTCAGCTATTGGATACTCTACGATAATTGGATAATCTACGTACCCAATACCTGACACCCCCTTAAAAAAAATATTTTTAGGTTATATGAACATTTAACATATCTAATATCAAAATTCATGACTTGATTTACAATATTTACAACAACATGGACATATAAGTGTGAAAATATTGATGCAAATCTCTTGATTCAAGACACCTATTTCTTAACAAAAATGTTAAGTAAAATGACAGAATACACAAATACGCACTATGTCTGAACGCAAATTATCAACTGACATTTATTTAACCTTCGCCTTACTGAAATCAAAAACCTACGCGCGCTCCTAACATGTGTAGTGACTACACATTTTCAAATAAGCGGTTTAAGATAGAAAAAATAGGAATAATCATAGCCAAACCATTCGGACAGTTATAAGTAAAGTATTGTATATGTGTATTGTATAGGAAATCATAAAAATATATATAAATTATTGCTGAAAACGTGAAAAAATAACATTATCTAGCGCTCATGAACCTAGCGAGAAGACAACTCATTATGAATAGCGAAGGCCAACTGACGGCTGACCGCACGCATAGCGACGCATTGTGCAATCGGCATTCATCGGCAATCATCGGCCGATGGTCCGACATACATTTGCGTAAACTGCAGTGGTTGCAAACTATTTAATATGTTATTTAATTTATTTATTTATTGTAACACAATTATAAAGACAATCAATGCATAGAAAATGGATTATCCAACCTGTTCTAGGATTTAGCTAAGACAAAATATATGTATGTACACATATCAAGATTATAATCAAAGTAAATAAAAAATTAAAGTATAACCAGCACATAAAATAGTCCATACAACAGTTCAAAAAAAAGAACAGGCAACTTGCAAACTTACAGATAAAAAAATGATTTACAGAAAATAGATAAAATTAAAAATCATTTAAACCCTAAAAGTTATAAGCAGTAATAGATACAATAAGATGAATAATTTTATAACTTAGTTCCAAATGTCTCTCGAAGAATCCGCACTTTTATTAACTCTTAAATAATATTTTTATTTCACAATTAATGATTCTGGATACAATTTAACTCAAATATTAGATTTACCGGTAAATTTATATACCTATTAAAATTCAAAAATCTATTATAATATTAAATACATGGAATAAACGCAGATATTTCAGGCACGATGCTGGTATTTTGAACCTGCGTTTTGAGCCTAATACTTTGATATCTTGTATATCTGGATTGGTGAATTTTTCGCGGCATTAGACTGTTAAGTTTTTTTTATGATCATGACTTTACACATAGAAATGGATCTAAGCATCAAGAATTCACAATACATAACATCTTCTTCATTCAACTATAAAAAGGGAGACTATGTTGGAGCAATACAATATTTATTCTCATGTGATTGGACTTTTCTGCAGAGTAATAACATAGAATATTCTTTGGCAGCATTCAATGGAATTTTATACGACACCATAAACCGGTTCATACCTTACGAAGAATACAGAAAGAGTACTTATCCCGTATGGTTCACACCGGAATTAAGGATGCTCATTGTGGAGAAGAAACTTGCTCACAGGAACTACAAAGAAACTAACGATATAAAGTTCTATAATATTTTTACAAAGTTGAGATCCAAGTGCATTGAAGTCAAGAAGATGTGCTACTCCAAATACATAAGGGAAGCTGAGAACACAACCAAAGATGCAAAATCACTATGGAAGTTTAAAAACTCCTTAAGTAAATGTGAAAGTAACTATCCTGCTCATATGTTCTTGGAGCGGGAAGGAGTGAGTGGAATACAGAATGTTGCTAATAAATTTGCAGAATTTTTCGGTAATGTATTTGTAAAAGACTCTAATGACTCTAATGAGAATTTTGCTACTTGTATTAAAACAGTGAACTTGTCTCAATGTATCCTTTCTTCTGATAGAGTTAGTTTTGTGCTGTCTCAGCTGGATCCCAGGAAATCCTCGGGTCCTGATAGTATACCTCCTATCTTCCTTAAAAAATGCGCTGATGCCCTTGTTATTCCTCTTACCGCGATTTTCAACAAATCTCTTGAAGTTGGTCATTTCCCCACTTCATGGAAAATTGGGAATATCATTCCGATATTCAAGAAAGGTACTAGGGAGGATATATCAAATTATAGACCTATATGTATACAATCCATTATACCAAAAATATTCGAGTCGCTTGTGTTGGAACAAATTTTGCCAGTTATCTGTCAAGTGATCGAACACCAGCAACACGGTTTCCTGCCGGGTAGATCTACTCTAACAAACTTAACATTATATGAATATTACATTGTTGAAGGTCTTGCTCAGGGTTGTCAGGTGGATAGTGTCTACACCGACTTCAGCAAGGCATTTGACAAAGTATCACACAAAATCCTCCTTACTAAATTGTCAACTTTGGGTGTGAGTGGTGCCTTGCTGAGGTGGTTCGTGAGTTATCTGACGGACCGGCCTTTACGCGTTAGAGTGAATCAGGCTTTTTCTGACAGTTTTAATGCTACTAGCGGAATACCACAAGGTAGCCATCTAGCTCCTCTTCTTTTTCTCATTTTTATTAATGATCTAGTTTATGAACTGACGGAAGTCGAATGTTTACTTTTTGCCGACGATTTGAAAATTTTTAAAAGAGTGAAGGATATTAGCGATTGTGTGATCATACAGAATAATCTTGACAGGTTGAATAATTGGTGTAAAAAAAATCAACTTTGTCTCAATGTTAAGAAATGTCAATATATTAGATTTGCTAGAGTGAAAAACCCAGTGGAGTTTGACTACCACCTTGACAACATTAAGTTGGAATTGGTAAAGGAGGTGCGCGACCTGGGAGTTATTTTTGACGATAAATTGTCATTTACAGCCCATATTTCTGAAATTACCAATAAAGCTTTAAGGACACTGGGTTTCGTTCTACGCACTGTGAGTGACTTTGAAAATATTCATGCTATCCTCTGTCTGTACCAATCACTTGTTCGTAGTCATCTCGAATATAACTCGCAGATATGGTGTCCCAGTTATACTGTCCACATAAATAATATAGAGCGTGTGCAACATAGATTCCTGAGATATATTAACTACAAGTTGCGTATACCATTGCATGAGCTGAACTACAAGTTCCTACAAACAAAATTAAATTTAGAAAATCTTGCAGATAGGAGGATCGTCTCCGATCTTTTGTTTCTGTATAAAATTATTAATAATTTTTTTGACACCCCTGAACTATTACAACTAATTAACTTTCGTGTGCCTGGCCGATGTACGAGGAGTCGTGAAATGTTCTACTGCGACAACTATTCGACGAACTACGTCACGCATACAGTAATCCCTCGATTGCACGGCTTAGGGAACCGGCACTTGTCTGATATAGACTTATTCCATGTGAACTTGAATAGTTTTAGAAACCTAATTAAGAAAATGTTTGTTCCACAGTCTAGCACCTCATCGAATTAATTAATTGTGTACTATTGTTTTTTATAATCTATTGAAGGTATCTGCTAGGTATCGTTTGTTTTGTCGGTTTTGATGCTTGTGTTTTCAGTACTTTATTTTTGCCTATGTCTGACTAATGATTTCTGTGGGTATCACATATCTAAGTTGTCTCCTAATATTCTACAAACTGTTATTGAATGGGCTGAGAAGAGAGATACATAACCTGGCAAACAAATTCATGTAGTTACTGTGTTATGTTTGTTTTATATTATTTAACTTTATATACTAATGAGCTATTGTGCCAAGCTTGCAGCCGTGTAAACTGGTTCCCATTGTACAGTATATAAAGACTATATTGTATATTATTATATATTTGTATGCTGCTGGTATTTGCAGCGGAGCATGATTATTGTTACCCATGCGACTAAATTTCTGTTATTGGTTTTGTTTCTTTTCTATTTGAATGTTTTAGTGCTATTTTTATATATATATATTTATAGACTGTTGTATTATTGATTTGTCATACATATGTATTAAACCTATTGTAAAAGGCAAATTGCCGTTTATTGATCAAATAAATAAATAAATAAATAAAAAAATGACTGATACTGATAATATGGAGACTTATCTGGTCGTATAATACTGAGAAGTGTGGATGGCCATTCCGCCGCCGCGTAAAAAATAATAATATTACGTTTATGTTTATTTTAATTGTAGATAATAATATTTATTTGAAATGTTTACCTACATAATAATGTTTATATAATAATGTTTATAAATAAAACGCTAATAAATCTATAAATGAAGTGCCCTCACGAAGAAATGAACTGAAAAGTAACGCTATATGATATACACCTTTCCCTCTTATAATACAATAATATGATGAAAAGTTGGTTTTTAGAAATGTAAAATGAATACCTACCTAGTTATAATTATTGAAATTATTATGGAACGGAAATAATAAATCACTTTGAAACCTCTGGATTTAAGTCAACTTCGGAAGTAAAATAATAGATTTCTAATGATAAAACACGACAGAGTGCTATTTCGCATAGTCATTCCTCAGCACAGTTCGCGAGAGCGAGACGTAAATAGTATTCACTATCTAACGACAACAGCCGAGTACGAGCAGTCGAAGACACGTGAGATACATCGCGCATTTGATTGTATTAGTAAGATATTTTGTTTGTGTTTGTAATTTTATTTCCATTCTCCAAAAAATGTCTTTGAAATAGTCAATAAGTTCCAATTATTGTTAATATAATTTTTTAATTCGATGCGTAAGTATATGACTGAGGATTACCTAAAATCTTGACCTTCTATTTATTGTATTTATTGAAATATTAATTATAAACAGAAGCATGTGTACTGACTACACATTTTAGGACGGCGAAAGTTAAAATAACATAAGACAAAAAGCTATATTAAAAGTGATTCATAGATAATAATGTACAATTATGAATAATCACGCAACATGTACTGGCTATGGTTTCCTTATTTTCGTTCATCAAAATAAAATTGTCAGCTATTGGGTAGGTGTCAGAAATAGGGTATGTTACCTTACTTCATAATTTTTAATATTTTTTTAGCATAGGACAAATAAGTGTGAATAAATGTGTTCACTTTCGATGAACAACTTTGACCCTGACACTAGATCAACCTGCGGCCCGCTAGCTTTTATGTGCGGCCTAAACACATTTATTATGATTTTTAAAAATATATTCTAAATTTCGTATATCTTAGCCTTAATCCTTCATACTACAGCCCTAATACTATTATCATTCTGTTTTAGTTCAATTTTAAAATCTCAAAAATGTTTTTGTAAAAAGTTCATGATTTTTTTCATTATACCAGTATAATTTGTACTATAATGACTAATATTAGTCAACTATTATTAGCTAGTTCATCAAGATTCAGAATTGGCCCTAGTGTTGCAGTCCGCGAAACTTTTCAAATATATGTATGCAGCCCGAAGAAAAAAAGTTGAGTATGGCTGCTTTGGATGATCATCCAAAGTGAAAGAAATAAAAATCTATGACTTCATCGTGTTTTTATCTATGACTGAAAGATGGTACTATTTTTTCTATGGTTCATGCGACGTTCGTCGGTTGTCAATTTCTGTTAAAATCGTCTAGAAAAGTCATAATTAAATTTGTTAAAAATGTAATAAATTCTCAAGTAACATTATCGAAAATCCTGTCGTGTATGTTAAAATATCAGTTGTGTCAAAGTTTGACACAATTATAAAAAAAACCACGTTTCAACTAGTTACTTCATCTGCTGAACTATACATTGAGAAACGATGTTTTTTTTTGCTGATTCAGTTTGACATTTTCTTGTAAATTGTTAAGTGTTCACCTTTGTCCCGTTGCTGAAAATAAATTGAACAATAAAATAGAGATGTCAGATTCTACGAGTTGCGAACATTTGGATAAATTGGTGGACGTGCTAGTTGAAGAGCCATGGACTGGAACAGAGGTAAGTGATTATGGAAGACATAACCTTTATACCTTGTAGACTTACAAATAATAACATTGCTTAAAGTTTAGAGGGTCAAGGATTGTTATTGTTTTCTACATGGACGACTTTTTTTATTGTTTTATATTTTTCTTTGTCATGAATTATGTTAATTCTTAATTATATATTATAGTTCTCCATTTATTTATTGTGTCATCTAATTAGAATTTATTATGCATACAAGTCTTTGTAAATATATTTTTTGTTTGTATTTCATTGCAACTAAAATTCATGGTCAGTTATTTTACATTATATATATTGTAAGATAATATATTCTGATTCATCCATATTTGCTATTTGCATTATTTTGTGATTTGACAATTTTCTATATACATTTAATACAAAGAGCAAAACACAATCACTGCCAATATCAATAAATAAATATTAAATTAGGTAGATGATAACAATATCAATGAATTAGACTCAGAATTGAGGTTTTAAAATCACATATCTTTCCAAGATTCTTTATTAAATACTTTATTTCAATTTTGCAATTATATGCATTATTGGGTTAGTTGGAAGATATCGCGTCCCTGTGATAAACTGACCACTGCAAAATGATTTATTTATTCCATGTTGTAATTTTATTATTTTTATCTAAATATTTTGTACAATAAAGCTTATTATTATATTCATTGTGGATTTTGTTCCTTTGATCTAATGCAATCGCCATTTTAAAATATTATAACTTTTTCAATAAATTAGTCAAATTTCAATTTCATTTAACAATAGACCATTAAAGGATGACGTCACAGAAAAATGTTTGGAGGACAAAAACGGAACAAAAACAAAAAAAACAAAAAGGTGGTATCTCTTTCTAACTGCACAGTTCTAACTATGCGTGTAACAATGAGGTGTCATTGTTTTCTACTACAAATATGTAGATGTCTACCTAAATTACCACACTAGTAAGTTGACATATGTGTTAGATATTCTCCCAATCAAGTCATAACGTACTAATATTTTTATTTTTGGAATTTTTCCAGATTATGTGAACGTATCTAAACGTTGATTATTTTGAATTAATTTTATATAGATATATACCTTAGTATTTTACCTGGAGAATAAGAATCCGGTGAAATTTTGTAATTTTAAATAGCGCAATATTAATTATTATGCATTTTTCGTACGCACAAGTACGTAAATTTTTACATTTGACTGATTTGTAGGTTAGGTTAGAGTCAGTCTGGTGTTGTTTTATGCAAAAGCAAATTTATTGACAATTATTTCATTATCGTATCATTTCTTGGGTGAAAAACTATATAATTACTTGAATACAAGATTCATCTAAGTTTGGGACTAGCTCGATCTGTGTGAATTGTCTACGTATGTTATGTTATATTATGTTATGAATATAAGTAGAAAATTCATAAATTTAATTTTGATGCTTTCACTTTATCTGGAACTTTACCTTATTTGTGGTTACAGACTTTCAAATGCAAGGATTGTGGATACAGAGGCGCCAATCTTTGGATGTGTCTGATGGGTGACTGTTTGCACATTGGATGCTCAGAGAACCACAATGATCACAGCACATCTCATTTCAAAAAGATACATATCTTCCAAGTCCAGGTATTTCATCAATAATCTTACAATAAATCCATATTTTATTCAGAAATAAAAATTTAGGAAATGATTGTTGCAAACATATAAAACACTTAAGTTTTTTTAAAAAACAGAGTAAGTTGTCAATAGAATTCAAAGCATGGAAATAGGATATTACCACAAAGTATCTGACCTTTTTGAAAACATACAATGATCTTGTAAAGTTAACAACTAAATTTCGAATTTGCTATGTCAGTATTTAAAATCGGTAGAAGACTGGAAGTGGTCCACTTGGTTAATACTCAATTATTTGTGTATAACTTTTTTGTATAATTTGTTATCAGGACCTCCCGAAGCATTGTGTTCACATGAACCTGAGCACCAACCGTATCTGGTGCTACTTGTGTAACAGGGAAGTTTTCAGGAAAGCGGCATTGGCTAATGCACTCAAGAATGAAACTCTCACCCATGATCAGGTACCAAATTGTATAAACAAATATTACTTTCATCTGAAAAAAATAATTTGATAGATTTGTTGATAAAAAAAATATCTTGTAGCATTTTATAATTATTAGATGAAAATTTAAAACTGATATACCAAGGTGTTAAATGATTTGTAGTCAAGGTATCAAAGTTATTTAATTATGAGAAAATCACCTGACAACTAATTCATTTGCACAATGAAAAAAATTGTTCTAAATTTATTTATTTATTTGATCAATAAACGGCTATTTGCCTTTAACAATAGGTATAATACATAAGTATGACAAATCAGTAATACAAACAGTCTATAAACATAAAAAAAAGAAATGCACTAACATATTCAAAAAGCAAAAAAACAAAACCAATAACATGATAATACAATTCAATATTATGACGATTATCTGACGGATAACAATAACCATGCACAGCTGCAAATACCAGCAACATACATTTATACATAATTCTTCAAAAGTTTACAAGACTTGGTTTTGCCTGACTAAAGTGCATTTCAAACTGTGTTATGCTCACCGTTTTCTGCTACTAACATTAAATTTCAGAAGGTTATATAGATCTTTACTTATGTGAATGCCAAGTAATCAATTAATCAAAATTCACTTTGGATTTTTTAATATATTTCAGTTCAACATAACTTCTAGCGGAGGTCTAAAAGGTGCCGGGGAACGAGTGAGAAGCAATTCTTTGTTGGAACTAGAGCGAGGGCAAGTTCTCAATGTCAGCGCAGCGAATGATTCTCAGGAGTCTAGTGATGGAGAGGAATCCTATAGTTCCTTGACGGAAGAGAAACCCAGAGGTAGCATTTGTTGAAATTCATCTCTACTATACTATACCCTCACATTATATCTCAAGTTGGGTAAGCGCAGAGACTGGAATGCAATATTGATCTACCTTTACATATTTCATTTGAGTGTTCCACTTTCATGCAATTTATCACACATGCACACCAATTTCTCATTTTCAGCACGCGCCCATCTTAGAGAATTTGGTCCACGTGGTCAAGCCATGTAATTTTCAGACGTCCAAGCTTTTCACTTCTTCTTTCAAATCTAAAATTTATTATTATCGGCCCTTTTGCATCCATTGATGAATTATATCTACATATTTCTCATGTATACTTTATCAGATTGCTTTACCTGTTTATTTTAAATGAATTCTTCAACTTGCCTCCTCCGAATGCTTCAAATTCCATATTGATAAAACTTATCCCATTATGTCACATCGCTGGTGAGCTAGACTGAGAGGATAGATCATTCGACAAGTGTATTGTAACCTAACTTTTTTTACATTACAGAAAGGGCGTTTTAACATCTTCTAAATAAAAAGACTATTAATCTGGAGTGAAAATTGTCTTTAATGTACACAGATATAAGCTTTTGATATTAAAATTTAAAAAAAAATCACTGTAGATAGCCAACATAAGAAGCTGAAGTAAATATTAAATCAATATGTGATGATTTTTGTAGGAACGGTAGGATTGCAAAACATTGGCAACACATGCTACATGAACTCTGCCATCCAGGCGCTCAGCAACACAGCTCCACTGACACAATACTTCTTGGATTGTTCTGCGGCAGTTGACTTTCTGACAGATACAAGTAAACCTGGACTCAGCAGGTGATTATATAATAAAATCCACACATTTTAAAGTTTATAATAAATCCACATGAAACTGTAGAAAATGTTGGTACTGAATGTTTTTAATTTTCAACCAATCAATCACTCACTCTTCGACGCTCCTCCCGGAAGTTTTGGGCAAAAACCAGCCTTCTTCACTTACAGCGTCTTTTTGACAACTGAGTCACTTCTTTCTACAACATTCCTAGCAATCTGATGTCGCTATTACTAGAACAGTGTGCTGTGAAGGAAGATATCCAGACTATCAGAAACTTGTGGATCTGTAATCTCTATGACCCAATCAGAGCCGTCATCCTGGTTGGGTCACAGAGACTACACATCTTTGCCAAGTGGGTTCATCTTTTTTTCCAATTCATAAATAAATACTTTTATTTCAGATCATACCAAAAATTGGTGCAAGACATTTGGGATAAAAGGACTAGAGATTTCGTAGTGCCAAACAACATTTTGTATGGTATTAGGAATGTAAGTTTCTATTTGCAATTTATAGCTTGTAGTATATAATATATAATGAGTTACAATCTATTGGATTGGTCTGCAACGAGTTTGGATTTTCTTCTCCATTCTTCCCTATTTTCAGCAAGTCTCTTTAGTTCTATATATGTGCCACAGTTCATGTCCTTCTTCAGTTGGTTCATATAAGGGTCTCTTGGTCGAACTCTACCATTTCTGTCTTCGGTCCTACCCTCTGCGATGGTGATAAGCAGTCCTGGGTGCCTGATGTTGTGACCAATCCAGTTAGCTCGTTGTATTTAATTTTAAAGCACATTTTTCTGAAAAGAATCTCCTGTCCCTGCCGTGGAGTTCCCAGAACAGAATAGGTCTCCCACTGTTATCTGATTTGTTTAAAATAATACTCTAATCCTGACAATACACTGCACTGTATATTACCTGGCCAATGACTACATCGCTTGTGAGAGATGTCATGAAAGTTAAGATATATTTTATTATAATTTTAGGTACATCCAATGTTCCGTGGTTACCATCAACACGACACACAAGAATTCCTCAGGTGTTTCATGGATCAGCTGCATGAAGAGTTGAAGGAGCCTGTTAAAGATCTACAACCTCCCACGGAGCCACCACCTGAACTGGGATACATCAATAGACAACCAAAGCAAGCTGGAGGTGAGTCTCTTACTTACTTTCTTATTTTTTTATTTCTCTCTTGAAATGTCCCCTGTTTAATGCTTGTATCATCCCAATCCTTCTGTATGGTTTGAGTCTTATTTCTTAACTAAGTCTCAAGAGTCGAAGATACTATGTATCGAGAATAAGTATCTTGGAAAGATTTTGATTGTTAGGTGGTAGGAGCATGTAATAAATGACACCGTACTACGCGCCAACTTTCTCAGCAAAGTTCTGTAGTCTCTGTAATAACAGAGAGATAATGATTTTGACTGGGTGGTGTTTTGAGCATCTCCAATGGTAGTTGAAACACTGTTCTTTCATTCACAAGGTTTCCGGTGACTTTGACAACATTCCATCATAATATACTATTTCTATAACAACAATATCAGAGCATCAGGAATATTGCGGGAAGAGGTGACTCAATTTACGCAGAGATGATCTGAACAGAACAGAATGATTTCCGCTGTTGGTCGGTGTAGAGGCAATTAGAGATAAGGTTAATCAATAAATGGAATTCATATTTGATTTTTTTCAGTAAGCGACGTGTGTGACCCGAGGGAACACTACATAGCGAGACAGTCATCCATCAGGTCTGCAGACAACATTCCACTGACCAAAGAGCTCTACAGGGAGCACTCACAGTCTGATGGGAATCTGGGAACCAAAAAGCTGGCTTCCGGACATCGACAATCAATCAGCTATTGCCCTCTACCTCAGGATATTACCAAAGGTATGTTATTAATTAATTTTGTTTATTTTATTTTCTATAAAATAAAAAATAAAAATTATTTATTATTTTAGTTTGTAAATAGGCCTTGCTATATTTGAATGTGTTACTTATGGTAGGTAGTTTGAGATAGACTTCAATAAATTATATATAGACCATGAAATTCACGTATAATGAAATTGGTTATCTATACCGTCAAGGAATCTCTTACCAGTAAAGTAACCAACATGTTATGAATATACTGGCTCATCTTCTCAATGCCATAAAAATCAAGACATTCTGAATAGGTGGCAAACATTACAGCCTGATTGAAGATAAGATCAAATATCTTGTACACAATGGCTGCTTTTAAATTTTTGTTTTGTTAATGATTTGATTGTCAATTTGATGTCGTTGCAGATGAAATAATGTCTATAGAGAAACAGTCTTCTGTAGAAAATGAAACGGAAGGAGAGGATGAGGAAGAGAACTATGAGACTTGTGACTCGGGAGTTAGTGACAGTGCTGATATGAGCGGAGAGGAAAACCACTATGCCAGAAAGTATGCCTACAACTATTTAAAAGTCTTTAAATTGAGAATATGCCCATAGCAATTGACTATGTTAATAACTTACATGCAGAGCTCTAGCAAGATAATTTCATGTACAGGGGCCGCTTGTGTATCAGCCTAGCTACAAAAGTCTACAATTTGTAATTCTAGTATACAGTATGTCAAAGATTTGAGGCACTGTAATGATCGACTTAGAACACAAACAGATATGTGCGCCTAATATAAAGATATTAAATATTTAGAATTGTTTGTGGAATCGAAAGAATGACAATTTTATGCAACGATTCCCAATTTTGAATTGTTTTTGTTCTTTGCATATGTTTCTTCAATATCACGAATCTTTTTTGCGCCCATATTGTGAAATATGATATTTTCTAGAGTGGACCCAGATGACCAAAGAGTGAATTCCAGCATTGACAATTCCCCCAACTCCCCGCCCTCAGACCAGGGCTCCGGAGACAGGTCTTCCTCTCTCAGGTACCGCAGTGTCATCTCCGATGTCTTTGATGGGAAACTGCTGTCATCTGTGCAGTGTTTAACATGTGATAGGGTATGATTAATTCATACAATCTTTTTATCATATTTTTTCGTTTTATTTACAGTCAATGTTTCTTCCAAAAACGGAAATATCTTTGAACTAACTACATGTATAGAGAAGATTGAACATTCTTGTTGTAAATTGGAATTGATTTGTTAATTTATTACATGTAGAATTGTTTTTACAATCTTATTTATTATGGTGTAGAGAGAACAACGTCAACATTCAGGCATGATGTCTTCATGAATATCATATTTTTAAAATTGGTATAAAATAAGCTGTATATTGAATACATGTATTTAGTCCGCTGGCTACTCCACTTGTGGGAATTGCTTGAATGGTAATACATAAATCAATAATTATTATATTTTTTATACTTCTTATTGTTCTTTTTTATTTTGGCAATCTTTCAATATTGTGTGCTTATTAAATAAATAAATAATTTCAGATATCAACCAGAGTAGAAACATTCCAAGATCTTTCGCTACCCATTCCATCTCGGGATCATATGGCCATGTTACATGGAGGGGCAAGTGGTGGCTCTCCCTCATCCAGTCCAGGACGGGGGGCTGCATGTTCAGATGCTGTCTATTCCGCTACACAAGGACAGGAAGGATGGGTAAAATATGATTTTACATTCTTCTCACCCCACTCATCCCTTTTTCTTTCACCATATTCTCTGATCTTAAACTCCTGGATGAAGGCCTCATTGATCTCATTCCATAATGTCCAATCCTAAGCCATCTACATCCATTCCACAACAATGTATCCCATCTGATTGTCTCTTCATGATGACCACCCCGTGTTTAGAGTTTGACTTCTTAGTCTCCATTCTAGGAGACTTTTTATCAATTTGGGCTCCTGGCTATGTGCCCATTGCTATTTGTAAAACACCGTTCTAAGTGAAAGTGAATTGGTAAAAATGAAATACATTTTCTATTTCTTGGCAGGTATTTTTGACATTTATTTTCTTTTATAGGTATGGTGGCTTCTTTCATGGCTCCGCTCATGGCTGTATGGTCCTGCTGTGACGTTACATGACTGCCTAGCTGCTTTCTTTAGTGCTGATGAGCTCAAAGGTGACAATATGTATAGGTGAGTGTAGTCAAAAGAGCAACATTATTTTATATTGTGTTTCCATAGGATACTACATATTAATTTAACAAGAACATTACGTAGGTACCAAGTATTAAAATTTATTGATACTGATGGATGACTTCTTCATGACACTTAACACTCATGTATCTATCTCAAATGTTATGGCAAGTGCAACTTTCTTTGTTCGTGAAGTTTATTTAAATGGTAAACAGCTGTAAGCCTTTGACATTAGATTATAATACAACAAAATAAAAGTATAACAAGGAAAGACAACATTCAACTAAGTACCTATAACTTAACCCTTAAACGGGCCAGGTGTCGATTTTGGGGTTATGGTTTTCTTTCGGGTGGTTTTGAATAGTATTTAGGAATATAAAACAAAGTGCATATTTTTTATTTATTGTTTTTCATTTTTTAGTGGAGTAAAATCATGTGGTAAATATATGACCATTGCCCGGTGAGAAAACCTGTCAAAATATATTTGGTTCTTATGATGCCATTGCCTGGATTAAAAAATAGTACTAAAATAATATAATTTATTATAAAAATACGAAATATACTTAACAACTTATAGAAACTATAACTTATAAAGACATTTCAAGACATTGAATCATGATGAAAATTTTCGAAACATGGAATAAGTAACACAACGGAACTTTACATGTTTTACATTCAATTTTTGTTCTCTTTGTATTTAGTCTTGTGCTACAAAATATACACTCCTACTCGTTCCAGGTATAGTAATCTCACTATTGATAGTTTAACTTCGTCACTAATGCCATAAATACCTCCTTTTTTATTTTTATATATTCCTAATATGTAGTACATTTTTTATGGCTTGTGAAATTATCTATCATATCCTCTTACTTATCGTAGACGGTAACTTCTATGACTATTTTGTTATGACTTTTGAAAATCTTTAAGAATAACTCAAAAACTAGTAAATAGGAACAAAAAATACCTTGATACGTATTTTTATTCATGTTGATTGACAAAAATTCGCAGACTAACAAATTTTCCGCGCAAAACGAATGATTGTTGCGAATGTCATCTCACATATTTCTGCCAATATAATCCGTAGACAATAAAATTTTATACACATTTACCTATTGAAATATCGTCTTTGATATTTGAAATATTGTGATCAGTTCGGAAGCTCCTACCCGTTTAAATGTTCGATTTTGTATGTGGTTACATATGATGCCACTGCCTGTTTAAGGGTTAATTTAGGGAAAATTATTAAAATGTAAGTAAATAAAAACTACTACAAAAACCTGTGAGTAGGTTAATGCATAAAATAAATTATTTAATAAACAATTTTCAACCAACGATATACAGTTGGCAACCGTAGGACAATGTCACGGCACCGGCAGTATCGCTCAGCTCTTTAAACTAAATGAGCTGGTCAAATTTCAATAATACAAGTAGTTTGTTATATCCAAACATTTATACATAGACAACAAGTTCTTTCGTATAAATGGAAAATGATAACTTATGTTGATCATATTAGATCTTACCATACATTTAATATACTTATGTTCTTACTTCAGTTCTTGTAAAGCCTTACAGTTCTTGTAAAGCCTTACAGTTCTTGTAAAGCCTTAGCTTCCAAAATAATGAATTTACAAGTCTTTCGATCTTGGGCAGTGAATTGTCTACTGCTTTAACATTCAACACATCCAGATTTCGGTTAATGTTATCTGGTAAATAAAGATAAAACTTTGTACAATTTTCATCTCATGTGATTCGTAACTGTTTATGTTTCAGCTGCGAAAGATGCAATAAACTTAGAAACGGCATAAAGTATTCCAAAGTACTAGGCTTACCTGAGGTGCTGTGTGTGCATCTGAAGAGGTTCCGACATGAACTCATGTTCAGCACTAAGATTGGCTCCAAGGTATCTTTCCCACTCGTCGGTTTGGACATGAAACCTTACATCCACAAAGGTAAAACTAAAATAATTAGTGAAGAAAAAATACAGTAATAGTGTGAAAAAACTAATTCTCCAACAACCAAATAAACAATCAGAACTTGATCCTATTCCAACATGGCTTCTTAAAAAATGTGTTAATGAATTAACGCCTGTAATTACTAAAATCATGAATCTCTCCATAGATCACTGCATATTTCCACAACATTTCAAATTTTCAGTAGTTAAACCTATATTGAAAAAGATCAACTTAGATTCCAATAGTCCCGAAAACTACCGACCAGTTTCAAATTTGCCTCTCTTATCCAAACTATTAGAAAAAATTATGTCAAATCAAATTACCAACTTTATTGCTAAAAATAAATCAGCGTACAGGAGGTTCCATTCTACTGAGTCCATACTTATAAGAACGGTATCAGATCTTATATCTAATATAGCTAGGGGTGAGGTGGTGTTAATATCATTTTTAGATATGAGTGCTGCCTTTGATACTGTCGACCATACCATATTGTTATCAAAGTTGGAACATGAATTTGGTTTCAGAGATGACACCATAAAGTGGATGTCTTCATATTTATCAGACCGAGAGTATGAAGTTAAGTTCAATGACAGCATGTCAGAAAAGCGTTCCACTAAATACGGAGTTCCCCAAGGCTCAGTATTGGGACCGATTCTGTTCAACTTGTATACTAACCACTTGGAATCTTTAATACAACAGCTTGGTTTCGGAACATATTGTTATGCAGATGATCGTTTGTTTTTTAAATCATGTTATCCCGGATCTGAAGACGTTCTAAAGCAAGATGTAGTCTCGTGCATATCGAGAATATCCTCCTGGATGTCAGACAATATGTTAAAGATAAATCCCACCAAAACAGAATTCTTATGGGTAGCTTCTCAAGGGAGACAACATCTTATAGGTTCAGATCCCATCTCCGTTCAAAATGTAGACATATTTCCATCGTAAAATGTTAAATTTCTTGGTTCTCATCTGGATAATGCGCTTTCTATGGAGAAACATGTATCATCGATTGTTAGTCAATGTTTCTATACTCTACGTCAGCTGAGGAATGTGAGAAGGTGCTTGTCAATAGATGGAGCAAAGACTCTAATAAATTCATTTGTTGTTTCTCGATTAGATTATTGTAATGGTATTTTGGCGAATTTGCCCAATGTACATCTTCAAAGAATTCAGTCGGTTTTTAACGCTGCTGCACGTTTTATATATAAAATGGATCGGTTTTCACACATATCGTTGACACTTCAGAATCTTCACTGGCTTAAGTGCCCAGAGAGGATTGAATTCAAACTTTGCCTAACAGTATTCAAGGCATTGAATGGTATGGCTCCGGAATATATCTCGGAACTCTGCAATCGCCAACCATTAAATCAGAGACAAATTCTCTAAGGTCTCAATCCAACATCTCAACAAGATTAGAAGTAGTTAAAATGAGTCCAGCGCCAGCGTACTTGGATCACGCCTTCATATCTGCGGGTCCTAGTGCGTGGAATAGGCTTCCCACAAACATCAGGGAAGCAGAGACCTTGACCCAGTTTAAGACCCATTTGAAAATGCATCTTTTTAAGAAATCATATGGATTAAACTGAATATATATGTAAGGTCACTGTTAATATTTTGCAACGCTATAGCGAATACCTTAAAACATCCTATGCGCCCTTGAGGTGGATCTGTCCACAAAACGGCACTATAAAAATTATCCGATTATTATTAATAGATTTTACTAAATTATCTTTGTTTATAGCAAACTTTCACTTCTACAAATGAACAGCAAGTGGAGTGGTATAATTAACATATGTATATGTAGGTCCTCCTCCCCATATCATAAAGACTTTGGATAGTCAATGTAATTTGTGTTTTTTTGTTGCTGAATTCTTAATGTTAATCTATCTAACTATATCTTCACAGTACATCCCACAGCTAGGGTAATCAGTAGACTAATCTTGGCATACTTCATCGCTGAACTAAAGATGTGAAATGTCTTATTGGTGATATTTTTGACAAATACCCACATGTTATAGGACACCCGAAAACTTACAAAAGAATGAATGTGAAGCGTATTTCTTTCTAAGGACTTTCCAGGCCTAAATTATTCTTATTAAATATTTTTGTTTTCAGACTGCAAATCGGGTACTACAACTTACGATCTCACGGCTGTGATATGTCACGCGGGCACTGCAGGTGGAGGACACTACACGTGCGTGGCTCAAAACAGAATCACTGGGAAGTGGTATCAGTTTGACGATCAATATGTGACACCTGTAACACCACAGCAGGTGGCTAACTGTGAAGCCTATGTACTGTTTTACAAGTAAGTCAGTTTTGAACAAATATTTCTGACTGTTTAATATGTTTAAATCAGAGCTGTTATCTACTAAGATAGATTATCATGTGAAGATCACATTTTATTTTAAAGGATACATACTGCATTTGATGTATGTAAAATACTAGTATTCTTGTAGCTACATCATTGATGCTAGCAATTTTTGTAAATGACTATTTAATTTTTCAGGAAACGGGAGACCAGAATGGCATCCCTAAGAAGCCAAACTATAGAAATCATGAAAGCCCCCAGCAGTGAATTGAATGATATCAAGTTTTACATCTCCAAGCAGTGGGTCAGTAGGTATGTATTCCAATTTACATTTAATTTATCACAATTTTTAATGATTGATACTTGGCGTGATTACATATGTGGCGACAAGCCACGTACCTACCAATATTCACTCCAGTCACCTACCCAATTTCATCTATACACAGACCTAGGTACACACCATTACAACACAGTACCTGTCGGTCGGTCAATGAAATTTATTTAAATGCTTCTAGAAGAAAACAAAATCATAAGAGAACGCTCAGTCATCGCTCAACTGCTAACCATCTGCTAATCTACTTCATTTCTCATTCTGAAATTACATTTTTATATTGCTTTATTTAATAAATATCTTTAATATAATTTCAATAGTATGTTCATACAACGCATATCCATACATGTGTCACGAAAGTAGGAACTGGTTATTTTACAAATGTATATATATTTACATATGTAGTTTTTTTGTATTTTTACTTATCTCAGGTGGCCTAGCAGCCCTCATAGAATCTTGGCATCTGGAACAATTAATCTCCAAATCCCAGGCAGAGAGCCATCTTTAGCTCCTCCAAATCTTATTGATGTTATCTAATAGTCTTTGTCTTGATCTGCCTAATGATCTTCTGCCCTTGGATACACCTTTCTATACGTGAAAAAATATGAAGCTGAATTCACACTGAATAAAATAAGCATCACAAGTCATTATTTATCAAAATTTCCAGGTTTAAGACGTTTGCTGAGCCAGGTCCCATAGACAATGGTGATTTTCTTTGTGAGCATGGCGGAGTAGTACCAGAACGTATGAGCATAGTGGGGAAACTAACATTGAAGATATCACAGCCATTGTGGGAACTCTTCTATAAAAAGTTTGTAAAAAAAACAGTTATATACTCCTTTCATCACCTCTGCTTAGTCCTCAGTATAAAGTCTATTGTAGGAGAGGAAATAATAAAGGTCACATTTTTCTTTTGATTGATTTGAGAAAAAACACCGAAGTTGTAGTGTTGAGAACTTACATAAGATTTTTACGAAATATTAATATTGTGTTTGAATGAAACCCAAACACCCTCTCAGTAAGCAGTTAAGGTAGCGTAGATTGGTAGATTGAGGATTCCAACCCAGGGTCTTTTCATAGAAATCATAAGAATATACCATCAGGCTACCAGTCACCTCAAATTAATTTTATGAATTGCTAGTAGCAACTCATACATGTGACAAGTGCAAACCAAAGTCACTGCTCCTCTAACGTAAATGATTTGATCAAAAAATAATTTTTGCATTTCAGTTTTGGTGGTGGACCAGCATGCAACCAACTGCAGGTGTGTACGACATGCCGCTCAGCTGCTGAGAGACTCAAGCGAAGGCAGACGCAAGAACTGCAAAGATTCACCACTTATAACAATTCCACAGTACGCAATGCACAATTTTTTTCAAATATTTTCAAAATATATTTATAATAAATAACCTTTTGTTTTTACATCAATTAACTGCTCTTTGTCATGAAATTAAAAACAAAATGTTTTTTTCTTTTATATTGAGAGACATTTTTCATCTCTCAATAAAAAAATCTACTACCTAAACATCAACACAGTGAATACTCCTTATTAATAGTATTGTGTTTGGTAATATTTTCAGGAACAAAAGGCCATGTACGCCATCAGTATGAACTGGTTCCGTAGCTGGCAGGCGTTTGCTCACAGTAAGACTCAACAGCCCCCACCTCCCATAGATAATTCTTCCATCGTCATCAAATCTCCCTCACTCGTAAGTTTTGTAATGAAAATTGTTTTGTGTTAAAGCTAGTTATTAGCAAATTTTTATGGTGTATGGATTTTTTTTTTGTATTTTTCAGGAGAATCATCAGTCAGGCAGAGCATCTTCACCAAACCCAGCCATTATTAAGGCTGGATCGGATTATGCCCAAATAGGTGAAGACTGTTGGAGATTCTTCCGAGGTATATACGGAGGTGGACCAGAAGTTAAACTCAAGTCAGCTCCCAATTATCAAAAAACAAACATTAAAGTAAGATACAACAGTTCGGGTTCAGAATCATATGCAACATACAATGACTTTGTCAATACATTCTATCCCAATGTGTTCTATACAGATGTCTATGACAGTGAAGATGATACCACTAAACCTGGAACTAAGTCTCTCTCAAACACAGACTTACTCAATGTTGCCAATAGAAATGGAGAAGTGTTTGGGAATGTGAAAGGGACTCAGTCCTTACAAGATGTATCTCTTCATAATAACACAGTGTCTGATATGGAAACAACTAAAAGAATGAGTGTAGATTCGGATGTCTCAGTTGACAACGAAATACCCAATCTACTGTATCCACAAAATGTGAACAATAATAACAATAATAGTAATGCCAAAAATAATAATAACAATAAGAAAAATACTTCACAAAAAAACGCAAACAACAGGCGACAAAACAGCAAACAAAAGGGAGGTAAGGGGAACAGGAAGAAATCAAATAAAGGCTCTGATGGTATGAAGAATAGCTTCAGTTATGAAGATCCTTCAGTTGGAGATAATTGCACACTGGATGTGAATAATAAAGAGGAATGTCCTATGGAGGTGAGTAATTCTTACAAGAATGATGCCGTCATCACAAATCACAACCACTTTGACGACATGTGTTACGAGAATTCGAGGGAATCAGATAAAGTTAAGGCAACACCACAAGGAGGAAGAAGAAAATTTAGAAACCTCTCGACAGATATTCATAGTGTTTGTTCCAGTATGCAAGCTGTAGAAATGTCAGACGGTGACAGTAAACAAGGTTCAGAGAGTAACAACAATGCTACCACTGGTGTTCTAACCAACTCTATAAACAAAAGTTCAAATCGAGAGTGAGATACGGGGATAATTCTAACAAGGAGATTCTTGAATCGCTTGTTAGCTATTGTGAAATTCCGCCACGCCTTGAGAAAAGTCTGATGATGATACACAAGTGTTTATTGTTGATCCATTGTTGTTGTATAGTGATATTTATATTTATGTCTAGTTTACGAATTGTAGAGCACTGCTTGATGTGACTGTGAACTTAATATAATATCTTATAATTTATCTGTGCTTATTATTACTATAACTTATTCTTATTATTTCTGATTTTTAAATCAGAAACCTCTATTTGTACCCTAAGTCTTTTTTTTAATTATTTTCTAACCCAAGAAATTCCAAACACTAAGTTACGATATATTGTATTCAAGATAATCATTACATGTTCCTCTATTTAAATATCAATATTCTTTTTAAGAAGTAATCATAGAACAAGCAATATAACCATCACAAATTTAGTCGCTCTATCATTCATTATAAAAGCTTCTTTTCAGCCATTTTGTCTATGGTTTTCTGTTGTATCTGGTTGTCGCTAAAAAATGCTCAATTGTAAATTACATTACGATAAGTTTTATATTAACAGTTACCAGTTTTGTGTACATATTATTGTTAAATGCTTAAATATGTATATTTTCTTAATATAAATTATTGAAGAGCTTACAATATTTCGCTGGAATATTTGAATTATCGACTTAGATCTTTCAGTATTTAAATTTCATCACAATTAACATAAAAATTACTAGCATCAAATATGAGTCAATTCCTTTTCTAATAAAAAATGTGTCTGTTTGTCTCATACATATGAATTTACACCGTATTTGGTTACCGTTTTAGACTGCTATGTTTAATTATTATATAATAATATATTATTATAGTCTAAATATAGCTTATACTTGTTATAATATAGTGAAAACACATAACATAAACCTAATTAAGAATGCTTATATCCAAAATTGAACACAAATAATCCTAGTATTGTATTTTTTGTCATTTATTACATTGATAAAAAGTTCTGTTTATAAAAAATACATATTAAATGAAGAGTTTTATTTGTGTCAAACTGTCCAATAATTTTATATTAATTCAATATTTTTCAAGTAATAAACTTTATATGTACTATCAACTTAGTACTGAAATGTTCTATTGCAACTTTTGTCAAATGAAAAAAATAGTTTGTTTCTTAAACATTGTGGCGAGTGCAACTCAAGGTCATCAACTAGTTAAACAATGTTTTACAATTTTCTTTACATATTGTTGATACATCAAGCAGTGTTATTTTATTTTTAGATATGTAAATAAGCATTTATGTAATTTTACTTTTATTCTGTTATAAACAGCAATAGAAATACCAAAATATTAAATGTTTTTTTTTTGTTAAAAACTTTTGTAAATATCTTAATAATAATGATATTTTTCTATATATAAATCTCTTGGCCAGATTCTTATTGTGTGTTACACAATATTAGATATATAAATGGTTAGGTATAAAAATCAGACAAATCCCAAATTGTAATTTTTTAAACTAAATATACTGAATATTCGTTGTGTTGTAGAAAACTATTTATCTATATCAGGATAATCAGTTGACTATCTACATGTAATAAACACACAAGTTGTCCTCTCTGTGCCATTAAAAATTAAGATGTTCAGGATCAGTGGCATACCTCGTTGCTGATTTGAGAATGTATAAACTGCTTTTTCCAAAATTGAAATTTCCATCAATTGTATCGGCATTAACATTGTAAATAAATGAATTAATAATTTCAAAACGTAAAATAACACAAATAAAAAAAATACCAATTCATTTTAAAAACTAATCGTATGAAATTTATTTTATTTATTTATTCATTCTTTACTGTACATTGATTAAAAAAAAATCATAGAAGGTATATATTCAAATTAAATACAATCAAATTTCAAAATCAGTTATAAATAATGGTTTTAGTTTATGGTTCTTACTGACATTAAATTACAATTGGATTTGTCCACTTTTGATATTAAGTCACTTATATGTTATTTATTTGTGTAAATAATAAAAGGATAGATATAATTTTTTATTTGTTGTAGAAGTGTTGTATGTATATATTTTTGTTGATTTATATTTAAATTTTTTAAATCATCGAAATCTATTACGAAAGTATAATAAATTATTATTCTTTTTCATATTTATTAAATTGTTTGAATAATTTTTGCATGAATGAAATCACACATTGAATATTAAATAATATATGTAAAAACAAAGACTGTATCTTGTAAGTGCATAACATAATAATATTTTTTTATTTCTCGTTTCTCATTTTATTCGTCCTTTTATTTTAACAAGTGTTGCCAGGTTGTCCTGTATGACAAATTAAAAGCAATATTGCCAGATATCAAAATAGTCTTCAAATTTAGTAATAATTATTCAGTACCTACTATAGTTATTTACAATGGTATATATAATCACATTAAAAATAAACAAGAAATGCAATATAAGCTGTAAAATAATAATTTGAATACAGCATTCTTAAATATTAAAAATCTCTTTAATTTACTAATATGAAAATTATAAAATTTTCCTTATTAATTATGAAAATATTAATAACAAACACTATGTTAAGTTAAAAGAATCTTTTCACAATTGGAAGCAATTTTTTGATTCTTAATTAATGAAAAAAAATATACACTGAAACAACATAGACATATCATCCCTCTTCTGACTATCAGTCGTATCTGCTAAAATGCAAATTGTTCAGGAGAGCATTTTTTTGTGTCTTGTCGTGCATATTTTCATCTCTCCTAGTTATATGATACAGTGTAAATATATTACATTTTATTTGTACCTATTCTTATATATCTCAGAATCATTTTTGTGATGAAATTTTGAGGAATTAGTAGATATAACACATTTTATTTAGAATAATTCATAAATACGACAACAAATCAGAAGGCTATTCCAGGATAACGGTAACAGTTACAGATGTGATCTTCAGTGAGAACATGCAGGGCACATATAAATACACATTGGTGATCACAACTCGATTTCGCCAAAAATGTCAGATACGACAGTTAGTCAGAAGAGGGACGATATAGCCATTATTTATTTGTTTCATCAATGAATTGTTTCACTTATAGACTATAGAAATCTTCACTCCCTCATAGATTAAAATGTAATATTTCATTATTGCAATATTTATTAAACATATACGTATATAAAAATGTTAAACATAAAGCAATGCGTAGCCAATACATATTATATTAGTACATAAATTTATTCAATGTTTGTATTCTAACTCTGGGTACAAAGTACATAACTTGTTATTTTATTATGTAAATTTTATAGTGTTTAATAGTAATTTGAGAAGAAATGGATCGAAGGTTTAGCTGAGATTCTAAACCAGATAACCAAATACTCCACCATTATCATGATGTATTTATTTATGTATGGAGTATTACGAAATGTCTTAATTTTGTAAACGAATGAAAAAGCTTTTAAAACTCTTTTATACAATATAATGTTAATATACTATACTCTCACACTATTTCCCAAGTGGGATAGACAGAGAAAACAGAACTCCATGTAGATCTATCCCTTCATGCCTATTTCGCTTCCCCCACATTCATGTCTCATATACGGTGCATGCCGATTTCCTTTAATCAACACGTTGTTGTCCTTGAGAATTTATCCATGTTGTCAAGCAACATAGGTGTGCGCACATTCACACACCCTCTTTATCATTCATTTTCTCCGCATGTCCAAACTGTGAGATAGAATGACTATTCCATAATCAGCTGGATAGTTATTTATTTTATTTTGTAATGTTTTGGAAAGACAGTTTTACAATGTGATTCAAATAGATAACAATATTACAAGTCACAAATCAGTAAAGTTTACTAATATTAAATCTATATATTACACTATGTTTCATACATACAGCGAGAACATTATAATTATTATTTACCCAGAGAGCTCCACAACTGAGTATAAATGATAAATAGCTATAAATACACCAAGAAAGAAAGAGAGGAAGCACTATAAGGAGAGATAGTAAAGTAAACAATGAAGTAAAAACCTCTGCTTATGCCTGGTATTCAGCCAGACTCTCCAATATTTAACCAGATATAGATCTATTATCCAATATTTAGCCAGATAAAGATCTATCCGGTATTTGGCCTGCAACCCTAGACATATTGCATTTAGCGATCGACTACAAACGAACTTTTCGACAATGTACCATAACATTATAATATTACATTGTCGAAAAGTTCGTTTGTAGTCGATCGCCAAATGCAATTTGTCTAGGTAGGCTGATATTGATTTGCCATCCGGTATATGACCAGATAGTAAAACAATGCTTGATATTGGATGTATTCCAGACATCTGTTTCATATCTAGTAATAATATAGCAAATTGCAGAATTTTTTTTAAATTTAGTTATTTATATTTTACATAAATAAATGTGAAGTAGCTATGTATAAGTTATTATTTTGTACACAATTAATTGAATATATATCTTATTTATCTGAATTGTTATAATTTAATATTTTTTGGTGTTGTGATGCTTTTTGTTTTTATCAAAAAGAATATTATTGTGTTTTAAATGTGCTGGATTACATTTTTTTTAAGCTGTTTGGGTTTTTACATACGGTAAGATTTGCAACAGTATAAATTATTTGACGTCCATGGTGGTGCAGAAGTGAATAAATTATTTGAGATAATAATCACTGCTCATGTTTCATTAAATGATACACAATGTTTACGACCAAATGTCCAGTGCTTTCATCAATGAATTGCAGAACAAGCTGCACTATGAAAATATTTAAATAGTAATATTAATTTATTAAGATATATAGTTTAATCATACCATGATAGTGTAATATGACTTTAATTTCGTTATGAATGGCTATTTGCAAACATGTTAAGTCGTGGTATTACCTATTGATGCATACACAATCTATCTCTGATGCAAATTTTACTAGTATGTAAAAGACATTAGGTTGTCCATTCTTCAGGCTGTGCTTTCAATATTTTCTTCGGTCGTTAATCTTATTATATTATTAAAACAAATTCACTAGAGTTTTTTCTGCTAGGATTCTTCGTTGTGTCTTTATTCATTTGTGGTCAATTATAATTTTGAAAAGACTTCTTTGCTGTCTGTCAAATGAGTCGTTAAGTATTGAAATTGATAAAAGGTTGTTTTTCTTTAAAACTAAAGGAAATCATTACGACATTGAAGTTAGTAAAAAGAATGTTTGATACAATAAAAAAATACATAATTTTCTGCTGGGACCATAACACTTATTATCCAATGTAATCTCAGGGAGGATATTTTTTTATGTAACTTGCAGTGATTACTACTTTATTGTGGAAATTAATATCATTCTGACACGTTCCTCTTTTGGTCGCAATATAATGGGTTTATAATTTTATCAATCCTAGATAGGTAATTAGAAGCAACATCATTGATTTAACAGTATTGAGGTATTACATCTATTCTGAAGGTCTTTTTTTATCTGGGATAGAAATAACGACCTGTAAGTTCATCACATGAAAATAGTCCCCTGGCTCCCCTACTTTTGACAATCAACTTTAGATTTTCGACAGCCTCAAACACAATAACAAATATGTTTGCTGTTAATTAATATATGTATTCAACAGCTGTCAAACATAATAATGGTTCAAAACAGGAATTGGTGAATGTGCTATGGGTAGAGACCTGAATTTATCGGTGTTATTTTTTAAGAAAAGCGGTGTTATTTTTTAAGAAAAGTGGTGTTATTTTTTTAAGAAAGCGGTGTTATTTTTAAGAAATCGGTGTTATTTTTTTGTGAAAGCGGTGTTATTTTTTTTTAAGTAAAGTGATGTTATTTTAAGGAAACCGATGTTATTTTCTAAAAAGAAATGCAAATTAAAAGAAACCAACACAGAATTTTGAATTGCAAGTTCTATTTGCATTATAAAAGATAATATACTTAAATAATTTATATAATTAAATTAAATTGTTTGAATAATTACAAACAAATAGAACGTTGTCATCCTCAATCCTTTATATTTCAAACACATTTATTTATTTATATATATAAAAACAATACAATTTATTGCATCAAATTTAAATTTTTTTCAAAATTAAAAATAGCCATTGTAGCCAAATTGTTTTCTTTAAGGTTTGTCCTTCGGTCCGATAAAACGCTATTATATGAAGATAAAAATCTTTCTGAGTCCACATTAGAACAAGGCATCCATATTGCTTTATTTATTTTTTTTACAAATTCTTAATTCTCCAATTTAACTATATCCAATGCCTTGGCTATGTTGACTTCACCCGCAGAAATTTGCATGTCAATGTTTTTTTTTAACTCCGTGTATCCGGTGGAGAGTTGCTGTGAGCTGAGAGATTGTAACTCTGGAATATTTTGCAGCTTCAATATAGTGTCTGCTGTCACGGGGAGCAACTTATTTTTTGTAAAAACGACAAAAATCGGTGTTATTTTCCAAA
The DNA here is from genome assembly GCA_947579605.1 of Athripsodes cinereus. Classification (NCBI taxonomy): domain Eukaryota; kingdom Metazoa; phylum Arthropoda; class Insecta; order Trichoptera; family Leptoceridae; genus Athripsodes; species Athripsodes cinereus. The sequence continues at coordinate 19,069,229 of OX388322.1, read as the reverse complement.
AACGTCAAAATTCGCGTTATTCGCGAAAAAAGAGCGAAATTCGCGAATAAAGTCGGGTTTATCGCAAATGCGAAAAATTCAGGTCTCTAGCTATGGGTAAAGTGCACACTTAAACCAACTCGAGCCGATGTGTAAGCATCAAAATAACTAAAAAAGAACTTTCCTGTTTCCTACTGAAGCGAGTTTGTAAATCTGCTGGTTTGTATATCTGCAAGTTTGTAAATCTGCTGGGTCGTAAATCTGCGAGTTTGTAAAACTGCTGGGTTGTAAATCTGCGAGTTAGTAAATCTGTTGAATATTCCTAAGATCTTTACTTCCCCAGGTTTGAAAAATACAGTAGATTGCAAAAATTATGTTAAACATTTTTAAATTTGATACTAGTATTGTAAATAACAGTTATATCTTTTTGTATATGTAGTTAAACCAAGGTATTTAACCCTCTGCAACTGACGTGAGGTCTGTCAGACACCGCGAAATCTTTTTTTTGCAACAACGTTGCCATTTTGAGTCCTATCTTTCCGTTTCGCTCAGTAGCTTCCTAAATTCTGTTCTTTTAATCATCAGTACAGTAACGACGGCCGTCGTGAGTACATGTGTGGATCTATAGCTGATGGGTGTCTGACATACCTCACGTCAGTAATAAATGATGGGTCTGTTAGACCTAACGTCAGTAAGATAGTAATTTTTTCATAGTGTCTCACATAGATCAGATCAGTAAATTCATAGAGTCTACCTAACATCACTTCAATAAAAAATTTTTTTTTCAATAAATGGAGAGCAAATTTCATTTGAGGCCTTGCTAGGGAACTTGTTCTTCCTATTATGACACAGTGGGTGTATAATGAAAAATTGCCGAGAGAATTGCGCAATCATGACTTAGGACGAGATTTCCCAACTGCCCCTGAACAAAACGAATCTGGGACATCGCGTGAAAGAATATTGTGCAGAATTTTTACGAGTGAATTGAAAAGAAAGATTAAAGAGTGCGATTTAATTGAAAGGAAGACAAAATTTACTCGTTATGCATGCAAAAAACATGTCTGCTTACAATGCTCGGCACAAATTTACCAGGACTGAGAGGACGTACTTTGAAGCCGATTTTTAGAGAAACCGCTCTAACGATTTTTTTTATTATTTTTTTATATTATAACAAAAGTTAACAGAAAACAAATTTCTACTTACTTTTTTTATTTCACGTGTTTTTTTTCATTAAATTAATTTTTATAAATTGTTCTCAAAAAAATGGCGATTTTTTATTAGCATTAATAAATATCTTGTAATTTCTAATATCTGTTTTTTTTAAACCATATTTTTTCAAATGGTGTCTGCATACATGTCAAATACTCACAAAAAACTAAAAAAATAATCAAAACTTTTTAAATAATGGCAATAATGGAACATAAAATGAGTGTCTGTCAGACCACTCCTCAGCAGAATAATAACTAAAAAGCCACCTCAGTTGCAGAGGGTTAAGTATGAAGCTGTATATTTGTGAATGTGCAATAAAAATGCGTACCTTATTAATTATATCTTGGTTGTTTGTTATGTACATTGTTCTCCGCAATAATATGTATTCATTGTGTAACTTTATTTGCTTGGAATTAGAAGCTAATGTTTGTTACCATTGTATAATTATTACATCATTTTTTGTTGTTGTTATGTATCATTAATACCCTAGTTTATCACAGTCCAATTTGTGAAGCAAGTCTAAAATTTTCAAGTTTAGTATAGGTTTGAATTAGTCCCCTCTGCACTCTGCAAAAACCTGTAGTCTTTGTGATGTATGAAAGATGACGGTCCTAGCTAGGTCACATTTAAAGAATATCCAATAATAATTGTCCAAAAAGAGTGGTTTCCTATTCTGCAAAATTCCTTACAACCTGCACAGTTTTCTTTTACAATGAACATTTTTTTACAACAATATCTAAGTGTTAGGATTGTTACAGGGTTGGCAAAAAAAATCAATTGGGAAAGCTTGTTTCCATTTTGTGTTCTCTGAAGAAATATTAAATTGTAATTAATGGTCTTGATTACTGAGACTGTAATCGAACAGTGTTAACATGTCAAAAATAACATAAATTTAAAAGTTTAGACTCGTTTCACGAAACAAACAAATGTGAATAATTTTAGATAGGTGTTTGGACAAATGAAAAGTATCTCATTTCGTATTTAGGTATTTAATAAATAAATTACACACTGTAATTTAAAAAAATGTAAATTAAATAATTAATATAATGTTCATAATATGTTGTATTAAAATATATAATTATTTTTATAAAAAAAGTCAAACCATTGTCTTATGTGGATATTGTGCTGTACTATAATCCAATTAAATTATGTTCAAATAAAAAAATATATTGGAGTTTTAATATTGAAAATGCTGTTACCTTAATAAATTAAATGTATTATTTTATTAATTTTTTATGTATTTGTTACTTTTTAGTTTTTGAAGATCAAAATTCAGTGTATTATTTTGTCTTTTTGGTTTTACGCTCCATCTGTTTTGTAATGTATATAAACCTGTAAAGAAATACAGATTGGATGCTCCATTAAACTGTGCCGAATAAATTATCCGACATATATAATATTTAATTCTCAGAATTGCGTCTATACCTATTTAAGGTATTCACTTGCAAATCCTCATTGATCCATTTTGCACAAATATTTAACTATGAATACAGAAATGTTTCCATTTTAGCTGACTCTAGTTCAACTAGTTTAATCAATGCGATGAAAATCCACCTCTATCCTCGGGAAAATTGGTTTTAAAAAACTACAATCCATTTGAACCAATCACTGACCTTTGTTTCAAATTTTCCAACAAGGCGGATTGCACAATTACTTAACAATTTCAAGGCATTACATCTGAACAATCTGTCATTTGCATGCAAATTCGCTTCCTTCCACACAGTTGAGAAGCAAACCTCTTTGATCCAAAATTTCAATAATTACAATGATGTAAGTAAATATCAGTATATTAACAATATTTTCAAAAAACATCTTTATATTAATATTGTAGAGAGAAATAGAAATGTGGTATTCCCAGTTTCAATGTCTTTAGTTCAATATGGATTTGTAGGTAAACCCCTCATTCGAGTACTTGTGTAATATTATGGGATGAAGTTGTTATTTTAGTTGTAGACTAAACAGATTTATAACATTTTCAGCTCATTAATACATCTTTTAATCTTCACAAATTAATTTAGTGACCCGATGGTATACCTTTTGAGTTGCTTTCATTATAATCAATAATAATTCCACTGCAGCATTTTAAAGTTATACATTCCATATAATATGTTTGAATTCATTATTTATGGTGTAAATATTCTTTATCTCAGATATCCCTGTCCATTGTTTCTTCATGATGATGATTGTTTAATAATAAATTAACTACTTCGCCTTCACAACACAAGCTTACTGCGAAGGAGTCTAGGATATATTTTAATTTATTTCAAATCCAGATTCTATCTTTTAAAACAAAAAAATATCATTATTCCTTACAGTTAATTTTTTTACTGTTTTTAATAAAAACCAATGTTTCATCTGCATTTTCAAGGAAAAACTGGTGTTTTTTCCTTCTTAATATTATAATTATTTTTACAAAATCCCTTACCTATTCAATACAATAAAAATAATTTTCATGACCTAAAACATAGTCATGTATTTTTTTTAAGTTCAATAAAATTACTTGTTTATTTTTTATACATAATTTCAACAAATCAAAATCTTGTAATTGAAAAACTGTTTTGCCATTTTTAAACCACATGCTCACCTGTATGAATTTATGATTCTGTTAACTTTTAGTTATTTTCTTTATGGTTAGTAGTTCGAAGTTAATAAATTATGATCTTTTTATTTTTATTTTCATTATATTTTTTATTTTATGTTGTGATTTGATGACTAAATATCAATTAGAGTTGTGTAAATAAAGATATTTATAATAAAATACCACATTGTTTTATTATTATCATTTATTTATATATATAATTTGGAAAATTGATAAAAAAGTATGATTAAGCAGCAACAAAATTCATGACAGAAATAACTAAATATATAAATAGATATTTAAGTAGACATGAAAAAGAATATGAGATAATAAATATGATATAAATTTACAAATGATATTTCTCAGAACTGAGGGAAGAAATTTTTATATTTCAATATCTAAAATTCTTTGGTGTTTGTGAAATATGGCATAGAAAGTATGTTTATTATGTTACAGTTAGTCCACTAGTTTCCCCACTTATGGAGAATGTTGTGATGGCGTAGATAGACGAAGATGGTAGTCTTGATACTGGAGTCTTATTTTCAATGGCCGAACAGTAGAATCTTGACCTCCGAAATAATAGATATTCAAGTCTTTCGATCGTAGACAGTGTATCACCAGCCGTATCTAGCCCCTCTACATCTCACTTGATGTTATCTTATAGTCTTTGCCCTGATCAACCTAAGTATCTTGGAACAGTTTTTTTAGAGACATTCTTCACACAGATACCATTGTTAGAAACTTTACTATATATTTTAATGTCTTACAGATCCATTGCATTACCAAACTCTTGGTGCAAACATTTATATTGTTCATCTGAGAATCAAACCGGAGACATCGATGATGCAAGTCGAGTATAATAGCCATTACACCACATGATTTACGACTGATAAATTCTGGATCCAAATCTTCCTACTACTGACTTATCCACAAGCATAATAATTATCTTCTACTGTTATAATGTGTTTTATAAAAAAAATTGGGAGGAAATAGTAAAACAATGTATAAATTGTACATTCAAATATATTATAGCAAATTTTTTATAATCCCCTAACATTATTTTTCGTTTTTCGACATAGCTTTTTTTATTATCATCTTAACAAATATAATTTTCATTAAATCTCTCCAATATAGAATAAGAATAATAATAATAAATATTATATACAGACATAGAAATTTATTTTCTTTTTTTATTTTAAAAATAATTACAAAAAACATCAATAGTATAATAATAAAAAAAATCCGAACATTTATATTTTGGTTATAAGCAACCAACAAACTTTATCAATAATGCCCTAAAGAAATTATATTAAATATTATCACTTGAATATAATAATCATTTATTTTGAAAATGTCCTGTCCTTAAATTTTGAATAACTAAATGTTCAAATTCATCTTAAGTAATGTTAGGTAATAAGTTGAAGATTATCAGACCAACCACTCACACAAAGAAAAAACAACAGTCCTGCTTTGTGTGTTGAAAAATATTACATTTATAAACTAGTGAAGTATGTCACAACATTGTGATCATATTCTCCGCAGTGATCAGCCATTTCTGACACTATATTGCTGCTTCTTAATGATACAATTCTCTTTAACTTAGTCTTTCTTGTAATTATTGTATGCTAAATTCTGTCTTTGTTTTATTTAGATTATATTATAAGATTCTGGCACTAACGATGAACTAGTTCCGAAAGGCCTCTGACAATAAATAAAATTATTATTTTGTGAAAGTAAACTGTACTATTTTTTTTATAAATTTGTGAAAATGAACTGTCATAGTTTAACACCGACAAATTCTATATAATATGCACATTTTCTATGTACCTACAATGAAAGATTGAAAAGTGATACACATTTCAATTCGAATTCCTGTATATTATTCTCCATAAAAGACATGAAAATAAAAAAAATAGTTACAAGAAAGTTGTCGTTATGAAACGTTATTTATTTTTCTTTCATCTTAATCTTTAACTTAAAACCTTTTGGGGAACTATTGTAATATTGTATGTATGTGTAATTTAATTATTATACTTATATGGTTATTATGCAGGTTATGTATAGTCTATTGCAATTCTATTGATTTATGTATTTATATGTATGGGATACGATTACTATTATAGAAAGCTGCGGAAACAAATATAATATTTATTTATAAGTAATGAAAACATTCGGTAACATATAAAACATTTAATATAAATAATACAAAAAATGTAAAAAATTAGAATAAGTACAAAAACATGTTCTTATAATCTACTAAATTCGAATTAAGTTTGTCATTTAAATTATAATATTCTAAAATTAAATTGTAGAATAACTTAAAAGATTCTTTCTCAAATCAAAGACAAAACAAGAATATTTATTTTTACTGTCAAATAAATATAAAATCTATGTAAATAAATGAAGAAAATTAAAGTTTTTACAAACTTAAAGCACTGAAAACTTGCTTTATTTTGTATTTTTAAAGTGTTTATTTTAGTAATATATAATGTACAAAATATAACAATAAATTCATCACATTTTTGTTTGTTTTCCCTGACTTTTATCTACATATTCAATACAATATCAATCATATTTCGATACAGAAACAATGGAAAATCATGCTAATCTTTTTACTGTGTTGCCAGCATCTTTCACATTTTCCACTTGGTCACAATTCAATGGATGACCAAACGAATATCTGTTCTAAATATGATTTATATTGTGTTTTTAAGTACAAATATATAAAATTTTGAATAGCAAACTTGAGATCAAATCATAAGAACTAGTAATTAACAAATTAGCAAAAAATATCATAAATAATAAGATTGTAACTTTATAGTACAAATAACATCTGTTTTCCAGTACTTAAAAGAATATACCTCGCTTTTATATATTTGAATAAATTTATCCAGATACAAATTTTGTTTATTGTCTATGATAATAATGTATGACGGGAATTTGAAAAGAAATATAACAATTGTGGCACTTTGATAACCTTTGCTTAGACATTTTACAAATCTAGATTGTGCACCTTTGACCAAAATATAAATAAAAATATGCTTCCTTTGTGGCAATAAGGTCTATATTCCTATGGAAAATAAAGCCTACAACGTAAGATAGTAAATCTTAAGACAACTCTCTTAAAATTTACTATCTCAGGTAGCACAATTTTTCATGGAAGTGCACAGCGTTGTTACCTATTATGCATATTAACATTGTTTTTTGGTTAAAGTACTCAATTGGGTAGAATGCTGTTAAAAGTAAACTTTTTTCTTCGATAAATTAATAAAATAATCTGGATAACAGTTGTTATTCATCTTGTGTTCATTTACAATAACTAATATTATAATATATCATTACCCTTTCGATCATTAAACAATAATATTCAAAGTTATTTGTACATTCATCTTTTTATGGCTTACATGTATTAAAAAACTTAACATTATCAAGACAAATACACATTAAATATTTAAAAACAAATCATTTGATTGTTTGACTGTTGCTTTTTATAACTTTATTTCTATTTATGAAGAATAATCTGCTTGTTCTTAAAGAATTTGTACAAATTGGAATAAGTAATTAGTTAATTATAACAATCTTGTCGCATCAATTTTTTTTTACATTGCTGTTTAAACAAAACATCTTTGCAAATTAGTAAGCCTTAAAACGAATCCAACGAAAGGATTTTTTATCTTACATAAATAATTTGGAATGTACCGAATATTTTTTATACAAAATTTTTACAACAATAATATAGTACAAGGAATAATATTATTAAATCTTAAGTCATCCTATAACAAAATTGTACTTTGGAATGAATTTTTTTTATTATAATAGTTATCATCATCGTGATATTTTATAAATTTAGATATATACCCTTGCGTCTAACGCCTTTTTTAAAATCTTATATACAAAATTATACAATTTTCTTTGTTATAATTAGCACGCAACATCATAAATATTAACGAATTGGACATAAAGGAATATTAATTAATATTGTCTCCTAAAAATTTATCATTCATAGTAATTGGGCATAGTAATAATGTTTAAACTGTAGGTATTTAAAATCAATGAACTTTTTGCTTTAGTTATGGCAACATTGTTGAAAAAAATTATTCCCTGAACACTGGTAATACAGTATTGAGTACAACACAAAAACTAGTTTTCAGATGTGTCCACACTTTACAAACGAATCATGAGAATGAATGTTATCTCTCTCTTTTCTTCCCATTGAATATATACACAAGACCAAAACTGATTATTTACTTTTTCTTTTCTTTTCTATATTGATAATAAGAAAGAAAGAGAGATAGAAAGTTTGTTGCATTGATAAGTGTGGAATCTATGGCTAAAAATAAAAACACAAAAGATGAAAGAAAATCCTTTTTTTGTGATATTTCTAAGCCAGGAGTATTATATATCACATATGATTCCAAAATGTCAATTATATGAGACTCGCACAAGTGCGTTTCAGTGAACCTCAGGGTTGCTGCAAGAGTAAAGTCTCTAATTCATCTGCAGACCTAAGAAGGAAGGCTGCAGATTCCCTGTACCCTGTAATCAACTGTCTCACCGCTGTCATCTCGGCAGTATTCAGCTTGTGTGAGAGTAGGAGTGGTTTGGTATTGTTTTGTCCCGTGTGTGAAATGGATGATGCTGCAGAATTGAGTCCTAAAGCGGATGCGGCTGTGGCAGAGGAAAGAGATGGAAATCCACTAGTTAAAGTAGAATTCTTCATTGAGAGATCAGTTGGACCTGAAAGATGAGAAAATACTCAATTTATTTTGTGTTGTGCAATAACATTTTTATTATTTATTATTATTTTTTAACTTCCATTTTCTATTCTACATAAACTGCAAGTCACGTCTAATCCAAATTTAGAAAATGACAACCAATTTTTTTTTCAATCTATAACTTTTTAAGTAATAGATATGTATTAAGTTAATATATAATTTTCCACTTACCATTACCAGTCAATGCAACTCCCAGCCCACCAAAGTTGAGTCCAGGTCCTTGATGTGCCATGGCTGCTGAGAAGAGAGCATTTTGGTAGGCTGCTACAGCTGCATTGGTGGCGGAATTGCTTGTTGCATTACCTGGAATATCACAAGAATATTGAATAATCTGGACAAAATGAGTTTAAAGCCTACTCTAATCTCAGGAATCCGAAAATTGACACAGAAGGTAAAAAAAAAAATACCCATGGATGCTTGATGTGTAAGCCAACCACAATTTGATTTATGAAGATTGAGATACAGTTTTCATTGAGTTAGAACATTAATAACTTAATCTCAAACATCCAAACATTGGGAGATCCGAGGTTTAAATTCTATCATTTCTGTCTTATCACACAGTCAGGATGCAAGAATATTATTTACTGTGAGTGTGCTAGATGTATTTAAATTTATTTATTACAAATCCAAAATCATCTTAAAAAGCTGTCAAAATAGAAATGTAGAATATTTTTACCTGTTGCATTATGCAGACCTGCAACAGCTCCCAGTGTAGAGAGCAGAGCATTGGCTGAAGGTGTCCCTGTTAAAGAAGCATGACCGAAACTGTGAAGAGAAGATGGAGTAGATGTTACTCCCAGAGATGTGGTGAAGTCAGTTACAGAGCCAGACGCTGATGGTGTGGATGTGCGAGAACTGAAAGAAACATAGCATATTTTAAATACCAGGATCAAGAATTTTTATTAGATACTCAAATTTCTTATATTATTTAATGCAGATGTATTGTATTTCATGTAAAATTTCATAATTTATTTGAGATCATAGCCCAAAATTTAATTATTTTACAAAAATTTGTAAAATTTACAAATTGGTAGGTAGATATCAAGTTACACAGTATTTGTAATAATCAAATTTCTCCATCATTTTTGTTTTTAAAATGTTATTTTACTCAAAACTGTGATCACTGACTCCGCTTATTTTTTCCTCTATCTTTCATTTCTCCATATTACTAACATTAGAAACACATTATATGATTTGTAAGTTGTTCATGAATTAACTGTCAGGTCGCAAATTATCGCTAACTTCACTCACCTTGTATTTTTATTTCCAATATCAGGTTTGTTATTATTATTGTTGTGACATCCTCCATTATGGTGTGCTGTAATCAGAGAGGTGTTGCTGGTAGCCCCCGTGTTGGGGGAGGGTGCTGAGGGCTTACTGAGTAGTCCCCCACTGCTAGTAGAGCTAGTTGTATTGATGCTACCAGCAGGGGTGCCATATACACTCAGTAGAGGATGGGCGGTAGTGGGAGGGGTGGTGTCCATTGTCTGAAAAGAATAAAAAAAATATAATTATATAAAATAATTTTGTTATATTTCACTGTTTAAAACTTGATGAACTGCAAGCCAGTTTTTTTTTATTTTGAGCTACAATGTACCCCCATTTTTCGCACTGTTATCTATTTTGAAATCTATAGAGATGACTCTGCCTACCCAACTTAGGATATGTCCTAAAAACTTATATTTGCTTAACAATTATAAAATGGTATGCTCTTTATTGTCAGCTGGTAGTGTTTGGTGAAAATCCATACTGAATTTATTAAAATGTATGTTGACACGAGATTTCAATACTGTGCACGTGGCCACACAGACCCACACTACAAATTTTGTTTAAAGTTTTCTGTAAATGTATGTTGTATCAATGTTGGTTGTAAACCATATCTGAAATAAACTATAATACGGCTAAATAAGTGCGCATGCCCAAGAACAGTTCTATTCTTTAATTTTGAAAAACCCATCATTTTCCCACTTATTTAAAAATGTAACATTAGTATTTATATATTGTAACGCCCCCACTGGCGTGGTAGAATCGGAGATGCCAACACTGGCATAGTGGTATTAAACTAGAGAGAATTAAAATATTAATAAATCGTCACCTAAATGGATAAATAGGAGTCCTTGGACGAGAAATAAAGTTATTTCAACATATTAGTATTTTATACAAATAGATTAAATGGTATGTGCAAAATATCATGATTTAATCAAGAATCAAACCCAAAATCTTATGTATGCAAGACTAGTCATTTAAAAACTAAATATTACAGTTCTTCAATCATATTTTTCAATTTTCATCAATAAATCACTCTCATAGGCTAATTAATCATCGTATAAAAAAATCCTTGCATAGGTAGGTACATATAAATTTATTTAAATATTACTTACAATAGTAGTTCCAGTGGTAGGCATTGGCTGACTAACAGGCTCCAAACCCAACCTCATCCTCTTAGCATTGTGACTCTCATTCTCACATGCCTGAGCAAGGATTTGTTCCGCTTGTACTGATGTCAGATGGGCTGGTGTAGGACGAATCTGAAAATATTTTTTTTTTTAAATCCATAAATGGCTCTTTATACAAATAACAGTATCACGGTGGAAGAATTTGAAAAACTAAATCATAATTTAAAATTTTAATCAATATCTCACTCAGTAAGGGGAAATGGTGTTCTTGAAAAAATGCTCCATAGCTTCAAGACTAACAAAAATCATAAAAAAAATGTGATTTTTTAACAATTTCAAACCTCTGTCAGGTTGTCAACTGTGTGACGACAACAATTAATTTTCAATATTAATTTGACATTCCTAAGATACGAGATTAAGATTTTATAGGCCAAAATCACTCTTTGCAGATTCTCTTCTCAAAATATTTGTAATTTTGTTTTATAAAGGATATTCAACTTACAGTGGAGTCCCAAGTTGGAGTCCCATTTCCGTTCCCTCCCCCCTCTCCCCGCACCTTCTTATTCCTCCTGCAGCTCTTCAGATACGTCCTAATCCTCTTCCTTGCCCTCTCTGCAAACTCGGGAAACTGTCTTGTGCATGAATCAATGATTGCTTGGATCTTTTCTTTGGGTTGTTTGGATATTGGAACCATACGGTCTAAGTTTTCATCTACAAATAGTCTTACGAACATCTGCAAAATTAAAAACAAAAGTCAATATTTGTAATGTGTGCATGTACCTCCCTCTTACAGAAAACTCATAAACTAACAGAATAGAGTGAGATCCGAATTCTTTCTGGGAACTTCACAGTGAATAGTCAATATATAACAATTTATGAGTAGACTTACATTAAATGCTTTTAGCCTCTCAGGATCATGGTTTTGAGGGTCCAGTCTTTCATCGCTCTCATCATCAGAAGCCAAGGTGTCTTCATCTTCTTTTCCATTCCCAGCTGATGAAGATGTCTCATCATGGTTACCAGGGCCTTCGGAGTTTGTACCGAGTAATACAGGACTCTGAAAAACATAAAATTTCATAATTCTAGCCATTGTTTTTGAAGACAGATGTTAGATGTAAAAAAATCAAAATATGGGTTAGTTGGAAGATATCGCGCTTCTGCGATAAACTCGCCCATTGCACAAATTTATTTGCCTGGTTCTACAATATTTATATTTTAATAATGTTTGTTTTTTTGTGCAATAAAGATTTTTATTATTATTAGGTATTATTATTATTATCAACTCCGAAAATGGTTAGAAGTCAACTCTGTCCCTTAATATTTAAATGCCTTTTTTTAATACCTAACCCACTTGTAGGGATATGCCATGATGGGATAGTAGTAGTTTTTTTTTAATATTATAATGTTTAAGTTTATTCAAAGATCCGAGATCCTAGGTTTGAATCTTTGTGCTGCCAACCTACTCCATATTTAATATACAAAGTTTTGTTTAGTATGAAAATGTTCAGGGTTGTATTTGGATGTATTAAAAAAATCAGATTCAAATAAAACAATTTTAAGTTACAGAGCCTGACACAATGAAGTACAGGGGATAAAGTGAAAATACATATAAAGTGAAACGATAAAAATAAACATTTATTGAACAAAATACAACAAAATGAATACAGAATTATAAACACAAATAAGTTACAAAAGAATCAAATAAAATAATAACTAATAAATAAATAGCTATTTCATTTACGAAAACTTAAATTTGACGATTTAGCCCTTTGTATTTTTCTGAGAATAATCAAATTCTCATATTGAATCTTTTCGTCTAACTTTTTTCTTGCAAAAGCAGCGGCATTATTTCTAACAATCGGGGTACGATCAGGAATTGATATTTTACAACTGCGAGTGCTTATAATTTTTCTTAACAAAATATGATTTTGTCTTTCAATATCCATTGCTCTATCATTTGTGAATGACATATTTATCTTTCTATGTCTTCCCACTGCTGTAGATCTTCCACTGAAATAACTTGTATTAGATTTAGTTCTGACTACACTTTGTGATCTAACAGTTTGATCATTGTGAAATGATTTTGAGTTCACATTATTATAGCATTCACTTCTAATTGTTTCTGGTATATTATATGGATCATTGTCTATGATGTATGTAAGATTGTTTGGATTTTCATTGCTTTCGTCTTCGATATATTCTTCGAAATCATCAGAATCATATTTGTGTGTTTCTGAATCACTTTCTTTGGGTGCTGGGCTTTCTTTATCATTTGTTGCACAGTTTTCTTTATCATCCCCACAATTTTTTTCTATATTTTCTACAGTTCCTTTGTCTTTCTTGTATTCATAATCTCCAGAATCTTTGCAGTAATTTTTTCCTTTGATTTTTCCCAAACTGTCATCATCTGTTGTCAAATTTTGAAACATTTCCACGATTTTTTTTTCATGATTAATTTTTGTCACGCATTCTCTTATTTCTCTTTTTATTTTATCATCAATATTTTTGCTGTCACCTTGTTCCAGACCAAAATAGTCATAATTATTGTTTTGAATTGTAACGCATATATTTCTTTCCTTTGCCATGTTTCTTTTAATATTAAATAACACTTCTACTCTCATGGAAACATCTTGTAGGATGAAAAAGATTCGTAAGAAAAAGCACAACAATAAATTAACTATATTGTAGATTTTTTGTGTAATCGATTTATTCTAATATTTTATACCAAGAAGGTGTGAATTTTTAATGTTTTTAAGAAAGTTGTCCGAAAATTATTCACTCAATACGTAAAACAGTAATGGAAATATTTGACAGACAAAAAGAATACTTTTTTGAATTTTAAATTTTGATGAAAATTGGCCATAGAGTAATAAAAAACGAAACAAGTAGAAACTACAAAATACATTGAGGCAGATACGTTATCTATTTTTGATTTCCGACAATCCAACCATCAAAAAACTACCTACTTCAGCATATTTTTATTGGAACATCGTAAAAGGAACATTTAAGGATTGGGAGACAATAATCCTTAGACCATTTTTACACCATGCATTTGACACCAACATAGAATAATCAATTTATACTAATGTAAGCAGTCGAAGTTTTCTGACTTTTTATTCCATTTTCAAATTGAAATTTTGTATTTGATGAAAAATAAAATTTTTACGCAAATACCTCGCTACCTTTGCCCAAAAGGCATTTTGAAAACCGTTTGAGTATCCAACGCGAGTTTCACAGTATAAAAATGAAGACATAATATTTTCCCTTCTAGACCAGACCTTCCAACTCACCGGTTGATCTCTACTTCTGCGTACTCCTGGTACTCCTCCTCCACCTGTCCCAACAGCTAATCCCAAGGCTGTGTGATAGGACGCCCACAAGTCTGCCATGTTGGTTTCAGATCCTACGCCTCCTGTCACTGTACCCACGTCGTTTACGTCGCCATTTCGAGCTGAAAATAAAATAGAAACAATGTAAGTATGTCAATATTGAAAATAATTTTTATGGTTGATACATTTATCCTGAAAAGAGTGTTTAATTTCTCGTATTCTTAATTTAATCAACTTCGAATTGGTGTACGTATCACATAACTGGTTCAGTCAATGGTATTATAACATGCATGGTTCTATTATTTACATTTTTAACATTAACATTTCTAATAAAGAATGGTCTCCCACTCTTCTCAGTATTTTTTCGAATATATCTCTCAAAAAACATATGTGTGTTTGTAAAATAACACAAATTAAACATTCAACGATAAGATCCTAAAAGAACCAACCCATCCTAAAACTACAGTGGTACCTTGACATACGAGTGCCCAACATACGAGTTTTTTGAGATACGAGCCGTTGAGAAATACAAGCAAAATTTGAGATACGAGCTATTTAATGATGCCTGTCTAACTCATTTCTGGAACATTTTGAAAGGAAGAAACAGACCTCCATGGACATGTTTTTTTTTTAAACGGCCTACCTACGGGTGAAAGTGAGAAAAGCGTGGCGAAAAAGACAAAGACCAGTGAAAAGAAAAGCAGTGACGACAATAACACCTTATGAATCTGGTTTATTTCTTTACATTGTCTTTTATTATGTTTTTGTACAATATTTGTCATTTATAAATACATTTTTCTAATTCAAAAACACGTAACAAAAACAACTGGGGTGACATTTTGGAGGCTGGAACGGATTAACGGCAGTTCAATTAATTTCAATAGGGAAATTTGCTTTGAGATACGAGTAGTTTGAAATACGAGCAAGGTTGAGGAACGAATTAAACTCGTATGTCGAGGTACCACTGTATTATTTTTTATTGTCACGAAGAGGACAACCTGTATGATCATTACATGGAGTTAGTCTACTGGTAACCCTAATTGTGGAGTATTATGCTGTGATTTTTTTCCCTTTTTACTGTATGGTCTGGTAAACTGTAAATGATTTCCTGTTGGCTATAGGTGTATATTTCCATTTGATATTTGAAGAAGCGAATGATATCGATCATAATTTAAATGCCAGTAGGATCACTCTTGCAGGACATAGATTAATATAGTGCCTACCTAATTAACTAATATTACCCTGTGTTGTAAAATAGATCTATATCTTTATAAATATTCCATTGGTATCATAATAATGTATATTGCATAGTATTATAGAGTTGTTGTTATTAGGTAATACGTACGCATACGCAATTGCCATATTCATAAAGTTTTTTTTTCTATCTAGCAATTTCAAATCATTAACTTAAATGTATTCAAAATGCGTAAATTATTATTGTTTCCCATTTACGTCCATTTACTACAGTGGTTCTAAAATATTTATTAACACGCATGATCAGTGATGATGATTTTCGATGATTTGTTTTATTGGCACTGATTTGTTACGATCCTTCGATCGTATATATAATATGATTGAACGAATACAAATTATTAGCAATTATTAATGCTAAATTACTAACATTCTACAAAATCGTATCTGTAGCAGGTAAACTAATTCTTATAGATCGGCAAAATTTCAACTTTTTGTTCTTTTTGCACATCATCATTATATAACAGTGTCAAAAGACAAAATAAAAAAATTAAAATATCAAATAGAATAATACTAAGGCAATATGCAGTGGCGAGATTATCACTATCAAGTGATTTCTTTCTTTCGATTATAAGGCACAAACAACCCACTTATTTCTATTGATATAAATTTAAATAATTTTTCCAGCCAGCTAATAATCATATTTTTCTGATAGCCCTCCGAAAAATATTTTCTATTCCCTACAATATCTGCAGAAAACATGAAGTGATCATTTAGTTTATTTCTAGATCTATAATAAATTATTATTGTACACAATAAAATAGATCATCCAATAATCTGCTTGAGAAGTGTTCAAATTTAAATATGTTTATGTATTAAACTTCCATTTTTCTACACAAACATATATTTACGAACGAATAGCGACGACACGTGCAAAGAAACATTATATAATAGTTTGAGAAGTTTGTTGCAACATTAATTCAAAATATATAAGAATTTCAAGATATCCGTCAAGATAGCACCCCCCTGGAGGCTTGAAAAGGTCACATCACTCTGACCTTTAAGACCCTAGTCAAGGAACAAGTCTCCGGCAGAAATAGGTACGTCCGCAACTACCTAGAGCTTTCAACTCAGCCACGCATCGGTTCCTCTAAGCCTATTATAGGTAGGTACACAGTAATATATTAAACAATACGTACATGCTGCATAATGAAGCTTATTATATTTATTGAATTCCTGTTCTCGATACATAATATTTATATAATTAATATGCAGACACCTGTCATTGCTTAAAAATGTGCACAACATCACACGCATATAACGCAGAAATAATCTTTCTTATGTTTCATTCAATAATTATTATCAACTGACAATTATTAAAAGTGAAATTAAATGTGTGCATTAAATTGACAGGTATCAAAAAGTGTGTTATCTGTCTTCATTGGCGACGTACAGACAGCTGGATGCGAACGTCAATCATCAAGCATCAAGTAAAAATCTGAAATCTTTCGGAGACAATTCGGAGCATTCTCCGACGAAATATTCGAATGAATGCCTACGTTACCCGTCCATGAGACGTAACTAAGGCATTCATTCGAATATTTCGTCGGAGAATACTCCGAATTGTCGCCGAAGGATTTCAGATCTTTGCTTTATGCTTGATGATTGACGTTCGCATCCAGCTGTCTGTACGTTCGTTACCATTAAGAATCTGTGGAAGAATTCAATTTAATTACGATAAAAGTCATAGTGAAATAGAATTAACTTATCTACATACATAAGTGCATTATAAACTTTAGATGTAGGTAAACGAAACATAATTAAACATTTTTGATAATATTACACTGTTTACTTTTCACTGTTGATTTTATTACTCAAGCACTTTCGTCAAGTTAGCTTGACATTTTCAAGAGAACAGTGCTTGAAATAAAATCGATAGTGAAAAGTGAAGTGTTGTGTTAATATCAAATACATATATTTTAAAAAGATATATCTGGGTTTTGTTATAAACCCAAATACAACCTTATACACCTTTCACAGTAAGCTACTAAAAGCTTGTGTCGTGAAAGGGGAGTTTGCTTGCACCTGGTATCGAACCACGGACACCTTGTTCACGAAGCCGAGACTCTACCTCCAGGCTACCGACGAACTCATGTTAAAAATGCCTTTTCACAATATGAACACACAAATACTAGATCATTTGAAATATAATTATATTGTGTTCCTAGATGCTCTAATTATGTGATCAATTTTAAAAAATGAAAAAGATCTCCGCTTATGCCTATTAAGATCCTGGAAAACCTCTAGCACAAACCACAATTCTCTTTACACTCTACAATCTCAATTTAACCTCAACCCAAGTTTGAAAGTGTATACATATAATCTCCGAAAGATTATATGTATACACTATTCGTATTATGGAATAGGTGCTCTTTATGACTAGTAGGTAATGATATTCCCTGAAAAACTTCTATTTGAAAAAAAATACCACATAAATTGGGCTAATCAGTCGGCTTTCGGAATTGAAATTTCAATAAATTAATCATCTCTATACCTGAACATAAACACATTTATTTTTAATTTATTGTAAATATACAAATATATATTGAAACAAACTCTCTCTGACATAAATTTTGTTAGTTTTGTGTGTTTGTCTTAGTTGCTTTGAATTTTTTAAACTGTGGTAATATAGGGGGACTCTTGTGGTCTATATTTCATTTAATTTTAATTGTTGTAATACTTGTTGTGTTGACTGTTTGTTCCCTTCAAGAAAATAAATAAATAAAAAAAAAAAAAAAAAAATGATAATTTTTACCAACTTTAATTAGTAAAAAACGTATACAATTCACATAACTATTCCTACATTATTAATGTCAATTTATTATTACGTACCTAAATATGAGTAGTTATATCAATTTGTCATTCTACAGACCTTTATACAAGAGTTCTATATATGGTGATGTTATTGCATTAAATTAATATTAACTATAAAATACTTTTTGTTACAATTGCATCTAGGTATTATGAGTAACTCGTAGAACGTTTTTTTTTCTGTATAAATATCCTTTGTTTCAATTATAAGTCTGTTATAAATAATGTTGTACGCATTTTGTAGCATATTTACTACAGGTAAATATTAAACGTATGTATAATTTTATTTAATATAATTAGTATCATTATTTCATGAATTCGAACTGAAATTGTATATTTTGACAATTGTTGTTAAATTGGTGGAATGCAATTATTGTTATGTCCGGATGTAATTTTTTTATAATAATCTATTATTGCCAATTCAACCAAGTCAACCGTTGATTTTATAATATTGTAAAATAAAAATATTATATTAAGGTGTGTCACCCATTCAGATGTATTTTTTTGTCACAGAAAAGACGTATAATATGTGTTTGTATTTCACTTAGTATTTAGATACATTATTTATTTGGATAATAAAACATTTAAATATATAATATGAACAGCAATAATATACAAAATCACAAAACATATGTATATATATTTTATTTTCAAAACGTTATTTGCTTAATTACACCACAAGTTTTAATTTGTATGTTCGCCTTATAGCTGCCTTAATCCACCATTAATTGTGCAATGAAGATTAATATTTTTTTTAAGATGATCTGTGTATTAATTCCACTAGGTAACGCATTTGTGAAAATAATAAATATTTTTCCCTTTTCATGTTTCCACGATTGATAAAATATTGGTCAATCGATAAATATATAAAAGATAAATTTATTCCATATAGAATTTCACAATAATATATACTAAATAGATACTAACACAAACATAAATAAACATTAAAAAATGTTTCTATACACAACTCCAAAACTACAATCGTATAAATGATCGCACATTATGCCAATTATTACATAAGAAAATCACAAAAACACAGAAAATAAAAGATAAGAATTACTCAAAGAAACAACAAACAAGAATACTTAAAACAAAACTACCTCAGTAAATGACAAAAAAGTAACATAATCAATAAAAATACAAACCAAATAAAAAAAAATGAAATAAATAGAAAAAAAATATATAAATTCGGGTCAAGTATAAAACAAAATTAACAGCCCAAATTCAAATGAATTTGCATAAAAGATGAAACCAGGTAAGATAAAAGGTAAAATAAAATTAGATAAGATACAAATGATGAACCTAAGTAATAAATAAGACAAAACATAATACATATATAAATGACAAAACCTAAATCAAACTATAAAATTGTATAAAAGTAAATAAATGGAGAAAAAATAATTAACATAAATAATAAACCTCAATATACGAAAACAAACGACATAAATAATAAACCAGAATAAAGTAATAAATTACAAACCGAGTAAAAAGAAAATAAATAATGAAAACAATATGTACTCGACAAACTAATACGAAGACAAAATGCCAATTGGTCAAAAATATAATGATTGAATTTTGTGTAAATTTTATTTACCTTTCTTTTGATTTTGTATGTTCCATGCAAGGAGCAATAACTTGAGTTTGTCAGCGTCTTTTAGCTGCAGACCTGTCAAGTAATATTTGACAATTGTCATTTTGGTGTTGCTGTTTTCTTTTTTTGAAAACATAACAAAAACATTTTAAAGAAAACAAAAAAAGTGAAAGAAAACAAAACGATTACAATGAAAAGCAGTGATGCAACACGAAATAATTTATTTCATAAATGTACGAGGTGCATAACATGAGATGATTGTATATTTTTACTGTGTTTGCAAATTTGAAACACGTAAACAAATCAAAGAATTTTTTGTCATAAAGAAGTGTGTTCAAAAGTTTTTTTTATATTCATCTGAAAGAAAACCTAGTAAATTAAACACAAAAAATATCGTTTTATACACGACTTAAAACATCTTTTGTGTGTATATTATTTTTAATTTAATGGACGTAATAACTATTTATCATTTTAACAGACACTATTCAATGAATTTTAAGTTTCTTCTACTAAATAGAATATAAAAAATAGGCAGTTTAGAAGTTATAGAAAGATGCTGAAGAAAAATAATTGAACACGAATCTATATGCAAATATTAAGCGAAGATGATTAAAACTTATTGACAGCAAATCATTATAAATAAAACAAAAAATAAATTAATAAAAATAATTACAAAGTGAATAAAACAGAATCGAAAAACATATTATGAGAAATGCATAGCAATGTTTAAAAAATCTACAAAATTAATCATATTTTTTAAATGTTTACACTCTGTTTACTGTTTAAATATAAAACTGAGATATATTACACTTTTTTGTTAAGAATAGAATTAAAATGATTCACAAATCTTGCGAATCAGTTAAGGTTGGTTAAATTTATCATTGTGTACTGTGATTGAGAGATATTTAAACGAAATATAAAAATATAAAAGGATTGTATTGATTGCACAAAGTCAATGCGCTTTTTTTGCAATATGTATGTACATATTGGATGTAATACATTTTAAAATAGTTGTTACACAATGCACACGTATCTGCTACATTAAAAATAGTACTTCGTGGTATATTTACCTGGAAAATGATCTTCTTCCGTTATGTCTGAAGATTCAGTATTCAGAGAGTCCTGAAAAGAACAAACAACTAGATAAGTATATTTTATAGTAATTATACGTGAATGACTTCCAAATAATTTATTTTTTCAAAATTTTAGGAAAAATTAATGAAAATTTTGATATAAGCAACGAAAAATAATGTACGTTATTATTTGGTTCCCAGAAATATAATAGATCCAGATGTATTCGATTCATTTGGCTAATCGAATGATGTCCAATGGATCATAGAACAAATTATACATTTTCTTAAAGTTTTACTGAAATTACGTATGTTAGTAAACTTATATCTATTCCATTTACTTTTTAATATAGAGCTTCAAACAAAAACCCTTCTTATCTGTCTTAGTTTTACTTTAAAACTAAACCCTGATGATGGCAATTCATGTGGCGTGTTTGCGGTTCAGATACACTTTTTTGAAACAAAAAAGAGGGTCATTTCATATTTTAAAACAATTTTATTTGTTATTTTTAAAATATAACGAATTTTCGTTCATAAAATATTTAACATAATTAAAATTAGTGATTCGCTACGCACAATATGCCAAATTATAATTTTATTTAGTCAAAGTTAAAGCACAAAATTACACATTTTGGTAAACATCCAAAACCAAAATCGATTTTATTTAATGGGACCCGACTATATATCAGGTGTATGTTAACTACATATTATTATGTATTTAGGCAAAACTATATAAAGTAATGCACTACAATCACATATACAAGCAAACGAAATGTGTGATGATATAGAGTCATACAAATAACATTTATCGGGGAGCGATTTTATTTATTTGATAACTAAAATACCTGGCGATGTCTGCCAATTACAAAAAAAATACACATTAATTAGAATCACACCTTTGCCTCGCTGTGACCTGTTTTCGTATCAAATCTTCATTAAAGTAAGTACTGATTGTGAACTGAAGGAGAGTTATCATGGATAGAGAGAATATTGTAAACTAATTATGTGGAGAACCAAAATCCGCCAAAGGTTGTAGAGCTGCCTAATTTTTAAAGAAAAGTTGTTTTAAAAATGAAAGCACTTGAAATTTGAAAAAAAAAACAACTGGTAAAGGCACGATCATTTTATAGTTGATGAGTTTAAATTAAAAATTGATTTTTTTACCTGAATGACTGAATGAATAGCATGAGAAACTGAATACGTCCACCATAGAATATTTTGGATTGATTCTGAACAACGCTATGATTTGTAATCAGTAAGGCATGACTAAAACCTTAATTTTTTAATATGTAAGATTGAATAAGTATAATTTTTTCTATTTATTTAATTATTATTTCCAACAATATCAAAACTTAACTACAACAAAAATCTATACAACTAAACATCACTCTTTCTTTTTACTACAATTTATTATTTAGAAATTTTTAAGATATAATAATAAAATATTTATTTATTCACGAGCCATAATAATATATTAAATTGTTATAACATAACAATTTAATAATAATATATTGGATAGGTATATACCTAACAAGTTAGTTATATAGTTTTGTGTTATATACCTAGAGATAATATATCTACCTAGTAGGTACCTATGGTGTCGAATAGTATTTTGTAGGTAGGTATATATCAATATACATTGGTATATTATGTAGAGTTATACCTAATAGCGGAGTTATTTGACAGGTAGATGTAGGGTGGGTGGGTTTGAGGTTCATTGGAGGGGGGAGGGGGGTTGGGAGGTATATGATGTCATCACCACCCTGCTGTGTACATTATGTACCACCCCTATGTATTATATACCACCCCCTGATACGGTAAATAGGTATCTAGTAGCTAATACATACATAATATTATATGTGCCCACGTATGTATGTACAAAGTATATGTAGGTATGTAGTATTTACTTGTATGTAGGAATGTTGTACAAATGTTGTGTACCTATCCACCTACATCTAACAGAATAACAATTGTGTCTGTGAAATAGATGATGAATTAGCTACTACTATTAAATCATCATGGCATCTCCCACAAAGGGGGTAGCCAACAGGCCAACCGCATGTAATAAATGTGCAACCCATCCATCCCGTGCCAAAAATATAAAATGTTTAGAGTGGGTAGGATACCTCGTCGCTGAATTTAAGCTGTAATTAAAGTTGTCCAGAACGTTTCATGAATAACTGTCTTTTACTTCAATGCTCGAAAAATTACAAGAAAATGTGGTATAATTATTCATCACCAGAGATTCTTGTGTCAAGAGTAACCCTACAGGTTTTTGTCCAGGGTTCTGAAAATTCTTACTAAAGGGAACAACAAAATTACGCCATTACTGTCATTTTCGTTTGTTGATATCAGTGATTGTTATTTGTGTAGAGATTTACTATATCTAGGGACATAATTATTATATGGAATAGTAGCAATATTGGTAGTATACTATTAGAAGGGGAGAGATGCGTTACTCTGTACTCTACACTGTATCGTATTATACCTATGTACTACTGTTGTGTGTTGTTCTACTGTGTTCAGTATATCGACCCACGCACTCGGTACTGGTACAGTAGGTACCTACCTACTAAATCCGCATGACCCGGCAGCGGCATCGTTCCCCAGTCCAGCCTATAATATGGAGTATGGACACTATAGGAGCCCGGTTCTCTACCCACCGTGCTACCGGAACCGCTTTCAAATGGAATATCCCATATCATTATTTGAGTCTGTTCGTTTGTATAACCTTTACAAGAGCCTGAATACTGAATAACTATAAAAACAAAAAATATGAAGAGCCTGATCTATAAATTCCTTCTTTCAATTCAGCGATGAAGAGTGCCACCAATCTTGAATATCTTCATGTTTTTTTAGCACGGAGAAGACAAATTGCATGTTTATAACATCTAATTGATCTGCTGCAATGTGTTTTTTTTAAAGATATCTGGGTTTTTGTTATAAATATACAACTTTATATACACCTTTCATATTAAACTAAAAACTTGTGTCTTGAAAGGGGAGTTTGCCGGCATCTGCGATCAAACTATGGACCTCTTGTGCATGAGACCGAGATTCTACCTTCAGATTACCGACGAACTCATGTCGTGATTGTATAGATGTCTAGATAGACTGAACAAAAACATTTGGTGAGATATAATTAACCTCTATGTAAACAAAATCTCATTTATCCATCGAGCACGATTCGGGAATATAATTACTATTTTATTTTACATATTTATCATTTGTACACGGCGTGATAACTTATCATAGATAACTTCATGTTGTGGGTCACAACATGGTTTAAAGCAGATTAAGTCAAAATTTATGTGGAATATGATCATTATCCACAGTGATTTGTCAAAAGATTGTCAACTTTAATATCGTTGAAATTATTTTTATACAAGAGAAGTGTTTCAATAGCATATTATGAAAATCATGCAACAAAATAAAAAAATTAAAATTGTATCGGCATCAATATAGTATGTTATATGGTTATAAAAAAACAAGAGGTACGCTTACCACAATTGCAATTTTTTCCAACCAACCTAATCATCAGAATAGCAGAATCCAAAACTCAATATTAAAAATGAACCGACAATATTTTATACCAAATTGTGTCAAAAAACATTCGCAAAATTGTAATTTCTGCAATAAAATTATTTTCAGATAATTGGCAAATCGCGCCTTTGCGATAAAATTACTTTCCGTATATTGGTTAGCTGGAAGATATTGCCTTCAGGCAATAAGCCAATTGCTCATGATTTTTTTTTATCAATAAAGTGTTATTATTGTTATTACAATTATTATATTGATTGTATTCAATTTGAATGTATGTTTCTGTGAAATTGTTTGTAACCATTGTACAGTATAGAATAAATAAATAAATAGAGATAAAAGCAAGAACAACATATTATTTAAGTGGTTCCCATGCTAATTATTAACAAGTGAATATTTTTGATTTGATTTTTACTATTTATTCCCCGAGAAAACCTGGGTTTAAAAGCTCATCCATAATACATATATAATAAGTATATAAACAACCACCTACAGTAACACATTATATACAACAACTGTCAGGTGGTATATGAGAGGATATTATTATTTGTATTATATACCTACCTATGTACATATATATTTTATATTATTATTATTAATGTACATAATTACCTAGGTAGTGCAACGATGTTATGTATAAAATAATCAGGATGGTGCAGGAAAATCAATCGAGCTAGTGTTGTGATGTGTTGAGAATGACAGGATTACCTAATTACCTAACCAGCTATTACAAAAAAATACTTAGAATAGTATTCTAGATACGACAACACACAATTTTAAGAAAGAGTTTTAACATTACATGGAACAAACTGTTTTACAATTTGGGGCGTTAAAAAGAAGACAATTTATTTATTTATTCGGAAAACGAAAGATTTGAATACGTATGAACAGAAATAATATACAAAATCACAAAACAAAGACAATAGATTAACCTACTGAACTTGCCTCCATAATTTAACACTTTGCTATATTACACTAATCTCATTATTAGACAACATCGGTGTCTGAAGTTACCATCCTGAAGTCAAATAGTTTGAAATTAGAAATTCATAGTTAGAAATTCAAATGAAAATTAGTCATAGTTCGTTGCCCCTTTAGAGTGTTATGTATACACTTTGTGGATTTTTTCTTTTTCTATAGTTTACACAGCGATTTTTCTTATTTTTTATGCTTTATTTTGTTATGCATGTTTTATT
Source organism: Athripsodes cinereus (assembly GCA_947579605.1). NCBI lineage: Eukaryota > Metazoa > Arthropoda > Insecta > Trichoptera > Leptoceridae > Athripsodes > Athripsodes cinereus. Next base: position 19,043,504 of record OX388322.1, on the reverse strand, counting down.
TTAAAATGACGTGGTTAGATGGAAGAAATCACTAATATAGCGATAATTTTGCCACTCCATGTCATCACATTTTCATGTACATTTATTTTGTTACGTAACTGATGTAGTGCAAAAAGAATAAAATTACCAAATTAATAAATTTAAAAAAAAAACTTTTAGAATGGAAACCATGAGATTAGAAGCTCGTCATAGATAACCATTGAGTAGTGTGATGTATTGTTGTGAATTGGATGCTGAAGGCTCAGGATGGAACAACATGGAGAGAGAAGAATGAGGTCTTAGTGAAATAGTTGAAAGGAGATTGAGAAAAAGAATATGACAGCCAACTGAGACCTGCCACTATACGTATAGGTAATTGAACTATATACTTGTCTAATTATAATTGCTATGTACCTAAGAAGCTGCTTCTGATGTGCTTAATAATACATGAATACATAAGCCTGGTGGTGTCATGTAAATATATAATACAACCTATTATATACTATTATATATCTATATACCTACTTAGTGCAGTACATAACATTAAGTTGGCACACATGACGTACGTATATTTGCAGTCAGTAAGGGGTAGTATTATAGTAAAGTATAGCATGGCAGGGCAGTGACCTCACCACGATAATATGCATGCACTCAAGTCCATTGCTGTTGCTGCGATAGCGACAACAGATGTTGCAGAGACCTAGGTCAGGGATTCTGTACATTTTCACAACTCATATATCTTTAAGGTCTATAAAAATTATGATAAATTAACCATTCAATACGGTAAAATTAAGACGGCCTACTTAATGATTGTGCAGTTCTGCATAAGCTGACGAGGACAGGCGTTTAGCATGGATGTTGAACAATTTCTTTTAGAGTAGACAGAGGTCCCAGAAACAGTAATGGATAGGGATCTCTGGAAGAAATATCTAAGCCCATGAGATCCCGTCCCAAGTGACGGGAAAAATCAGATATTATGTTAAAACATGGATAATGAGATGTTATCTTTCCATACAATTTAATGACTTAATCAAAGGGGTGGTTAGGAGTGTTAGGTTCAAAGTGGGCTTGAAGAAGAATCTTGATCTAGTTTCTGATTAAATCCAAATTGATACCTACTGTTGAAAACAGTATGTTAAGTTTCAAGACCACCAAATTTAATACAAAAGTGGATAGTTTAAATACTTTGAAGACCCTTAGCAGTTCATTTCAAAGAATATCGATTTGATGTTTATACATACATACATACATATACCATCACGCCGCTTCCCTCGCGGGGTAGGCAGAAAGGATCGAGCGCCACTTCCTTCTATCCTTGCATACATCTTTCGCTTCCGTCACTGTCATACAATTCCTCATGCATGCTCTCCTGTTCAATGTGCTCAACACGTGACCGTCCTGTAGGATTTGATTTAAATGATCTTGCCATTTAATCCTCGGACGTCCACGTCTCCGAGCACCATTCCTCTCAGCCAAATATATCTTCTTAGTCATTCTGTCCTCATTCATTCTTTCCACGTGCCCAAACCATCTTATCTTATTTACATTCATCCTTGTTATTACACCAACTTTCATTCCACATTCCTTTCGTATATCACTGTTACGCACACGATCTCTCAGACTTTTACCACACATCCTTCTCAACGATCTCATTTCCACTGCATTTATGCCACTTTCATCCTTCTTTAACCATGTCCACGTCTCACTTGCATACATAAGTGTTGGCACTAAGATAGCAGAGTGCACCAACCTTTTAGCTGTGGTAGATATGTTTCTGTTTGCAATTATTGGTCGGATTGCGCCATTTACCAGATGTTATATTTAAAAAATCAAGATTACATCGGAAATAATATAACATAAAATAATTATAGACAAGCTACACAGGTCGAGCTAGTCCCAAACTAAGATAAGAATGAAATGATACTTTTTAATGATTGATGTTATAACTTATATACAGTTAAGAATAAAATTAATAAAACAAAAGTGTAACTTGTGGTCATTATTAATGATTATTTTAATTTAAAACACTATTTAAATTCACTACGAAATTTGTTTATCTATAATACGTTTTTTACTACAAGGTGATCATCTTCAGTTAAACAAATACCTTAGTATTAATTGTATACTCTAGAAGTCGAAAACTTTTTATCAATAAACAAATTTACTGCTATTACTCCTACTATCCCATCATGGCATATTGTAAAAGTGGGGTAGCCTGCATACCAGTAGCATGCAATAAAAAAAAATATAGTGTATTTAAACAGTGTTTTTAATTATAATAATCTTAAATATGTTTTACTCATGTATTATGGGAAAAAACACGACAGTATACAATTACATATACAATGCACCAAATAAATATTATACACGTAACACCCAGACCCAGGGCGATTTGAAAAAGGACATTTTTCCGGGACCTCGTTAATCAGAGGCAAGTGCGTTACCTCCGCGTTACGTCGCGCAGGTCTACATGTCAGTTGGTGTCCGGAAGGTTTCTCTCGTACATAAATAAATAAGTCACCCTAATGACACAATATTGAACTGAATGGAACGGGTTTATTTCTTCCTTGTATTCGTTATTTAAACACAAAGGGCTGTTGATCATAATGATAATGGTAGTACCTAGTAGTTCTCTAGGTAGGTACTTGGCTTGAGATGTGCTGTACTGTGCTGCGATGCGATGCGTATTTACGGGGTAACGGAGAGAAATGAGGTGTTGTATAGTTGTTATACACAAAGGAAATAAGGTGGGGGAGGGGGGAGGGGGTAAAGGAGGGGTAGTGTGTGCAATGTGGACAGTACTAATACTAATAGTGGACATAACATAATATGTATATTGTCTATGGATATAACGTTAGTTATATTAGACAGATACATTATATAATCCGTGAACTATTTGATATACCTAAATAGGTATATTTGATGTGTTTAGTGTTGTAGGTGGTACCTATAATGACATGTCGTTTGTAGGGTAAGCAGAGAGGATTGTAATCAGTGTTGCCAGGTGTTCGGTATTCTACCGAACCGTTCGGTATTTTAGCACCGTGTTCGGTGTTCGGTATGACAAAAATACCGAAGTATGGGCGGTACGGTATTTTTTTCTGATCAATTTTTCTCCCTAATAAACGAAGTAAATCCTAACTTGAAAAAGATCATTTAAACGATAATGGCAGTACCATGTAGAATAAAATTCATTTATGTTGAACAATTGATGTTTCTTTGTAAAATTGTATATTAATTTATGGAAATTAACACAAACTGTTTGAGTTGTACTATATTTAATAAAAGGTACAGTTCTACCTGGTTTCGACTTAATAAGTCATTGTCAAACTGAAACCAGGTTACTGTACGTATTACTAAATAGAGAAAAACATAAAGAATGTGTTTAATTAATTATAAATAACTGAGTGACTACAGTCACAGTGGATATTAAAAAAGTGTTAATTTATAATTAATTTAACATGAACTTCCACCAAGAACCGTCGGTTGAAAAAATATCAACTTTAGTTTGTGTTTATCTTCATATAAAAATATGTAAACTAATAGCTTAGAATTAAATACTACAATCCATTATTTTACGACATTTGACATTTACACAAAGTTTTAAGGAGGTAGGGTTAGGCTATGGTAAGATTATCATAAAAATCATATGAAACTACACTAATGAATGTGATGGAAACGATAGAGGTATGAAATAATAGGTTTTTATTCTCAAAGCCTTCCTCATAATTGATATGGCGTAATGACAAAATGTATCCACAATTTTCTATAGGTATCTTATCTAGTATTCTTAAGCAAAGTATCAATCAATACATTATAATATATTGTTACGTAATCACCATTAGGAGGGTACTTAAGTTTGGAAGTTTAATGAATTTGAATTTTTATATTATTTTTGGTTATGGAATGTTTGGAAAATAATGACAGGTGGTTGTTTTGGTTTTGATAAAAAAAGGAGAGATCTAGATAGGCTTGAAGAAAGATGTTATATAATCCTTATATCTTATAAAAATGATTTTTGAATTTACATACTAACGAAGACCGGGCTATACTCGCCCATTTCAAGGAATTTGCGTTCCATTGACCTGACCATTACAAGATGAGGTATCTATTTCAAATAAAAACCCACTAAATGCCGTACTTTCTTTTAAAGAAGCGAGAAAAACAGCAAAAAAGAGTGTAAAAAAAAAGTGTGAATGAGATAAAAAATACGTTTTTTGCGTGAGTTTGAAAGAGTGCGAAAATGTTCTTTACCGCCAAAATTGTGTGCCATAAGATATTGCCATATTAAAATTAATTATGAAAAGTACTATAAATATTTATGATTAATTTCTAAAAAATAAGCACAATCAGACTTTTTTTAAGTTCATGCAAATAAAAACATTTAAAATATTTTTAATTTCGTGCAAATAAACACATTTAAAATATTTTTTGCGTAAATAATCCAATTTAAAAATATTAAGCACGTGCTAATTGAAAAGCCAAAAACAATATGTTATTCGTCTGGCAATTATTTGTGTCATTATAACATTCCAAAATGGCGATTAATGAACGATGTGTCAAAAAGTACGTTCAATATTTAATTTAACATCAGGTGAGAATTAATTTACGTTTTCTATCTAATTAATTTTTCTATCTAATCTATTAAACCTGCTTTACATTTTTATTACTAAAGAGTTAACAGTATATTTTTTTGCAGAAACACAAAACGGTGCATTGCGATCTTGATGCTCATTTTTCAATGATGAAATTAATGATTAAGAAATTAGAAATTAAATTGATAATACATTAATGACAACGACATTATGGCTTTAGGAATGTCGTGGGAAGAAGTGACAATCATTGCAAAGAATCTGAACGGAAAAGACTGTATTCTCTTCTCTTCGTTCCCAGGAAAATCTTGAAGGTTGATCGAGTAGTTGTTTTATGAATTTTTGATGCAATAAATGAATTAACATAATAAAACTTTCTCTTTTCCTATGATGTTTTATAAAATATGTAGTTGAATAGGAAATTAAGAAAAAATAGGTGAGTATCCATTATTTTTTTGCAATGATTACGTTCTGGTTATATTTTTTGATGAGACTTGACATGATTTATATTTTTGCAAAGTATCTTAATTGCAAAAAAGGAGAAGGTATGTATTGTTCTTCTATTTTAATGTTCCCTTTATGCTTTGTGTAGAAAGATGAAAATTTTGACTTATTTTGAAATGCTTTTAAGCCTCAGATTTCAAAAATATAGTAGACCTTTATTATTTCTTAGTATTTGTGGGAATCGGCACAAATATTTGAGCCCGTACATATCCCTAATTTAGGAAAGGCATGTTGAATAATAAACTCTATACATAATCACAGACTCCAGGCCAAAAATATTTCAAATATCTTATTTATTGACAAAGATATCAACATTTTAATGAAGAAATGAATGAAAATTTGACTTCCTGATTGCCAAAATCGTAGACAAAACATTTTCATCATATTGAATTAATTTCAAAATGGAAGTGATAAAAAATACAACAAAACTGAATCTTAAAGCTTGGAGATTATTTTGGTTTTAAAACATCATGCTTGCACATCATGAAAATCCTAATTTGTGTAAATTAGAATTGCATAATTTCGGCATATTTTCATTCAATTTCATAGACCACATATGAGACTAAATATGACACATGAGAAAAAAAAAACAAAGAAAAATAATTGTGAAAATGGAATTATGAAATTCATAGACAATATTGTAGGTATGCGTTTTCCAATAAATACATAGGTAGGTACTTTTCTCAATCAACGAGTAGTATTTATTTTGACCTAATATTTTCATGAGTCTTTAAAAAAAATCTGATGGAAGTATTTCAATTAAAAATATAATACTTCAGAATATTGAAGAATGTACATTCATTCATCAAGGTTTCTTTTGGGAATACAGGGAGGGAATGCCTATATAGGAAACATTAATTGTTTCGTTCCTTTTTAAGAACTGTTTTCCTTATAGGTACCTATGTATATATACATATATTTTTTTAGTACTTTTATCCACGTAGGTACCTACCCATTTTTTTTTATTAAAATATGGCCGTGTGGGATGTCAAACTTCAAGATTTTACAGTGGGAAAAGGATTTCAGTACTTTTATCCACATAGGTACCTACCCATTTTATTTATTGAAATATGGCCGTGTGGGATGTCAAACTTCAAGATTTTACAGTGGGAAAAGGATTTCGGTACTTTTATCCACGTAGGTACCTACCCATTTTTTTTTATTAAAATATGGCCGTGTGGGATGTCAAACTTCAAGATTTTACAGTGGGAAAAGGATTTCAGTACTTTTATCCACATAGGTACCTACCCATTTTATTTATTGAAATATGGCCGTGTGGGATGTCAAACTTCAAGATTTTACAGTGGGAAAAGGATTTCGGTACTTTTATCCACGTAGGTACCTACCCATTTTTTTATTGAAATATGGCCGTGTGGGATGTCAAACTTCAAGATTTTTCAGTGGGAAAAGGATTTCTGTACTTTTATCCACGTAGGTACCTACCTATTTTTTTATTGAAATATGGCCGTGTGGGATGTCAAACTTCAAGATTTTTCAGTGGGAAAAGGATTTCGGTACTTTTATCCACGTAGGTACCTACCCATTTTATTTATTGAAATATGGCCGTGTGGGATGTCAAACTTCTAGATTTTACAGTGGGAAAAGGATTTTAGTACTTTTATCCACGTAGGTACCTACCTATTTTATTTATTGAAATATGGCCGTGTGGGATGTCAATCTTCAAGCTTTTACTGAGGGAAAAGGTTTTCAGTACTTTTATCAGTGAAATATGGCCGTGGGGGATGTCAAACTACAAGATTTTACAGTGGGAAAAGGATTTCGGTACTTTTATGCACGTAGGTACCTACCCATTTTTTTATTGGAATATGGCCGTGTGGGATGTCAAACTTCAAGATTTTACAGTGGGAAAAGGATTTTAGTACTTTTATCCACGTAGGTACCTACCCATTTTTTTATCGAAATATGGCCGTGTGGGATGTCAAACTTCAAGATTTTACAGTGGGAAAAGGATTTTAGTACTTTTATCCACGTAGGTACCTACCCATTTTTTTATCGAAATATGGCCATGTGGGATGTCAAACTTCAAGATTTTACAGTGGGAAAAGGATTTCGGTACTTTTATCCACGTAGGTACCTACCCATTTTATTTATTGAAATATGGCCGTGTGGGATGTCAAACTTCAAGATTTTACAGTGGGAAAAGGATTTCGGTACTTTTATCCACGTAGGTACCTACCCATTTTAATTATTGAAATATGGCCGTGTGGGATGTCAAACTTCAAGATTTTACAGTGGGAAAAGGATTTTAGTACTTTTATCCACGTAGGTACCTACCCATTTTATTTGTTGAAATATGGCCGTGTGGGATGTCAAACTTCAAGATTTTACAGTGGGAAAAGGATTTTAGTACTTTTATCCACGTAGGTACCTACCCATTTTATTTATTGAAATATTGCCGTGTGGGATGTCACGTTTCAATATTTTACAGTGCGAAAAGGATTTTAGTACTTTTATCCACGTAGGTACCTACTCATTTTTTTTTATTGAAATATGGCCGTGTGGGATGTCAAAATTCAAGATTTTACAGTGGGAAGAGGATTTAGTACCTTTATCCAAGTAGATACTTCCCATTTTTTTTATTGAAATATGGCCGTGTGGGATGTCAAACTTCAAGATTTTACAGTTGGAAAAGGATTTCGGTACTTTTATCCACGTAGGTACCTACCCATTTTATTTGTTGAAATATGGCCGTGTGGTATGTCTAACTTCAAGATTTTACAGTGGGAAAAGGATTTTAGTACTTTTATCCACGTAGGTACCTACCCATTTTTTTATCGAAATATGGCCGTGTGGGATGTCAAACTTCAAGATTTTACAGTGGGAAAAGGATTTTAGTACTTTTATCCACGTAGGTACCTACCCATTTTATTTGTTGAAATATGGCCGTGTGGGATGTCAAGTTTCAATATTTTACAGTGGGAAAAGGATTTCGGTACTTTTATCTACGTAGGTACCTACCCATTTTATTTATTGAAATATGGCCGTGTGGGATGTCAAGTTTCAATATTTTACAGTGGGAAAAGGATTTTAGTACTTTTATCCACGTAGGTACCTACCCATTTTTTTTATTGAAATATGGCCGTGTGGGATGTCAAACTTCAAGATTTTACAGTGGGAAAAGGATTTTAGTACTTTTATCCACGTAGGTACCTACCCATTTTTTTATCGAAATATGGCCGTGTGGGATGTCAAACTTCAAGATTTTACAGTGGGAAAAGGATTTTAGTACTTTTATCCACATAGGTACCTACCCATTTTATTTGTTGAAATATGGCCGTGTGGGATGTCAAACTTCAAGATTTTACAGTGGGAAAAGGATTTTAGTACTTTTATCCACGTAGGTACCTACCCATTTTTTTTATTGAAATATGGCCGTGTGGGATGTCAAACTTCAAGATTTCAATACCCATTTTTTTTAAATTTACATAAATATGAGCTGAAAAGGATGTGTAGTAAAAGTCTGAGAGATTGTGTGTGGGTAACAGTAATATACAAAAGGAATGTGGAATGAAAGTTGGTGTAATTACAAGGATGAATGTGAATAAGTGAAGATGACAAGCTCATTTAAGTCAAATTCTACAGGACGGTTACGTGTTGAGCACATTGAACAGGAGAGCATGCATGAGGAATTGTATGACAGTGACGGAAGCGAAAGATGTATGCAAGGATAGAAGGAAGTGGCTCTCGATCCTTTCTGTCTACCCCGCGAGGAAAGCGGCGTAATGGTATGTATGTATGTATGTGTATGTAATGTAGGTATATTGTTATAATTTTATATACTGTTAGTCTCACTAACATATTATATTCTATTATATGTTCTCTACTTTAATGTGACACTGTGTATATAGTTGATACAAAAATTATTGCTGCCTACATAAAATATTTTTTATTTATATATCGTTGCCGTGGATGTGAAGTGATCCAACCCACAAGACAGACATTCCGAGAAAAAGGGTGTTGAAGTTACGCTGTTACATCCGAAGATACTAATCTTACAATAACTAAGTTATTTTTGCTTGGATTTCGCTAAAAAAATTACACAATATTCCTGATCACATATTCCACTAATATAAATAACAAAATATTAAAGAATTTATATATTTTAGAAGTAAACACGAATTTATCACTTGGGTTATTTCACCACTGTAGCTGAGAAAGATCCACCTGTAAAAAAATTGTTGGAAAGTTACGCGCTATGCGGCTTAGATCTTTTCACTTCTATAATTTAATTGAACTATTTGTTCCTATATGCGTTAGTGAAATGCTCTAACATACTTGAAATGATTGTAAAAACACTTAACATGTCTTCAAAATCTTCCAAAAATGCCCTTTAGGAATATCAAATCACTTATTTCTCTTCACCACTATGTTCTCCGTGGTTTTCTGAACAAAACTGCATACTAAACCCATTTTTCAAAAAAGTGTGGCTTGGATCACCTCCACGGCAACGATATACCTACTTACTGTTTTTTTTTTATATATATTTCCCGTATTCCCGTGCAACGCCGGGTATTTAAGCTAGTGGGTATATAAGAAATCTGTGTGAACTGTAATAATATGTGACGTATATATAAATAATAGTTGTTGTAATATGTACTTTAAATAAATAATAATTGTAAATAAATAAAAACGTTTAAATAAATTGTTAATTTTCAAGATGTCATTCTTTTAATTGAATTCAGACTTTATTTTCCCTGACACAAGTTATAGAAAAACGATTTACGTTACATTGGTGTCAGGTGTGGGGTTGTGAATCAGATATTTAAGTGCTTAGTGGAAATAAAGACTGTGTAAAATATGTCATCAAAAAAATTAACTCTACTTGACTTGAAAGTGGTGGATCTGAAGCGCGAACTAGAAGAAAGAGACGCGGATACATCTGGAACGAAGGGTGTGCTCCAACTTCGACTAAGAAAGGTGATGGAAGAAGCAGGTGAAGATCCGGAAACATATATCTTCGAGTTGCCTATAACCACCAGTGAGCTTTATAAAGAAATCGAAAAGAAGCTTCAAGAAAATGCTACAGCTATGAAAGAAGAAATAGAAAGGCTTCGAGAAGATTCTAGAGGAACGAAAGAAGAAATTGAAAGGAAGTTTCAAGAATATTCTGTGTCCTTTGATGAAAGGATTAGCGAGTTAACAAAGCAGGTGAAAGTTTTGGAGAATCAGGCGCTTTCTTCAACAGCAAGAACGGATTTTGAGCAGAACACAACGGTGGACACAGAGTTCAAGTGTGTAGAGAGTGGTGCAACTTCAATGGTGGAGCATGTGCGTAGTGATATGCCAACTTTTGATGGAAAGAACTCTTGGGAAGAGTACTTAACTTTGTTCGAAACAGTAGCTATGATAAATGGCTGGTCGATGACAAGAAAAGCATCAGTATTGAGTATATCTTTACGAGGAGATGCTTTAAGAGTCCTTCAGATGATTCCGCTTGCGGACAGACAAAACTTTAAATCTTTGGTTGAGAGACTGGAGATGCGATTTGGACAAAAGCATATGGAATAAGTTTATAGGTCACAGTTGAAGAATCGTGTGCAGAGGTCCAATGAAACTCTACAGGAATTCGAGGCGGATGTAGCGCGTCTAGTGAGATGTGCATACCCTACAGTTTCTGATGATGTATGTGAAAGTCTTGCAGTAGACAAGTTTTTGGATGGACTACGAGCAAGTGAGACACAACAAGCTATAAAACTGGCTAGACCACAAACTCTTAGGGATGCTTTAACCCAAGCACTCGAATTTGAAGCTGTAAGACAATCCGTACGAGGTCACGCTCAATCCTGTGTGATGGAAGCTGTACAAGAAAATCAACCACTTTCAATAGAAGACGTAGTTAAGAAGGTTTTGGAGGCCTTGAAAGGAAAGAAGAGACAACTACGTTGCTGGGACTGTGGACAAATTGGACACCTGCGTAATCGGTGTCCAGGAAAACTAAAAAGGGTTGATGGAAAGGGGCAACTGTCGACCCGCATTGCCAATGCCTCGAAGAGATATGCAGATGTTGCGTCGTTCAGCGGACAAGTCAGCAGCATGTTTATAAATGGCAAAGTAAATGGAAAGAATTTGAAACTTTTGTTGGACACTGGAGCAACAAAGACAATCATGAGACCTGATTTAGTTTGCGAAAAAAAACAAATAAAATCAACTAAATGGACATTACGGACGGCAACTGGAGAGTCGGCGTCTGTATGCGGTGAGACAGTTGCCAACTTTCACATTGGAAGCACCATCTTCGATCATCAGGTGTTGGTGGCTGAGATAGAGGAGGAAGTTATTCTTGGAATGGATGTAATGGCGAAGTATGGATTCAAACTGGATCTGAAGAGGCGAACTCTGAAAATTGGGGATGAAGATATTCTTGTACAAGAGCATGAAGAATTCGCTACACGTGTGCTTGCGGCAGAAGTTGTTACTATTCCAAAACAAAGTGAAATGTTAGTACGAGCCTACTTAGATTGTGACATTCCAAATGGACATGTTTTAGTAGTGGAGTCCAACGCTAATACTGAAGCTGGAAAAGGAGTGTTGATTGCGAGAGTCCTGATTCAAGCTAAAAAGGATATTTTGGTCAGGCTAATGAATATCAATGACTATCCAGTGACTATCAAAGAAGGAGTTTATTTAAGTATGTGTTCATCGGTTTCGTCAGTAACGTGTAGAGTGAGCGGTGGCCAAGTTTCTTCAGAGGAGGTACCAAAACACCTTGACGACTTAGTGAAGGAGGCTTGTAAGGAACTTACCAAGGAACAGAGCAAACAGATTAGATCCTTCATCGCTAGAAATCAGGATGTCTTCGAGAACCCAAGTCAACCCAAAGGAAGAACAAGTGTTGTTAGTCATCGAATAGACACAGGTGATGCAAGACCCATTCGTCAAGTACCCAGAAGATTACCTTTAGCAAAACGGGCGGAAGCAGATCAAATTATTCAAGATATGGAACGGGACAAGGTAATAGAACCGTCAAGCAGTCCATGGTGTTCACCTGTAGTGCTGGTTAGGAAGAAGGATGGCTCAACTCGGTTCTGTGTTGATTTTCGCCAACTTAATAATGTTACTAAGAAGGACAGTTACCCTTTGCCTCGTATTGATGATACGTTGGACACATTGGCTGGCTGTAAAATCTTTTCAACGTTGGATTTGAAGAGTGGATATTGGCAGGTTGGACTGGAACCTAAGGATAGAGAGAAAACAGCATTCTCTATTGGAAGTGGATTATGGCAGTTCATTGTTATGCCGTTTGGACTTTGTAACGCTCCGGCTACTTTTGAGCGTTTAATGGAAAGCGTGCTGAGAGGATTGTCGTGGGAGACCTGTTTAGTGTACCTGGATGACATCATCGTGCTTGGAAAATGTTTTGAGGAGCACTTACGAAATTTGGAACAAGTGTTTTCACGATTGAGAGCGGCCAACTTGAAACTCAATGTTAAGAAATGTACATTGTTCCGAAGACAAGTCAACTATCTGGGTCATGTTGTCTCTGAGGAAGGAGTGGCGGTGGATCCTGAGAAGATTAGAGCTGTTCAAGACTGGCCTACACCTAAAGACAAGCATGAAGTAAGAAGCTTTTTAGGCTTAAGCACTTACTATCGGCGATTTGTTTTGGGCTTCGCTGATATCGCTAAACCATTGACAAAACTCACAGAAGAAAGTAATGAATTTATATGGGATTCAAAATGCCAATGCGCGTTTGAAGAATTGAAGAAGGTATTGATTAATTCCCCGATTCTAAGTTATCCTCGAGCCGAAGGGAATTTTATTCTGGATACGGATGCAAGCAACGTCGGCATTGGAAGTGTACTATCTCAGGTTCAGGATGGTCAAGAACGCGTAATTGCGTACTTCAGTAAAGTTTTGTCAAGGCCGGAACGCAACTATTGTGTAACGCGAAGAGAGTTACTTGCTGTAATCAAGTCAGTTGAGCACTTCCGCAAATACCTATATGGACGGAAATTTCTTTTAAGGACAGATCATTCGGCGCTTGTATGGCTGTTACGATTCAAGAATCCTGAAGGTCAGGTTGCAAGATGGATAGAAAGATTGCAAGAATATGACTATGATTCTGAGCATCGAGCTGGACTTCGTCATAAAAATGCTGATGCACTGTCAAGGCGTCCATGTCCAGAGGATTGCCAGCATTGTAATAAAGCGGAGGAAAGGTTCGTCATGATTCGTAGAACTACAGTCATCGATAATTTTTGGCAAGATGATGAAATTCGAGTGCACCAGTTGGAAGATCCTGACCTTGGACTTTTGATGCAGTGGAAAGAAAATGATCGAAAACCTTCATGGGAAGAAATAGCTTCATGTTCACCAAATGTTAAATCATATTGGGCACAATGGCAATCCATAGTTGTGGAAAACGGGTTGTTGAAACGTATTCTGGAAAGTGAAGATGGAACACAGCAGAAACAACAGCTATTGGTTCCAAGGAAGAGAGTTCCTGATGTCCTTAAGCTGCTTCACGATGATGTGTCTGGTGGACACTTGGGAGTTAAAAAAACTACAGAAAAGATTCGTCAGAGATTTTATTGGGTCCGTTACACTGAAGATGTAAAAGATTGGTGTAGAAGATGTGTGACTTGTGCTACTTCGAACGGACCTCAAAAACAGAGGCGTGCGCCAATGAGACAGTACAATGTAGGTAGTCCATTTGAAAGAATAGCCATCGACATAGCAGGACCGTTTCCCACAACTGAAAGAGGGAACAAGTATATTTTAGTAGCAATGGACTATTTTAGTAAATGGACAGAAGCCTATGCATTACCAAATCAAGAGGCTACCACTGTTGCTGAAATCTTGGTAAGAGAGCTGATAAGTCGTTTTGGAGTACCGTTGGAGCTTCATTCGGATCAAGGAAGAAATTTTGAGTCAGCCGTATTTCAGCAAGTATGTGAGATATTGGGAATTCGAAAAACGAGAACAACTGCTTTGCATCCACAGTCGGATGGAATGGTGGAGCGAATGAATCGAACATGTGGAAAATATCTGTCGAAGGCGGTGTCTGATCATCAGAAGGATTGGGACGAATACATCCACTTGTTCTTATTGGCCTATCGTTCGGCAATTCATGAGACAACGGGACAAACACCAGCGAGTGTGATTTTTGGCCGTGAACTACGGTTACCTTGCGACTTGCAGTATGGATCTAAGCCTGGAGAGGATCTTGTTGGAGAAGATTATGTATCGGAACTTCGGAGAAAGATGAACGACATCCATGAACGTGTGCGGGCTAATATTCAAGTCGCTAGTGACAGGATGAAGGAAAGATATGATGTCAAAGCTGTGGAAGGAGGGTATCAAGCTGGAGATTTAGTTTGGTTGTTCAATCCTCAACGGAGACGAGGCTATTCACCGAAGCTTCAAAAATCCTGGGAAGGACCGTACGAGGTGATTAAAAGAATAAATGACGTTATTTATCGAATACGACGAAAATCAAATGGCAAGCCGAGGGTGGTACATTTCAATCGCTTAGCACCGTTTTTAGGAGACAATAAAAGTGAAGGAAACAACCCGATTGTTCAAGTCTGTAAAGTCCTAAGTAAAGAGAAGAGTTTTGAAGAGTTTATGAAGACGCCTCAACGAAGAATTCATCATGGTGTCACTATCGAAGTTGAGCAAGATCTTTTTGACACTCCAGAGGATTATGTTTTGGCTCATTGCTTGGCTCAGAATGCAAAATTTACTAATGGCATAGCCAAAGTTTTCAAGAAGAAGTACGGGATATTGGAAGAGATTAAGGCCAAGAGTTTGAAAATTGGAGAAGCGGTCCATCTACAGCATGGGGAACGACATATATTTTACATGGTAAATAAAGCAATCCCTGAAGAACAAACAGAGTATGTTCAGATGTGGCACTGTTTACAAAGTTTGCGGGATCAAATGTTACAAATGAATCTTACGAAGCTCGGCATACCAAGGATAAGTGGCAGTATGGATTGGAAAGTTGTTCGAAATATGATAGAAGAGATCTTCTGTAATACTGGAATTAATGTTTTAGTTTGTTGTTTTAATCCAGGGTATAGTGAGAACATCAAGAAGTCTGTACCTTGTTATTTCTTCAAGACTTCACATTGCAGAGAGGATTCAGGATGCTCCTATCTTCATCCAGAGAATTCGTTCGGGACGAACTAAATTAAGAGGGAGGCAATGTTACGTAATCACCATTAGGAGGGTACTTAAGTTTGGAAGTTTAATGAATTTGAATTTTTATATTATTTTTGGTTATGGAATGTTTGGAAAATAATGACAGGTGGTTGTTTTGGTTTTGATAAAAAAAGGAGAGATCTAGATAGGCTTGAAGAAAGATGTTATATAATGGGTATATAAGAAATCTGTGTGAACTGTAATAATATGTGACGTATATATAAATAATAGTTGTTGTAATATGTACTTTAAATAAATAATAATTGTAAATAAATAAAAACGTTTAAATAAATTGTTAATTTTCAAGATGTCATTCTTTTAATTGAATTCAGACTTTATTTTCCCTGACACAAGTTATAGAAAAACGATTTACGTTACAATATTTATAAACCTTATTTTAATAATAATACCTAATAGTAGAATTACTATTCATTGTTTATGTTTCCCACCAATCAAAGCGTCGGAAGAAGAGATCCATTAAACAATAGACCAATCAGAGAGACGAACGATGATTTTGTCTATGGTAATTTTATAACTATGTTATGCCCGGTGTAGTAGGTATTGTGCCGAAAAGTTACCATTAAAAAAATTATAATTGTTATTTAGAAAGTGGTACTGAAATACCGAAATAAACAATGCAGTTCATAAGAACTCTGAAATTCCCGACATAAAAAATATCCCTGCACTTAAAAAGGTACCTGCATTAATAATGTTTTTGTTTACTAATCTATGTACCTACATTCATAATATTATTGTTTATTTAAATTTGTACCTGCATAGCAACAGGGGTAATAAAAAGAATAATTCGACAAAGGATTAAGGCGCATTCATTATGTATCAACTTAAGGCGCATTCATTATGTATCAAATTAGTTAATGAATATTCTAGAATGCGTTTGTATTAGTATTATTTAGTATCGGCTTGCTTGAATTTTTTATACCTACGCTTTGATCTATTGAGTTTTGATATCGATGATATATTTTGAATTATGTAAACGACTCTTTAGGTATGAATTTTAATTTTATTGTAACATACGTAGTTTGAGTATTTAATTATCTACCTAAAGGGTTGTATTGTGTTGATGTGTAATAGAATAAGATGTGTGTTATTTGTGCTGTGCGAAAAGACGCTATAATAATAATGGTGATAATGGACACAAGAAATGTTTTATATTTAATATCAGTGCAAGAGACGCTTTAAATATTCATATGTGAATTAATTAATAATTATAAATCAGCGCATTGGACGCTTAACAATATCAAATTTATTTGTAAATATTTATTTCATCATGTACATAATTCCTGGAATGCAGACAAGGGTGCAGGTGTACTCGCAATACAATGGAACTTGCGGTGAGCGTGTATTGGTATTCAATTAGCCAATCACGGCGCTGCACAGAGATGCGTCACAGCGTAGGAGGGGTATATGACCAACCCCTCTCTACACCACTCAAGGAACAGCGGAGAGATGTCCTTGAAAGATCAGTGAGTGTCCATCAGCTATCCGTGGTGAACAGTTATCATCAGCGAGTCGTAGTGAGCAGTCAGTTGTCCTTGGTAGAAGGATCGCTCCTGCCATCACTCATCATCTGAGCTTCAGAGAGACAAGTCTGTCTCTGGCCACTGGACTTCAGTTGAGTCGAGATATTCTCCTCCTGAAGTCATGACGAGCCAACTCTGCACCTGCGTAGGCTGGTAATTGCCTCCAGGAGCCTCGGACGTGGGACTTCGCCCTCCCAGCACTGCGCCAAGGGGCGCCTTCTTCAACTTGTTCTAGGCATTTTCATGCCAGAGGCGCCCTCATCGTGGGATCCATTACAATCATCGCAAAGTGAAATTTAATTATTTTAAAAGTGCTACGTTTTCGTTTTTATTGAAATAATAATCAAGTGTGTTTTTTTTATATTGGGATAATTACGTGTGCACAGACAAAACGGGGTAGTGAGTAAGTCGTAGTATTGTGTTGCTGTTTAAACGTGTGTTTGTAATAGTGGTAAGAATTTTTTTATTTTTAATTAAATGTTTATTTGAATCTAAATTTGTCTTTTACACATTTGTCCATTTAATTACAGATAACTTGTCGTCTCTTAATTTATATAGCCTCACTGTATAATTTAATCGAGACCATTTTATTGTTTTAACTCCTGGAGTGCTGTAAGTAGCCCAGTAGAGTCTCAGCCGCTGGCATTTTTGGCATAATATTTTATTTATTTTATCCTCAACCAAAACCAGTTCTTTCACCATCTCTCTCACCCCCCCATATCATATTGGCGCCCAACGTGGGGCTCGTAGCGAAAAAATACACATCTGTGTATAATCGCTACAACGAATCCATCCCTGAGATCTTCTTTTAATTTTTTAACTGTATTATTTGTGATATTGGAGGAGGGGATATTATTTTATTTCATATAATGAACTGACAAGTTATTTGTAATGGCGAATGTGTATTGTTTTGACTTTTGGCTTTGTTTTATTGACATGTGTTTATTGTGTATTACGGTATGATTCGATCGATGGATAAGGTGTCGGTTATCAGATGCTATGAGCGCAAATTTTCGCTTTCGTTCGGAGGCTGGACTGATGAAGGCCCCGAACGGTTCCTCAAAGAATGCGAGGAATTCTGGAAGCTTGAGTGGGAAGATGAATTGCCAAGGGAGGCTGTGTATTGCTTGCGCGGCGACGCAAAGCGGTACTGGAAGTCTCTGGGGTTTCGGTATTGTCGATGGGGTGTATTCAAAGAAGTAATTTTGCGAAGGTTTGGTGTGGAAGGGCAGATAAATGCGATCTATAATGACCTGTTGACAGTGTGTCAAGGTCGGGATGAACTGGGGAGTGATTTTGTTGACTGGAAAGTCAGGATAAACAATCGTTTAAAAGGGTATGGTCATGTATTATTTAAAGATGAAGGACTTCCAGGTAAGGGTCCAGCAATGAGCGTATGGAAGCAAATGACATCCTGGTATAGGACGAGGATTAATGGTCGGGAGTTAGTTAGTCTGGAACATTTGCAAGAGTTGGTATGGCGCCTGGACTTTCCAGAATACACTCCGGAGGGACAATCTGAACCTGAGGTGATCACAGAGAGTTATCAGGTTGTGTTAGATAATCTTCCAGACATAGCATCTGTTCGCGATGAAATTCGGTGTGATGTACCTAGCCAGGACGCTAGGGAGGTTGAGGTACCCGCAGAGGATGAGGTTTCCCTCTCGGAGGAACAGGTTGAGGATGATATGGAAGAAGACACCGAACGGGAGGCACATACACCTCCCTCTATTCACGAATGGGTAAAGTCTTTCGCGTGGGTTTTAAAATCAGTTTTGGCAATGCTGATTATCGCCGGTTGCATCGTCGAGAGCTGCATACGTTTGCTAGTATGTACAGTTATGATTTTGTTTAGATTCGTGAATAGAAAAATATCGCGTCGCCGTAGAACAGCGTTGATATTGTTCGAAAAGATAAAATATGCGTCCATCAATCGAATCAACTATGAATGTTATGCTATCGATGATTATTATTATAATTTGTTCATCGATATGGATTCTCGATGCTTGAAGTCGAGGAGAAAATTCAATCAAGCCAGATAGTCACATGTGTGTGTTAAATGGGATCAGGATTGACTTAGGCTTGTTATAGGAAAAATGTTTTTGTTTCAATTTTCTTAAATGGTTTGAATATTTTCCGTAAAAATATCTCTGGCGCCCAGTATAATTTAGGATGTGTAGATAGGTATAATTTTTTGTGTAAAATGTTTTAATTACGTAGGTAGGTAGGTGCAACTTTTGTTTATGCCTACATATACATTATTTTTTTTGTAATCGTTGTAAAATGTTATAATAATTTTTGTAAATGGAAAATAAAATTTGTTTGAAGTAACCAGCGAGTGTAACGTGTGAAGATAATTTATGTGGATGTTGGATGTGTGGAATATGTGAATATAATGTTGTTTTTCTGAATATGGAAGTTGTAGTAGAGGAGAGAGATGCTTTGTGTGACAGAGATGTGTGAGGGATTCTCAGTTGACACTGGGAGTTATTTGTAAGATGAGGAGTTATTCTGCGTGTATGAAGAAGATGGTAATTCTACGTGTATAAAGGATATGTTTTGTTTAGTATGGGAAAAGCACAGAGGCGATGAGTGTTCCGCCCTGCTTAGTTCCCCAATGTATTTCGTCGTGAGGACAGTGAGGTCCATGTAAGTGAGTTTTGTGAGGGACAGTGAGGTCCGATGTTTGTGAAGAGTGATGTATGTGCAATTGAGAGAATCAGTCCCCCAGTCTGCTGTCACAAAGCATGCTTGATGAGATGTATGAAGAATATAATATTCGTTTTGGTATCATGAGTCACATCTACGTTGTTTTATTTTGGTCACATACGAAATGTATGTTTGACAATGTATTCGAATGGAGCTGGTCCTAAAGAAAATTGTAAAAGAAGAAACGCGTTAAAAATATGTTAAATATGTTATTGAAATGTGTGTGCACCTACCTACTTGCTAATTGTGTTGAATTTTATAGATATTTTCGTAAATTATTTGTATTGAATTTGAAAATAAATTGTGTGAGGAGTATTGGAAATAATGGATAACTTTTCGACAAGGAATGGGTGGCGATTTGTTATGCCCGGTGTAGTAGGTATTGTGCCGAAAAGTTACCATTAAAAAAATTATAATTGTTATTTAGAAAGTGGTACTGAAATACCGAAATAAACAATGCAGTTCATAAGAACTCTGAAATTCCCGACATAAAAAATATCCCTGCACTTAAAAAGGTACCTGCATTAATAATGTTTTTGTTTACTAATCTATGTACCTACATTCATAATATTATTGTTTATTTAAATTTGTACCTGCATAGCAACAGGGGTAATAAAAAGAATAATTCGACAAAGGATTAAGGCGCATTCATTATGTATCAACTTAAGGCGCATTCATTATGTATCAAATTAGTTAATGAATATTCTAGAATGCGTTTGTATTAGTATTATTTAGTATCGGCTTGCTTGAATTTTTTTTACCTACGCTTTGATCTATTGAGTTTTGATATCGATGATATATTTTGAATTATGTAAACGACTCTTTAGGTATGAATTTTAATTTTATTGTAACATACGTAGTTTGAGTATTTAATTATCTACCTAAAGGGTTGTATTGTGTTGATGTGTAATAGAATAAGATGTGTGTTATTTGTGCTGTGCGAAAAGACGCTATAATAATAATGGTGATAATGGACACAAGAAATGTTTTATATTTAATATCAGTGCAAGAGACGCTTTAAATATTCATATGTGAATTAATTAATAATTATAAATCAGCGCATTGGACGCTTAACAATATCAAATTTATTTGTAAATATTTATTTCATCATGTACATAATTCCTGGAATGCAGACAAGGGTGCAGGTGTACTCGCAATACAATGGAACTTGCGGTGAGCGTGTATTGGTATTCAATTAGCCAATCACGGCGCTGCACAGAGATGCGTCACAGCGTAGGAGGGGTATATGACCAACCCCTCTCTACACCACTCAAGGAACAGCGGAGAGATGTCCTTGAAAGATCAGTGAGTGTCCATCAGCTATCCGTGGTGAACAGTTATCATCAGCGAGTCGTAGTGAGCAGTCAGTTGTCCTTGGTAGAAGGATCGCTCCTGCCATCACTCATCATCTGAGCTTCAGAGAGACAAGTCTGTCTCTGGCCACTGGACTTCAGTTGAGTCGAGATATTCTCCTCCTGAAGTCATGACGAGCCAACTCTGCACCTGCGTAGGCTGGTAATTGCCTCCAGGAGCCTCGGACGTGGGACTTCGCCCTCCCAGCACTGCGCCAAGGGGCGCCTTCTTCAACTTGTTCTAGGCATTTTCATGCCAGAGGCGCCCTCATCGTGGGATCCATTACAATCATCGCAAAGTGAAATTTAATTATTTTAAAAGTGCTACGTTTTCGTTTTTATTGAAATAATAATCAAGTGTGTTTTTTTTATATTGGGATAATTACGTGTGCACAGACAAAACGGGGTAGTGAGTAAGTCGTAGTATTGTGTTGCTGTTTAAACGTGTGTTTGTAATAGTGGTAAGAATTTTTTTATTTTTAATTAAATGTTTATTTGAATCTAAATTTGTCTTTTACACATTTGTCCATTTAATTACAGATAACTTGTCGTCTCTTAATTTATATAGCCTCACTGTATAATTTAATCGAGACCATTTTATTGTTTTAACTCCTGGAGTGCTGTAAGTAGCCCAGTAGAGTCTCAGCCGCTGGCATTTTTGGCATAATATTTTATTTATTTTATCCTCAACCAAAACCAGTTCTTTCACCATCTCTCTCACCCCCCCATATCAACTATTATTATTATCATGGATCCTCTATTATAATCATTATAATAATATTATTATTGATGTTATTAATTATTGTAGGGGGCGTGCTTGATGTTATCACAATATGTATATAATGGAAATTGTTAGTGTAATATTAGATATATTTATTCAATGTTAAAGAGTCCATTTGTAAGTATGTACGATAATGTGTGCCACCCGTCTTGAATGCTTTATTC
The DNA here is from genome assembly GCA_947579605.1 of Athripsodes cinereus. Classification (NCBI taxonomy): domain Eukaryota; kingdom Metazoa; phylum Arthropoda; class Insecta; order Trichoptera; family Leptoceridae; genus Athripsodes; species Athripsodes cinereus. The sequence continues at coordinate 19,021,715 of OX388322.1, read as the reverse complement.
ATTTATTGACACAAAGAGGACGACACGCATCAGATGCATAATAATTATGTTCAGTAAATTTAGGTAAAACAACCCCACAAATGGGAGACACTGTAATAAGTAGTATGGTCGTAAGTTTTTATAATTACCCATTAGGTATAATCGCTTTTGCGGTACAAACAACATAACAGAACAACTAAAGCCCCCTGTGAAAAATTAAATCTTTGGCGTTGTTCTTGGTAAAAATATATTATTTATTTATTCATTCTTTACTGTACATTGATTACAATTTATTTACTATACATTGATTACAAACAATTAGGTACATAGAATGTATACATACAAATTAGATGCAATCAATAAACAGAGCGCGAGTTTATCGCAAAGGCGCTTTCTCTTCCAACGAACCCAATTGTATTGAATTATTAATCTATGATAATCTTATGGCAGGGTTAAAGACCCTATAGTTCAGGAGGTGTTATGATTCTTGCATAAACCCTTACGGTGGTTTTTCCACAAAAAAATGTCTAGTTTTTATTATTTTAGCGAAACTGGGTTCTAGACTAGCATTTTTAACATTATCTAGATTGTAGATGTACAATAGATTTTGAATATTAATAGGTTTTTAGCTGATTTCATTGATTGACAGGAAAGAAAATGTTTATTGAAACGGAAAAAAATACATTGATATTACAAATGTGATAATTAAATACATATTAATCAGAATTATTATTTAATGTTTAAATAAAAGTAATAAACTGAACCTTCAAGCAGGTCCGTACTGAAGAGTTGGCGAGTTTAAAGAAATCACAGTTACTCGATAAATTCGCCCTCTGTTTATTTACTACTAACTATATAGTTAATGTTTCATTGATGATTAAGGTTTTCTCTTTGTTGTTTGTTTTGTGTATGAATTAATAAAAAAAATAGTATGAACCTTATTGAGGTAAAAGGCTAATGCGGTGAGAGAAATAAATAAATAAATATTTAATGGGTATCACAATTCGTTATTTGTACGTAATTAATTTTATAATATCAGATAGGTACACTAGACAATGAATAAATAAATAAAAATATTTAATACAATAATTAATGAGTATTAAATTTTACTTTCACATTTGCGATAATTGCGACGTCAAAATTTTCAAAAATTCAAAATTTAATTTAAAAAGAACAATTTGTGTCATCACCTCATTTAAAAAAAGTGAAATGAAAAATCACTTCCATAAACAACACGGATTAAAAAAGGGAAAAACTAATTCGCCTCTGAAAGGAATGTAAATAATTTATAAAAGTATCCAATATTTGTGTTCATACTAAATTACAAAAGATGTCATTCGTAGTAGTAACCTTATTTCAATAAAATTATTATTATTTTAGATTCAAACCACCTGTTGCAAAACATCTCATTCTAAAACACATACATACAACAACGACGAATGTCAAGAGCAAGCAGAAATAAAATTATCACAATGAAAACACGACCATCTCGTAGAGAAGTACGTTCATTCTTTATGTTGACCTTGAAACGTTTAAAAATAGATATGAATCTTATTACAAAGTGCCGCTGTCTAGGCTACGTCGCTTTTATACTGTCGAGATTCAATGATGTAGTGAAAATTCATTGTGAAAATGTCTATGTATTAGTGTGTATCCAGTTTTCATATAAAGGAATAAGTAAATACCTCTTTACACATAATTATATTTTTGTTTTTCTTTGAAGTTAAGTTTGTCTATGAATTTTACCCATTCTTCTGAAAAAGTTTTATTACTATTTTTATTATAGTTACGAACATTTTTGAATTCAAATTTATTTGGATTGTTTACAAACATGGCGGGTGTTTTCATCAGCTGTTTTTAGGGATTTGCAATTCATTGCTATTTTCTTTTTAATTTTTAATCTTTGACTCTTTATTGATGATGTGTCAAGTATTTAGTTTTTCAAATCAATATGGTGGATTCAACATTTATATTTATAATAAAAAAAAAACAATGGAGTGCATATTCAACAGAGTCCATTAGGTATTTTTTGAACAATCTTGACAGTCTTGAACTCTCAATTAGAAGATCTGGTGTTTGATTCTTCCCGCTGGCGACCTATTCCATTTTCACGACATAGGAATATTATTTACTGTGAAGGTATTTGGATTGATTTTTGTTCGATTTGGATTATGAAAGAATGTATTTGGATATGTTCTAAATGCAAAATAATCTTCGAAAAAAAAATCATAAAACATTTTTAAATGATTTAAATTATTGAATTTTTACGGATTTCAAATGAAACATTTCAAAACTGCAACAATTAACGCAAGTATTTGATCAAACAATGATTGAAGAGTTATATGTTTTTATTTATATTAAAACAGGTGTTTTTGTTATAAAACTCTTATTCTTTATAATAATTATGTACCGCATTTTAAGATTTGTAATTTGTATTTCAAATACACCTATCCACACTCATCCTAAGCAAAATTCTACTCCAATCGTGTCGTACAAGTCGGCTACAGGATTCGAGCCACGGACTTTCATATTGAATCAGAAAACTTACAATCAAAACCTAATATTGCAAACAATTATACAATATTTTATATGTGGATGGAAATGGGTCATTTTTATTCCGCTTCAAATTTACTAAAATATTCTGAAATTGTTTGTATGTTGAAGTTGTTGTTGAAAATGATCACTCGATTTAACATATTCACAATTTTTTTTTATTGTTTAACCGGATTTGGGTAAAGATGACATAACCAACCATAGGTTTATCTCGATTGGAGAACCATGTTTAGACAACGTAACATTGTGCAAAATGTAATCAGAGAAGTGAGAAAGGTATCCCAAAGCTTATAAATTGGCTCTAGGCTGGCTTAAGTGGTCACCTTCGGTATCCATGGACAACGTTCACCAATTCTAACAGTCACCAATTGAGATCTGAAATATGAGATCCCAAAAAGATAGTTGCTTCTATGGTTTGCATAAAGCGTTTCTCGATTGGTGGACCTATCATCGTGACAGTGAGAATGGTTATCACTTGAGTTTTTCAAGTTCATTCTACGTATTTAGAAGAAACTGATTTAGTCTCAAAATTCTCAAAGGATTATTAACGGTGAGAGACTAATTGTATCAAACAAACATGTATAGACAATTCACACAGACCGAGCTAGTCCCAAACTAAGATGTGAATCTTGTATTATGGGTACTAACGCGACGATACACATATATACAATACACTACACACATATACATGTAACACCCAGACCCAGGACAATCTGAAAAAGGTCATTCTTCATTTTTGTCCTGGCCGGGAATCGAACCCGGGACCTAGTGACTCAAAGGCAAGTGCGTCAGCCTCCACGCCACACCGGTCGTTCTTAGGAATATTTATGTAGATATTTTATTTATTTTTAGAAACAAAAATATAACAAAGCATGTTTAGTGAAAAAATTGGCGCAGTACGTAGATGGGTAAAATCACTAATAATTGGCAAACCCTGCTGGGAGTGGGTGAGTTTTTTTTATATATTTTTATGTTTGCGAAACCGAAAAACAACTTCATTTAGTTGTGTACAAGATATATGTAATATATATATATTATTATACGTGTAGTTGTAAGAACGAGAAGAACATTTCTGTTATCTGTGATTTCAGGAACTTCAGAACAGGATCGTCTTAAGGGCGAAAAATTATCGCAGCATCCTCAACTGTATACAGAACACGTGCGTCGAAATTTTCTACACATTTTGTGTATTGAGATTATTTCGGTATTTGAAGTTAATAATTTTTGAATCGTATTATGAATATCTGGAATGAAATTTGTTTTTATGAATCGCGGGAAAGTATGATGCGAAATTCCACAATTAAAAAAGAAATCGATTTTCAAACTCTGTAATATGTTTTACGAGAAACCAACTCTAAGTTAGAATTATATTCTGATTCATTTTTGATCACATTATTCACGAAATATCCTAAATGTACTTTTTTGTTCGTAAAAAATTGCACTAGTTTTAGGCGAATATGCTTTACATTCGTGGCATAGTTAGGGACGTATATATCGGTGAGGGACAAAAATAATATAGAAATATTAAACCTACGTATGAAATGTGATGGAATAGGTTGAAGGGTTAGCAGTGTATGTTCTATATATTATTACCAAGTTGTAGTATTAATATTTTTATCAATACTCGCGCTCCCATTTCTTGTTTGCCCCTAAGCTTTATACGAAATGAACAGCTACCCTGGGGGCCTCTGACTTATACGAGTGTTGAAGGGAGGGATGGTTCAGCACGCACACTCCCCCTCAGACACCCCATCCACCACCCTTATCCTAACCCCTCAAGGGGTGAGTGTAGGAGCGATAGACTCCCCTCTTCACCAATTGCCCCCCTTGGTTGTGGAGGTGCTGTAGGCGGCGGACCATTGGGAGGTAACAAGGAGTCATTCGGGTGTATTTGGGAGTATGGGGAGTATTACTCCTCGCGGTACACACACAATTAGGCGCGGCACGGCGTGGATGTAGGGGACTAAAGGAGAGTCGGGGTAAGGGGGGGGAGCATGGTGAGTGTGTCGCGTGGAGGCGGATGTCATCGTCAGGGGTGATGAGTGTCACTACTCCAGCCAGCCAAACCTCACTTACTATGCCACACTCTATATTATTATTATAATGGGCACATGATTTCAAATAATTTTGTATCACCTCAATTTATTTTTGTCATTATTATATTTAGAACAGACCTTTAATTGAATTGAACTAGAAAATATATATGATGAGCTAAATGAATATCTCCTAATATTTAAGCTACTTCACAAAATTAAAACAAAACGAACTCAATTGGAAATGTATAAAAATTTGATTGCATTGGTCATGAATGATGTAATTTCCCCTAAAAAATTATTAAGTGAAGTAGGTATACATATATTATTATTTTTATTACAATTTATATATATTATATATTTATATTACACGAACAAAAAAATATTATTACTCCGGCAAAATGAAAGATAAATAACAAATAATAAGTCCTTTTACATATTATATTTATCACAGACTAAGTAGATGTATAAATTAATTTGCTATTCAAGAACGAAGGTTTTCCTATCATATTAAAACGACATAGAAAAAGTACTATGCTTATGTTTCGCATAGATAACTAGGCGTTATAAATAGTGTTATTATAAGTTTCTTTAATTTTACATAATATATACTTACATTATTTATTTATTATTCCTGAATTCATTTCTTAACTACTCGTGTCCCTGGAATTGAAAAACTACGCATTTTTTGCATGCTTTCAAGTGTCCTGTAAGAAGCAGGTATGAACTTATTTATTAAACACTAGTGGTCCGCACCGGCTTCGCACGGATAGATAGGTATTTAAAATATAATTTAGTTTTAGTAACGATCCCTATTTTTTTTAAATATAATATATCTATATATATTATATACGATATTATCATATAGTCTATGTCACCCGGGGATAGTGTAGCTTCCCAATAGTGAAAGAATTTTTCAAATCGGTTCGGTAGTTTAGGAGCCTATTCGACGCAAACAATCAAATCTTTCCTCTATATAATATAAGTATAGAAGTATAGATAAGCGTTAACACCGTCTGGTTTAGGAAATTAAAATCAAAATGACGATCGAATGAAATGAAATCAAAATAGTAATTGTTTGACAAAGCTTTTTTCCCAACACTTTCTACACCAAGATGTCAAGACTCGCGTTGTTTAATTGTACTTATAATTATGATAAATATGAAAAGTTAACATCTGTATAATTCGAAGCTAGAAATATTATTAAAGCTAGTAATTTTTTTAGTAGAGGAATCACTGTCAGACTTTTTAAGGTAAGTGTAAGTTTAGTATTGATTTGATATAAGTGTACACTAACAAAATAGTAAACGAAAAAAACAGAAATACATATAGTTAAAATACAGAACAGTTTTATGCGTCTAAATAAATAAATATCTGCTTCAGTAAGCAATGTAGTGTGAAAAAAATATAATAAATAAGTTAAATTTTCCAGTTGGCACATCCCTGCTGGCACAGATATCGCACCGCGTACCCCCATAGTCCTCCCCATACACACACCCACACCCACGGATTCAGCCGCAACACCCAGCGGTGCTAGGGGGGAAACTATACCGTGGGGGGCATGAAAGCGAAACGGGTTTCGGGAGTTTGGGAGCATAAGGAGGCAGCCGAGGGTGGCATAAACTGCCCTAAAGCTGGGATTACACGGGAATATTACCTTCCAGGAGAATCTCTCTTTTATAATAACATCCTAAAAGCTAAAAATAAGATTTTTTTATGATTAATACTCTACCTCAAATTAAGATGGATTATTTTACGTTTAATAACCATTTGTTTATTTCTGAAATGATATTAATAAAGAAAATAATCCCACTAATATTGCAAAGACTTATTATACGTGGATTAACTATTAATAATTTTCTTTCGAATATCGTAAATATATTGCAATCAATGTATTTTCATTAAACAATGTGATGTATACTAAAAATTAATGCGATGTGTTACCTATATACTAATAAAATAATTGTAAATTTATCTAGAACCGCTGGCTACATCACATGAGGAAGACGTTTTATAATTTGTAATTTTATGTGAAATGTGAATTTTTATTTTATTTAGTAATATATTTTTTTGTAAAAGGCAATTTGCCGTATATTGAATAAATAAATAAATAAAGTATAAATAAAGATACATAGATAGTTAATAAAGGAAGTACATCATGGACTCGTATTATTTGAAACCATCGGAAAAGTCTCAGAAAACTGATCGGAAAAATTAGATAGAAATGATAATTAAAATACTCAATTATTTTCACTATTTGTGCTAATCACAATAATCATCATGAGATATTTGGACCTTTCTGTGCTAATCAGCGGAGTATTATAATTTCATAAAATATGAAAAAAGTTATTTAGCCTGATTTTATTAAAAATGGGTAAGTTAAAAAAATATTACAATCTTGTGATAAAGTCGACTTCTGTGCATTGAATCGTAGGTATTAATTTTATTATGTTTTTTGTTGATTGCTGTTTCAGCAAATTTACAGGAAAGAATATTTTAAATAAACTATTTGAGAATCATGAACGAACTTTTTGTTGAATCTGTCTTTTTTGCAAGCCGAAATATACTCTCGGAAACCCTAACAGTACGCTTATGAAGGCAGAATAAGTCGGCGATTTGAGGATTCAAAATCCATGACCATCGAGCTATTGATCACTAATAAAATTTCCTTTGCATTCATTCTGATTACTAGAAAATATGTCTTTTTAGTAACTAGGTAAGTGTAACTTTAATTTATGTAAATTTTCGAAATAATATCAACTTTATTCCGTGTTATACCAGCTTTATACATAAGGCCAACAACAGTTCGGCACAACAGCAATGTTAGTCGTAGTAGTAGTATCAGCAGCAGCAGTAGTAGTAGTAGGGAGCCATAAGGGGGAGATGTGGGAGTCTGTGGGGGAGTATATACAAAGTGGGTAAGCGGAGAGAGGAGGCATGTTGACGATGAGTCGTCGAGAGGGGGTGGGAGTAATCGGTACCCTAGTATATACCACCCACCACATGTATAATATGTACATATATGTATACACTCCTCATAACATATAATGGGTTAGGCAGCACATAAGGTACATATTATACCTACCTATATACATGTATTATATATATCCATATACATATAATACCTACTGGTAGAACCCATGTACAACATAGTATAGATATATATACATAACATTATGTATTTACTTGTACATAATATGTAATGTATATACCTAGTACTACAGTTGTTAGATACCTACATATGTATTATCAAGTACACAAATAGTAATAATAATAATTCATAGTAAATAAGCCTCGGGGTAAACACTGAATACATTGTTATAACAACAACAAGAGCTCACACTAGAACTTAGAAATAATATGGAGTATCTTAAATGTGGTATTGTTGTTAATAATAATAATATAATCTGTCTCTGATACACCTGGAATATCTTTAAGACTGAATATACCTGTAATATACCTCGTTTAGTCACTATCAATGTATCTGTCACGAGTGAAATTATCAGTGCACTGTATTACAAAATAATGTAGACTTATGTATGAATCAATTAGATTTAATAAAGTTTAACATTAAATATTACATTATTCAATTGACAGAACTTTTTTCATCACATAATATAAGTATTAACGTTGACGTTGTTGATAAAGTCTCCAAGCTGAAATGGCAATGGGCTGGTCATGTGGTAAGACGAGAGGATGGCAGATGGACTTCCAAAATTCTTGAATGGAGACCGTGGGAGGACAAGAGAAGCGTAGGAAGACCCCAAAAAAGATGGGTTGACGATATTGTCCAGATGATGGGGAAACAGTGGTGTCGTGTTGCTCGAGATAGGAAAGTGTGGAAAAGTTTTGAAGAGGCCTATATCCAGCAGTGGAGAGAAGAGGGCTAGCGGTAAGTAAGTAAGTATATAAGTATTTTGTATTGAATATTGAAATAAGCAGACGAAAAAAGAAAAAGATAATTAATCCGGACGTGAAATGTAGGTAGGTACAGTGACGAAATTCAAAAACATTCTAAGTTCAAATTTAATAATTATTGTAGAAAGAGATATTGTCAAACAAATAATACTGTGCTTATTGAACAGTACAGAACACTCCTATACCGTGGAGCACCCGGTAAAGAATTGGTCTCCCACTCTTTTCCGTAAATTTTCGAGTGTCCTGTAAAAGGATAATATGTTCAAAAAAAATAAGGCATTTTAAATCTTAAATTATTCAGTGATAAGGTTTGCCACCCATCCTAAATGTTTTGATTTTATATTGACACGGAGAGGACAGCTTGCATGTTTATAACATACTGGTCTGCTGGCTACCCCACTTGTGGGATATACCGTGATGATATAGTAGTAGTAGCAGTAGCAGAACACTGCTCTTTCTCTGATTGACTAACAAGTAAACATTCTAATCAAAGAGCAATGGTTCTAATACATATACTTTTTGACATAACAAAATTTATACAATCGTCATCAAAATTCTAGTATAATTTGTCTCTGTAAAAAACAAACAGCTTTCTTTGAAATCAGTTATCAAACGTAGTTGCAAGTTGTTTAATTTGTAGGATTCGGGATTTTGAGATGTAGGTAAGTACCAAATTTATTTTCCCCCATACTGTCTACCTGAAACATCTTACAATACGTCTATGAATTTAGATAGCTATCAAATTCCATTTGATTGCGACGTTCCCTATATTAAACGAGTAATAACAATATACACAAAATTACCTAATTCACAATCTTATAAATATTTGTGTATTTGTATGTTTACATATGTGTGCTTTATAGTTATGTTGGGTATGGGTTAGTTGGAAGATATCGCGCTTCTGCGATAAACTCGCCCATTGCACAAATTTATTTGTTTGGTTCTGCAATGTTTGTGTTTTAATAATGTTTGTTTTTTTGTGCAATAAAGATTTTTATTATTATTATTATTATAGTCACCGTAATAAGACAAGATAGAAGTAAAATAATATTCTATATACAAGGTCTCGTCCTTTCGGCAGGTTTAAGGATGAAACGATTATAAATGTTTTTTTTATTATTAAACATTTTTTTAATTCAAATTGTTGGATATATAGCAAGGTAGATAAAACATAATGTTATCTCAATGTTTAGTCTTAAAACATTATATTTATTAATACTGTAACTATGTTAAAATAAATCATCAATTTAATAAAAAAACATGGATAGAACTGTCAAAAATATTGATATAATTTTAGATGACTTTGTATTAATTTTTATATTTTGTGAGCTTTTTTAGCTACCGCGGTCTCGATGGAGCGTCCACCATTAACGAGCGTTTATCTCACAAAATATAATAAATAATACATAGTCATCCAAAATCATATCAATATGTCTAGAAATTGTTATATAGTTAATGCCGAAAATATAAACAAACTGTCAAAAATATTTTAATCATGACGTTGCCAGTTTTTAAATAATTTCACCATATTTCCATCATTTTTAAGAAGAGTACCTGTACAACATATCTGCGAGGGCTGATTTGTTAATTGGATAATTCTTTTCCGAGCGAAGCCGGGTAAATCACACTAGTTAATAATAATATGTACATATTATGATTAATATTGTATTGTATAGGTAGGTGCCACTAGATATAAATGTTAATTATTATAATCATGTATGTCTAAACAGCTGTTCCATATTAGGCACACACCGCAGAATCTATTTCTACCATGAGCGTACCCAGAAGGTGAGTGGGGGGGGGGGGCAAACGGGAGCGGTTGTTCCCTCTAGGATCTCGAAAACAGTAGGAAAGTGGACAAAATTAGAATTAAAAAATGAGAAAAGAACGGAAAATTGACATTGAAGTGGAAATGCTGCCCCCCCCCCCCTGAAGAAATTAGATTAAAATAGAAATATGAGTTGGTTTTAATTTTTTACATAAAAACGAGGTGTTAGAACATGTAAGCACACCTTGGTAATTAGTGCCATAGAATCTTGTTTATGGTAATCTTTGTCTATAAAAACCATTGTAACCTGTACATTGCTCTCTGTAATTCTTCACTTGGTTCTGTGAAATAAACTTGTTCTCTCCGATTCTACGTGTTTTTAATAAAATCCCGGATCACGTTTCCCAGGATAGAAGCTGGCCTATTCAACACGAGGATATTGGTAAACATTTCAAATTCCTATGTACACAAATAATAATTTGGCGACGGCGGAGTAGAAACTTTGCGGGTATACCAAATTGTAAGACTTAAAAAAATCCAAATTGTGAGACCTAAAAAAAGTTTCACAGTTGTAACAGGCTACTGCCCCCCTAGAGAAAATCCTTGGTGCACCCCTGCTCTCTACTCATCCTATCACATTATGTACCTTCCATGTACTATGGCTATACGGCCATATTACATTATTACCTACATCATATTATGTACCAAATATGACTGACTACCTATTTTGTATAACATTAGGTACCTTTATTTGTATTTTGTCAGGCGAATTTGTATGGAAGGCTGAGAGGATTTTTTCAGAGTTCTACATCCATCACAAGCACCTTAAACCTGGTTCGACGAGTATTACCTAGTTTTATCAATTATTTTCTATGTTTTATGTGATTGCGAAACTTTATAAGACAAACAAATTTTCTTCTAGTCCCTTATTTTTTTAATGAGTAAAGTTAATAAGAAAATACTATTTTATAAAAATATGTATCAGGCTCTCAGAATGTACAAGGAGGTGACAATTACATTATAAAACTATGCTAGGTATTAATCTCCACATGATTCATATTGATAATGTGAATACGTAACAAAAGTAGATTTAGGTATACTTATAATATAATATATGGACGTGTTGAAATAGGTACTTGTTATTATTAGCAATACCTTTTATAAATCAAAGCATTACGCGTCTTTTGTAGCCCGATGCCAATGTGCTGAGTAAACGAATACCTTAACAATATTATTTTTTTCTAGGAAAGAATGGAAATATTTATCACTGCTATCGAAGAGCAATCAAATATCAAAGAGTGTTTTGTTAAATAAATCGTATTATTTGTATCATTGTATCATTGGTTGGTTACTGAAAAAATAAGCCGTGATAAATAACAGTGACTCTTATTTTTTTGGACAAAGATCTTTTTTCTAAATATCGTGTCTATGACATCAGAAAAGACAAAATGTCATGTCATCAAGAAAAGGTATGATTTGATTGGCGCATTCTTTTCCGCCCTGTGTTCCCGAGAGGAGAGTTGAAAGGCGAAAGAAGAGTAAGAATTGTTACTAGTAACATAGATTTATTTTAGTGACGATTATACCAGGGAGACATAACTTTATTACGGTAACAAATAATTATAGTCACTGCTACCGGAGTACACTGGTACCATGTGTTATTGTTATTAATAAATAAATAATGCTTATTATAGTAATTAATATGTTTACGTTGTTTTTATTATTTAATGTAAGCATGTACGTAATATTAATTTTTACCTATGTTTACTTGGTGTACGACACGAGAAAAAAACAAATAAAACAGAATAGTTATATAAAGGATTTCAACGTTATACATGGGCCCTTTTTACAAGTTTTTATGGCGAAGGAATCGTATAAAATAGGCCTAGAGTTATTTTCAAAAATATGAACGGTTAAGAATATGAATATTCAGTGACTCAAAATAATAACAAAATAAAGAATAAATCACCATTTATTCAAATATATCAGAAGATCATGCATTCGTTTTATTTTATTTATTTATTTATTAACAATTCACGGCGCTAGCCTTTTATATGTTGTTATACATTTACATACATAGTTCTTATGATGTATATACAAGTGTAGAATATTAAGACACAACAATCATAATAAAAAATAATTAAAAAAAACACAAAAAAAGAACAACACAGCTATCAGTATCACAGCATAAGTTATGAATGGGAAAAAAAAGAGATTATGATTGGTTAATTTGAAACATTCTAAAGTCACAAGTCGAAATACTAATCTTGAATAATAAATACGTACGTTCTCTATTTCAACTTGGTTCTATTAGATATATATGCGTATCATAAAATGTTTACTGCGAATATAATGTACTTGACCATAAACAATGCATTTTCAGCGAGAATGAAACAATCTTAGTCAGCAACATAATACATATAAGGCGCTACTGATTGAGTAGGTACTACTTGTTTTAAGCTAAGTCTAGCATCATTGAATTACCTATGCAGTAATCTAGCTAAACAAGTAGTAGGTACATACTAAAATGATTATAAAATTCAATCAAGCAATACTAATAAGAAAATGCATAAAAGGGCACATAGTAACTCGGAACTTAACAAAACTATCAACACACACCTTGACATTTGTACAATGAATATAAATATTTTTATAAATGCGTGTATTTTATCTGTAGTGAGTTTCTAAGGAAAATGAATATTATTATGAAGTTTACCTTAGGTAGGACATGTTGCAGCAATGCACCGGCCTTGCGTTTAGCTGCCATGGTCGACACCCACAAGATTCAAATTTTATACACTTTGTTCTATGCGTTCTATTTTTGAAATTGTTGTTTGACACAATTTTGTTAAAACCGCTTTCAAACTTCTGTTCCCTTGATAGCAAAGTGTAAAAATTTCAATTTGACCTATATTTTTGTTCACGTTTTTGTCGTCCCCATTTTTCGTTATGTCCTCCCTCGCGACCGCCGAATCGTTGTGACCTTACCTGTGGAAAAAGAGAAAAAATAATGTTAGTTTTGACATTTTCAAAAGTACAAACTGACAATTTTTACAAAAATTAACATTATTATTATTATTATATTTCACTTCGTACCTACTGTTTTTTATTTTATTTAATGAATTTTTTGAATATATTACAAACTGTTATAATGTGTACACTTATAAATGGGGCAATGTATTGATTCCTTATTTGACTATATTGTTTTGTTATTATGTATATATGTTGTCTGTAGTGTACTGTTGATGCTAAATAAATAAATAATACAATGAATAAGAAATACATACAACTAAGGATAATGAGTCACGCCAAATCTAAAAGATTTGTCGGCGTGTTCTTTTATAACATACTATAACTTACTTATCAAATATATGAAACGATTTTTAAAACAATTCATGAAATATATGACATGAATAACATTATTTCACTTTTCTTTTATCTTATACAATTCGCATCTTATCTCGTATGATAGTGTGATGACTGTGTACTTCATTATATTCTATGAATTTATTTCAATTCTCAACAGCATGTTTCGTATATACCGCAAATTTTCAAGTACAAATACGTCTTCCACTATTTCCTGTAGGTCTTCTAGTGTCCTGTAAGATAAAGGGACACAATAAATATCACATAATAATGCATTAAACATCTTGGATTTGGGGACTCTCTTTTGTGGCTCAAAGAGATGACTTTTATGTTATTATTAGTCCGCTGCTGGCTATTCCACTTCTAGGATATTCGGTATTTAGGTAGTAGAATTCCAAAATGAAATTAAAAACATTTGTTGTAATCTTCATTTTGGAACCCGAATTCAGATAGAATTAGTACTAAGTCTCCGGTCTTTATTTATATGTCGATGATCTCGCTTATAACTTGGGTGTTATTAGAACTTTAAACGTATGGTACAAGTTCTAACTGATGGCAACAATCTAAACATTGATTTTAACGACAAAAATATAGGTATTTTGTAAATAATAAACAAAAGAAAAACAAGGCACATTATTATTGCTTATAATAAATGTTATTACGATAATAGGTGACGCGTCAAAAACATCCTGATACAACAAATACCATAAGAATATCAACAAGTGGAAATTATTGCTACTTTAGCACTGTGCATATTGTATCGAATTTAGAAATATGAGCGTTACTTCAAACTTATTATGATTGATCGTCTCGTTCTTATTCTTGAGCGATTTTGTTATCATTTCAAAAATTAATACAAACTTTCGTTGCATCGTTTGTATTAATTCTAGAAATGATTACAAAATCGCTCATTTGGATGCAATGGATCAATGTTTGTGACTTGTCTAAGCATATTATGCTATGCTTTGTTTATTAAAAAAAAACTTAAATAAGTTATTTGGCTTGAGTTGGCTTTACAAAAGTTATGCGGAAACCGGAAATATACGTGTAATAAGTTAATAATAATGTATGTAGCTTGAAAAGTTCATTCATCTTACATAATTTTCTTAAAATACAGAGCTGAAATAAACTCTTTCTTTTCTAATAATCTTGTGAGATGAAATTCGTTTTGCGTTGTATTTCTTGTTATTCAATATCATGTTTATTTTTTATTAAAGATGTTCTAGTGTTCTAAATGTTCTAGGTAAAGCAATATGCGATAAATTGTATTAGACTCGAAAACTCATTACTTTTGTCATAGAAACGGTTTATTTAGGCACGTCGAGAGTCTTGTGTGCAAAATATACTTAGGTACATACAGTGCTTTCCTAGCCAGCCAACATTGAGATTATAAGAAAAAAAATACCTAGTTTGGGCCATCGTCTCTCCCGTATTAAGAAAATCTTTGGAAAATGTATAGGAAATATTTATTTATTTATTTTATTCTTCTTGCACATCATCATTCATATAACAAATAAATATAGCAATATACACAAGAAAAAATGTGATGATGTGCAGTGGCGAGATTATCACTATATAGTGATTTCTTCCATCTAAACACGTCACATTAACACTAAATACAGTATTAGGAACGCATAAAACTAAAGAGCAAATAAAATAACAAATCATACCTACTATTTATCGGTTACATAATAATGTATATAATGTGTACTGTGTCAGTGCTCATTGTTTATAAATAATGTTGTGTACTTAATATTATGAAAAACTGCAGCATAATTTTATCTTACACCGACTTGAAGCATTTTTTTTGCTGACACAAGTCAGTTAATATGCTATATCTACTTCTGTTACTAACTTATAGGTAGAGCTACTCTACTGTATTAAATTCAAGGCAATAGTCAGACACATACGAGTACCTATATATATACCTAGATATTTACTAGTGAATAATTCTGTATCATGATTTTAGTATAAGTAAGTATAAGATTGTAAGTATAAGAGAGACATTCGATCATAATATACTTATATATAACATGATTTAAGTATTCGCCAAAAATCACAAATAATATACCGACAATTCAGCAATGAGAAATGTCATCCGTTCTGAATGTCTTATATTTTAAAACATGGAGAGGAAGAACTATGTGTTCATTGAATTCAGTCAAACTACTAGTCGTCTCAAATGTGAGAAAGGTCGTGATGGTGTAAATACAAATATGATTTAAACTAATTTACCAATTCCTGCAGAAATGTGTTAGTCCACTCACGCATATGTTTATATCACGTTATTGATACATTTATCAGTTTAGTATCAAGAAAACCAATACGTTTCATGAACATTAGCATACATTAAACGTGTTCCTAGATAATACAATTGTACTAAGGTATTTAATTTAGTTTAAAAAGACACCATAGTAATTGCGAAAGCATTATTCAAAATATTCCTACGAATTTGGTAATTTGAAATAAGT
The DNA here is from genome assembly GCA_947579605.1 of Athripsodes cinereus. Classification (NCBI taxonomy): domain Eukaryota; kingdom Metazoa; phylum Arthropoda; class Insecta; order Trichoptera; family Leptoceridae; genus Athripsodes; species Athripsodes cinereus. Next base: position 19,005,627 of record OX388322.1, on the reverse strand, counting down.
GTTTCTTTCTACTATAAGTTATCGATCACGAGAGAGACGTCTTTCGAATTATCAGGTCATTATCAAGAGATTATAGATTGATAAGTCGAAAGACGTCTCTCTCGTAATCGATAACTTATAGTAGAAAGAAACACTTGTTTCAAATTACCTGATTATGGAACTCTACTACGTATTCCTACGACATTTTCCACAGTGAGCTTAATGCATAACTATAATAAATATACAGATCATCCCCTCTGTGCTATAAAATAAAACACTCAGGATGTGTGATATTCACTGGAAATAATTTTATTTTTACGTAATTATTTCAGCTAATTGATAAAATATCGTGAGATAACTATTTAATAAATATAAAAAGTATAATTTTTAAATAACATCACCTCCTCTGGCAATTACCGGAATTCCGAAATGAAGACTGTGTAATTATATATTATTATTACTGTTCTCGTTATATATTATTATACTTTTTCGGTGGATGTCCTTAAATTATTACCGTCGACATTCATTCATAATCTCACCAACTAGCAGGTATTTGTATGGTTATTACCTACCATATCTCATTATGTTTTCAACGAAAATATCAAGGATTTTTTTGTCGTCAACTCTAATTGTAATAGCACAACAATTTTGTCATTACTTGTCAGTGTGCGTATTTTTGTCTTTTTCAATGGAAAGCTCAACTTATCGACCGACGATTGTTGGTGTAAATGCGTGTTAATTTTAATTTTGCAATTTTATTAAGTTTCCAGGGCACATACGGTCATTTACAATTAAAAAAATACAAATCATCAATAACAAAAAATTAACCTTTCAAGGTGCCACAGATTACCGGCTATCAATAAAATGGACTAATAGTTAGCATAAAAAAATATATGAAGCTTCTATATAAATAAAATAAATAAATAGATAGATAACATTTGAATACTACATTCCGTGGAGCCCACAGTGAAGAATAGGTCTACCACTTTTTTCTGTAAGATTTCGAGTGTTCTGTAAAAAGCAGTTGTTCGTAACACATCACGTTAAAAGAATTTAATAACTTTAATTCAGTGAAGAGGTATGGTACCCATTCTGAACGACATATTTTTTTTAATGACAAGGAAAGGATAACCTGTATGTTAATTACTACCGTTGGTCACTGGCTACCCTCTTGTGGGATATGTAGTGTTGGTAAAGTTTAGTTTTAAATGTAGCAATTCTATTCGATTCAATATATTAATTTGCGAACGATTTTCAACCGTCCTCGGGCAAATATAAAGCGTTGTTTGAAAAAAGTTAAAAATAACATAGACAAAGATTATCGCAGTTATGCGATTTCTCCCAACTGATCCATCAATGACAATAGTGATGACTATTCATTATATGGAAAATAAGAACAACAATTTATTATTTATATGTTTAGATATATTGTTTACCATCTACATTATTATTGGCATACATGCTTGTGAGTGATGAGTGGTGCACTGACTCAATTAACCAAATATCTATCCCATCACGGCACAAGTGGGGTAGCCAGAAGACCAGCCTGGTGCAATAAACATTCAAGCTGTCATCTCCGTACCAAAAAAAGACAATCCGGATTGGCAACAAACTTTATTTTTCGAAGGTCTGCCTTTTAAAGGACACTCGAAAACTTACGGAAAGGAGTGAGAGACCAATTCTGGTGCTAAACGAAATATATCTATCTCTACGTAATCCTTTTTCTTGCCACGAGGGACTTTGAAGACAGAATAATTATGTATGATATAATATAAATAATTTTCACACGCGTTTAAATCGCGTTGAGATATTCGCAAAATGTGACAGGGACATATAGTTCTAGTGCGCGGTTGCAAGGTAATAAAATTTAAAATACATTTTTTTAAATAAAATATTATTAGACAAGGTTCAGCTAGAATAGAAACGACAATTAAATGTTTTTATCTAACACGAATTGATAGGATTGTTAAAAAAAATATACACAATATTCCTATGGTTCTGGATTTCTAATCTATCTTCGTTATAAAAATGTATTTCTATTTTGTTATTAAACATTTGATATGCACGAAATAAAATTTGCATTTTCAAAGTATTTTTTCTTTATATATATTTTATGTTTGATTTTGAAAAAAAGTTGAGTAATGGCGGTCGTTATCCTGACAGTATAGTCTCGGACGCTCGACCAAAAGATCCCTGGTCTGAATTATGCTGCTGACCTATTTCAAAGTTTTATTTTGTGTGCTGATATGCACGACATTTATCATGAATCATAAACCAATATTTGTATCCACGAAGAATAACACACAAAAATTTAATATAAAATACGTAAAAAATAACCAAAGAAATAATACTATTAAAAGAGATCCGAGGTTCGGTTCTGAGAAAATTTTAGGTTAAAGAAGATATTGTGAGGATGTCAGTCATTAATAAATAACGTTTATGTAGATATAATTATGTACATATGAAGAAATGAATGAACTCATTTTAAATTTAAGTTAAAATATGTCATTTTTTGTCGGACAAAAATGTTAAAAAAAAATGCCCTGTCTTTTGGCCCGTGGAGTCCACGGCATATAATGTCTTTGAGTTTTTGAGTGTCCTGTAAAAGATAGGTATTTGCAAAATCTTTATGACATTTAACATCTTCAGTTCACTATTTAAATATGCTACCCATCCTGACTGTATTTATTTTTATGGCACGGAGAGGACAACTCGAATGTTTGCTACTACTACTATACTATTATACCATCACGGCATATCCCACAAGTGGGGTAGCCAGCAGATCAGCTGCATGTAAGAAACATGCAAACTGTCCTCTTCGTGCCAATATAAAATCAAGACATTCAGGATGGGTGGCAAGCCTCATCGCTGAATTTAAGAAGTAAAATGTCTTAATTTTTTCGAACACCTGCCTTTTACAGGACACTCGAAAACTTACGCAGAAGAGTGGGAGACCAATTCTTTACCGGGTGCTCCACGGATTATGTTTGTCACATGCAATTATTCCGTAAGCTACCTCACTTGTAGGATATGCCGTGATTGTATAAGTAAGTTAAAAAAACATAAAAATAATTTCAGAATTCATTAAAAACAATAAGTTATCTCGAGTAAATTTAATCGCGACCACGTGTTTTTACTTAAGAAAATAAATAAAACATAAGAACTATTATGTCATTCAAATAATCAAAACAAAGGCAAAAAGTTTTCCTAATAAATAAATATAAATAAAACTTCTTTTTAATATTTATAAATATAAAACTTACCACAGCAATGAAGGTCACCAATGAAGAAAAAAATCACAACAATATTAAAAGACAAAAACTTTGTTCTTTAACAGAAAAGTTTCATACAACAAACAAAGGAATAACGACAAAAAACGGAAAAATAGTTTACAACAGTTCAATAAATAACTCTAATCATACACAAATATCGAAAACAATTACGTTTTTGACGGTTTAAATATTTTGAAATTAATTATTTTTTGTTTTGTGAATTTTATGTTCGCGCCGCGAAAAAGTTTTTCCGACGTAAGATTTTCCACACGAGCGAGTGTTACCGAGCGATAAGGACGTCCGTACGGCACGATTGCAGAAAACGCACTGACGGAGGTGACGGACGACGGTGGATCTCGAGCCAAAACCAATTGCATCAATGGGGGACGCACTACTAATACATCCTACAACTACTGAACTAAGTACACACACGTATAACTACATACTATATCTATGTACTTCAAACTGCGTGGTACTAACGACGAAACTAACTACTAGATGGGTCTTATATTATAAGTACACTATGCGTTATATATTATTATGTATTTATATAATACCATCAATACATCATTCAGGAGAAGACATTTATAAGTGTTACTCAAATTGTATAACTTAAGTACCTACTAAAATTATTTGATAATTTAGTCTATTGTTTTTTGCATCTACTTGAACTTTAATCATCTGAATGAACATAACTTAAAAAGTGGCCTTTTTAGCCCCCAAGCTCTTGATAGTCAGTAGCCGGGATATGGGGTAGTTGAAGTTAAGATAAGACAGTAGCCCATTACTACTCATGATCGACATACTTGGAGATTCGTTCGGATTGGTTCTGCCATCGGAAATGAGTTATTTAAATGTATTTATTAAATTTTTTAATTATAGTCTGTTCATGAACGAAAGATCAGGGGCCGTAGACAAACCCGCACATTTAGATCGACTACAAACGAATTTTCGACAAAAACCGCAACAAAAATGCATAATTACATGGTATATGTGGGTAGATTGTCGTAAATTCATTAGTAGTCGATCGACAAGTGCGTGTTTGTCTAGGAGGGCATGGCCTCGATAGTTTCAGTTATAAAATAGGCAAATAGACTATTATTTACAACAAAACATCTATTGATTTTTAAAATACCTTCAAAAGATATGTCTCAGAACTATTTTCACCATTTTGATACAAATTATTACAAATTTGCCAAACCTCAAAGTAAATAATCATAAGAACAAAAATTTGTTCAAAAATACCTAATAACCATATAAAACGATTTTAATATAAATAAATAGATATGTATCAAGTATGACTGTTTTATGAGAGTGTATTTTAATAGATAGACGCATATATTATAGATATTGTGACGATAGTAGTCGCACTGCTGAAAAGCATTAAATTCTCACATAACTGGATGATCACACGCTGAGCCAAATAAATAACAAATATAAATAACCTATCTTACCTCTCACATTTACCTACCGATACATGTATAAATATTCTCTAGACATGTAAATTTTTTCCGAACATGGAAAGCAAAATGCTTCGCACCTTACAATGTTAGGAACTATTAAACTTTGTGCAGTGAAAGATTAAACATTTCGGGAAAGATGTGATATCTAAATATACTTGTGATAAATTTATTCGTTAACTGTTTTTGAAGATATTTTGTAATTAGGGTTAGTTGGTAGACATCGCATTTTAGCGATAAACTCGCCCTCTGTACATTGAATTGTATAACTGTTACTTTTATGACACTATTTTACTATGTAATATTGTAACCAATGTACCTACGGTGAAGAATAAAATAAATAAATAAATAAGCAGTTAATTTTATTAATCGATAATCAATAATATAAGCACAATCCATTTCGAGTTTAAAGTATGTAAGTAAGATTCATTTTTTGGCGCGGTGGATCTTTATACAGAAACCAAATACAAGTGACAATTTTTTAATTTTTGACAATAATCTGACGCTGCTGCAAAAGTTTTCCTTTGCATTCCTTTTACTCCCTCATGAGCGCATTTATTTTTTCTTACATTTACAATTTTGATCAAGTTTTCTCTTTTATACATTTAATTACTCTTTTAATAAATATTTTATATGATATATTATTGTAAATAATTTAAGTCAACTAATTATTAAGTAATTCATATTTTTGTAATGTATATTAATAAACTGTTTTTTTTTGCCTGAAATAAAGTTAGATTAAATAATATTTTTCATCGCCAAATAATTTAAAAATATTTTTGGATTCTAATATTATTTAATTGTGAGCATCCAATACCATTACTAAGAAATCTAGGGAGAGTAAATACCTAATATTATCAAAGTCGATTGTCAATAAAATCGACGTTACCCCAATTTAACACTAGTTAGTTAGGTACAAAGCTACTGATGGGTATATTTACACACGAACTCACAATCACGGTGTATCTGCCATTCCAACGGTTATGTCTGGCTAAATTAATACTTACTTACTGCATAGATAAGTATTATTCTAACTTTAAGTTTGGCTAAAAATGTTTTTGAAGCATTCTGACGATAGACTGAACTTCAGCCTTCTACTAGTGTTCAATATTAAACAAAGGCCTCCCTCTTGGACTTTCACATTTCTCTGTTGGATGCGACTCTCTTCAAGTGCAGAACCGCCATTTTATTAATTCAGTCATCAAACTATCTTGTCTGGAGATAACACACGCTTCTGCGTCCATTTCTAGGCCTCAAGTCCAGCACCTTCTTTATTCACCTATCATCAGACATACGAGCCACTTGATCTGCTCAGTTCCACCTGACCATGGAATAACAAACTTCTGAGCTGTGGGTCTTCTTCGATAGCTATATAATGATAACTGTTAATAGAAATATTCAAAAATAACATAATGGATAAAACTTTTATTGATTACTTAAACAAATAATAATTTTCAGAGAATGTGGACCTTGAAAAAATAATTGCGAGTAAGACTGGTTTAACCAGAGATAAATATCTTCTTAGACTACCCATGATTAGTAAGCCAGGAGTAGCATGTTTCTTTAGGGAGCACGGGTGTTACAGTTTACTTTAGTATGTTATATAGAAACAGGAGTATTGTATTTATAGTAAGCACCTACTTATGTATGTATCTACACGCATTGAGTGAATTTCAATACACATTGACTACTCCCTGGAGAATCGATCCTGTGTACAACAGCCTCCAGGGGTGTTTATTACTATAATAATAATACATACATACACACTGTACCTATTAATAAACGTTTTAAACACTTCATCAATATCACATATTCCTTGTCATCAATACAATTTCTTTTAACTATTAGACAATTAGACAGGAATAATGAGTGTTGACGAACTGCTTCAGGTTTCCCAAAATAGGGACATATTCTTACAAGTGATGTGAAAAATAATGAAGTGATGAGAAGAAGATAGTTTAATAACACTATTTTTTTTACCAGTTAAATAATGTTATTTCTTATGTACTTAAACAAAGTATATAACATAGTTATGAACTTTCTTTCTGGTTTCCCAGTTACAAAAATCTTTCAGTTGTATGAAACTTTATTGTGCATTTCACAAAGTATAGGTTTCGCGCTTAGAAATCTTTCAAATTACTTTCAACCATGCATATAAAATTTCATTGGATTTCCATCGTTTTCAATCTTAATTAATATTTTATCATTACACAAAACATTCAAAAAATAAATTCACAATATATTTTAAAATCCATAATTGATTTGTATTTCGAATGTTTGAATTTTGAAAAAAAAAACAGAAAATAGAAGGCAGTCCTTTAGATCGTGCCATAATGCGTATTTAACCATTTCTCTATACAAAGAAAATAAAAGCTTAGCTGGCGTACTCATTACTATTTTTAAGCTTTTTCCTTTAGTCAATCACTTTATTTTTCCAATTACTGTTATTAATAAAAAATAACTATTATAACAATAATAATAATATAACATTTATACAACTGACCATACGAATTTAGTAGATATATAATGTTGATGTGCGTATAATACTATGTATGTGTATGTATGTATGTATGTATGTTGGATATGGATTGTGCGTGCGTCTATGTGCGTGTGTGCGTGCGACCTACTCAGCAAAGCAGGCTGTTAGTGGAAAGGGGTGGATCTACTCTATACACCCCCATCCCAAAGCATAGTAGACATTAGGATGTACACGAATTCACAATCGCTGTTATCTTTGTTATGTCATCAAACGAAGTGTTCAAATTCACAGTTATTAAAAAATATATCAAAATTTTTGGGTATATTTTGAAAAGCGTAGATGTTCATTGCGTATATGGACCAACTGAAGAGGGACATGAACTGTGGCTCATACGTAGAGCTGAAAAGACTGGCTGAGAATAGGGAGGAATGGAGAAGAAAGTCAAAACTCGTTGCAGACCAATCCAATGGATTGTAACTCATTATATATAGATGTTCATTATTTAGTCAACTTTAAAAAAGTCAATGGAAAGACGAATAAATTGATTATGATACAAATTAAAAAAAATCATTGTAAAATATTTTTTAAGTTAATAAAAGTTTTATGGAAATAATAAGAAAAATGAAAAATTGATTTTATATTCTGTATATATTCATAAAATTCTTAAAAAGGGGTGATGGCATAATTTAAAAGTGAGAAGAAAATGTGTTTATTCTTCTCACGAATAAGAGAAGGCAATTTTTTTTTATATAAAAAGATAACTGAATTCTACATTGTGGGTTCAATAAACTAGCTTATTGGATGTATATAATAGTTATAAGTAAATTATTAAAAACAAATCAGACATCTTAATTGGAGAACCATTTTTACACAATGTACCTAACATTATGCAAACTCTAATCGAAAGAAGTGAGAAAGGCGTGCAAACGTTTACAAATAAGCGCAAAACTGATTAAAGTGATCACTCTTCGTGGACAACTACCACCAATTTATTAAATTTTCATATAATTATAACATATTTATTTGAAAATATCATAGTTGTGATTTTGGCACTTCACACTCGTAGCAAGCGTAGTGGATTTTCTGTATTACACACAGACAGCGGCGTTTGTAGCGGCAACGATTATCCCTATAGCAGCCACCCCCTAGTAGTCCCCCCTGGTAACCCCAGGCAGACCCACCCTTGGGGGGGATGGCAGAGGATATTTCGAGGGGGGTCGGCGGGCACCATACAGGGTTGTCACATTACTAAATATATAATATAACATATTATACAGATACGCTGTACATGTTATCAGTTAAATGCGTAAAATTCCTATGGATTATTTTAATATGTATCTACATACGCCATCCAATTATTATTAAATAGTATATACATATTATTATTATCATTATGTATACTGGCTGGTGTTGTTTCAATGCGGATATTATTTTGAGGAATAAATTAATAAATGCAATATTCTCCCAAACACAGGAAAACATAATTAGTTTAAGTATTTATTTGTGAATCCTATGTGATTAGAAATACCAAGTTTTCCATCAAAATGAAATGGAGTATAAATATATCTTACACTATATCTATACAATACTATACTATATTATTATACTATACCCTCACGCCATGTCCCAGGAGGGGTAGGCAGAGAGAACGGAACGCCATATAGATCTATCCTTACATACTTCTTTCGCTTCCTCTACATTCATCCAGTTTCTCATACATGCACGCCGATTTCTCTTACTCAGCACGCGTCTGTCCTTAAGAATTTGGTCCACTATATCACTAATAATTATTTCGATTAATGATAATTTATGCTAATACCTGATTTAATTATTTTTTAGTGAGTATCTATTGAATTAGCAGACTGTAAGACGTTGTTATATAATTATTTTTTTTAGTTAAGTAAACACAGAAACAAGAGTTGGAATATAAATAAAGCCTAAAAAAGTGATGAAAAAAATACAATATTCATCGTAAAATATTAATCCAAAAATATTATTAGACTCCATTCACAAAATATAATTACTCGAGACATAAATTAGAGAGGATTTTCATCCCTTAAGATCACGAGGGGGTGGATGAGACTGTATGAATGCGGACCAAAGCTTTAGGGTGGCCAGTCGAGTCCCTCAACGTCAAATGGGGAGGATTGGAGGAGAAGACAGGATTGGGATGGGGTGTGTTATCAGGAGTGGAGATTCTCTAGGAGGGTGAAAAGAAAAAAAAACACGAAAAATTCGCTCGGTAATTAAAAGAGGTGCGTAATTGCGCTTGATCCTTGAATATATGGAGGGACAATGTGTTATAATGATGTATCAGGAAAACATATTGCTTCGCTGGAGGTGGTGAGAATCTACATATATATGTATCATGGTATAAGTACTTTCGTTTTATCTCTTTAAACTTAAATTGTGTTCAATTTAAAACCTTAATAGGTGATAAAGAAAAGTTTTGTACATATTTATTTAATCAATTACTTATCTCAAATAGCTTGGCATCTATGTATAATGAGTATGAATATTTCTCAAGAAATAAAATACTTAAGTATATAACCGTATTTTATTTCTTGATTAATATGGAGTTTTAGAAAATAAATACCAATAAAATACAATACGAATATTTCCTCATGACTTTCCCTTAAATCTTCTTGGGAATACAGGGATAATTTATCCTCATCCATTAATGTTCAAGTCATCTCAAATGCTTAATAATCACGCTCATCTCGCATATCCCCTTTTTTATTTATTCGTCATTACTTTCTCTATATATTTTTTGTATATATCTACATAAACATCATGACATCTCCGTCTTATTAGCAAATAGACTTACATTTAGAATCAAACATACAGGTCGCTTTCTCGGTGCTAGTAAAAAAATGATAACCGTAGATGCTCCATAGAAACGTCCATAGAATATATCGAAAATCTCCATATAATATCACAACTCAACACAGTAATCTAAAACAAAAAAAAACAAGGATCATAATTAAATATTTGATTTGATTAAATTAAAACACTGCGTCTTTCACTTAGTTATGCGAACGCTAATACTCATAATGCAAACAAAAAAATTAGACAAAACCAATCAGACATCTCAATTGGAGAACCATGTTTATATTATGTGAACGCTAATACTCATAATGCAAACAAAAACACTGCGTCTTTCACTTAGTTATGTGAACGCTAATACTCATAATGCAAACAAAAACACTGCGTCTTTCACTTAGTTATGTGAACGCTAATACTCATAATGCAAACAAAAACACTGCGTCTTTCACTTAGTTATGTGAACGCTAATACTCATAATGCAAACAAAAACACTGCGTCTTTCACTTAGTTATGTGAACGCTAATACTCATAATGCAAACAAAAAAAATTAGACAACCAATCAGACATCTCAATTGAAGAACCATGTTTATATTATGTGAAATTGTGCAAAATCGTATCGGAAGAAGTGAGAAAGGTATCCTTACGAATTGTCTCTAGGCTGACTTAAGTTAAGTTCATACATTATTTGAACATGGTTATCCAATTGAGATATCTGATTGGTTTTGTCATCTGCGCGTTGTGCCCATATAGGTTAAACAATAAATAATTAGTGTATATTCTAAAGAAATAAGATACATATTAAAAATTTCATGCATAACAAATTTCACCACATTTAAAATTTCATTTATTTTACGATTTATAACTTCATTACAAAAAGTTTTAATAAAACTTTTCAGATACAGGTGAATAAAACCATAAAATATAATCATCACTTCCATCATTTGATAAATATATTATTATTACATTACAGTGCAGAAGAGGGATGTGCAGAGTGGTGCATTATTACGAGGGGCTGGTTTGTTTTTTCAAGGGCGAATTAATAGACAAATTTCCGCCTGTTAATAATAATAATAATAATAACGAAAGGGTGTGATTTTTATATGTTACGTCAATTTATTATTAAGGGTGTGATGATTGTGTTTACATTATGGTGATAATTTGTTGGAAAATTTATTTATAGTTTTATATTATTTTTAAATCGTTGTTATAACGCATGATTACAGTTTAATTTACATAAACGTTTCATCTCCCCGTGGAATAGAATAGCTCTTTCACTCTTTTTTGTAAGTTTTCAGGTGATCAGTAAAAGATTACGCATAAGACATTTTATCAATAATTCAATATGAATGTCACTCTTTATCGAATGTATTATTTTTATGGAACAAAGAGAATAGTCCCGTGGAGGCCTCGCTAAATATTAGTTCTTCCACTCTTTTCTTTGAGTTTTCAAGTGTCCAGTACAAGGCAGGTGTTTGTAAAATATAACCTATAAGACATTTTAAACTCAGCAATGAGGTATGTCGCCCATCCTAAATGTCTTAAATTTTATTAGCACGGATAAGATGAATTTTTACTTGCAGTTCTTTCAATGGCATCCTGACCCTACTACTATTGTACTGAACTTATGAGTCATCTGTTTTTTTTACACATTTTCGGATGTTCCATATTTCAGATTAATTGGGAAACATACTCTTCCTACAATTTAGTATTGCTGGTCAATTTCTTTCGGGTAAATGGTCATCTTATCCAAACAGTCTTAACACTCTATGATAAATAATATACAGTATAAGTTTGAAATAAAAACTAAAATAAATAAATAAATAAATATACCTATGTAAGATATATGAAAGCTTGTAGGACTAAGTACAGAACATTATCAAACTGCAATTTTATTTAAGTACCAAACTTAACTTCCTTGTTCAGCCAACTTTGTACCAATTCATTCCTTTCTGATATCTTTGCATTGTCTCTTATTATATGAGTATGTTGTATAGCGTAAGCTTCAAGTAGGTAGTATGGTTAAAAGCTGAAAACAGCCATTTCACAAATATCCTATAAAGATCATTATATACGTAGTTGCGAAAGCTAAGGAGTCTTACGTAGCAAAGTTCTCCTACGTAGCATGACTTTATATATTCGTAGTTGAAATATGCTACAGTTTATTTTGTACAGGTATATAAATTCGTATGTAAATTCTGTGATGATGTGATCGCTGAGGAGAATGGTTGATAAAACATTGCGTGATTGGGTGTGGAATGAGGATATAGGAAAATGAACGGATGTGAGAGGAGTATTGTGGATAGAATGCGTGTAAATAAGTTATGCGATGGTTTGGACTTGTGGAACGAACAAACGTAGAAAGGATGACGAAGAGAGTGTATATATCTAAAAGATGGGTTGTGAGAAAATGTGGATGTCCGAGAACTACGTGACTGAAGCACGTGAAGCCGTGCATGTATTAGAAATCGCATGAAATTGGTAGAAGCGAGAGAAGTATGTAAAAATTGGCTAATACGGTGTTCCGTCGGGATACTCTGTTCACCCCACTTGGGATGCGGCACGAGGGTTTTATTAGGTAGACAGATAGATTTCAATACGTGATCAACAATCTGAGGTGAAACTTGCTCCAACTAGAGTCACCAATCCTGGTTAAATAGCCGATGGATGAATAGTCTAGTTGGACGCAAAATATGCACCATTAATAAAACACTTAAAAAATCTCAAAAACAAAATGCGAGACCTTATAATTTTCCGACCATTTCACCGATTTCTGGCTTGTTACCCAAGGTATTGAGCATGCATATTGAGGCAATATTTCCATTGCTTTTGGCTATGCATTTGGCCCAGCTATTTACTGAATATACAGATTCACTCATAACTTAGTACATAAGGTAAGTTCTAGCATATAGATGGATATAATAATATGTAGGTATAATATGTTGAGTATGGAATAGGGGTAAGTAGGTATACGTATTATGGAGTAAACAGGAAGTGAACCATTCTACAGCTACAGCTAGCTATATAGCTGTGCTCTACTGCTACCCCTCTGGTATAGTGAGGTTCTGAGGGAGGCAGAGGCAGCCTTGGGTCTCTCCTGCCGTTAGGGTTGCGTGTATGCGAGGTACATTGTACTACGTTGGCTCTCTCACGAAAAAATACTTGTGCCATCCATGTTGAATAGTACAATACTGAAAACGTTATTAAGACCAACTTCTAAAATGTTTGGTGATTCAAAATCGTGAAATTCCTTTTAATATTATATAAATCTATCTTCAAATTTTGGCGTTTCTTAAAAGTGAAGTAATCAGGGATTTAACTAAATAAAATAAGTGATTTAACCAGGCAGACCAGTGACCACCTGGATGTCCACAATTACCAGGGACATGAAGGAGGCAAAGTTGCGCGCGGAGGATGGAGGGGACCGGAAAACTTGGAAGATGAGGACTAGGAGAGCCGACCCCAAGTAAATGGGATAAAGGCGAGGGCGAAGAAGAAGAAAATAAGTGATTTAACTAGATAAAAAAAAACAGTTTTTTTAATATGATTATTTTACAAAACAAATATTTTTAAAAATTAATAAAGGTAAGAAAGAGTAGCTCATTTAGTAACTTATCAATATTATTAATGAAAAATAAATAAAAAAAAATATAGGCTTAGTAATGGAAGTAGCCAGCAATCAACAGTGGAGAGTTTTTTTTTAAATGAATGTGGATTTTTATGTCCTGAAGATGGAGTGAGTCGGCAGCAGATGGAATAAAACTCTAATCGAATCGACACTCTACCATCATAAAATAAAAATTGACATTCTCACTATTTTCATTAGATTTTTTCGTTTAGAGGCACATCGATGGACATTTCTGCAAGTAAATTGTGTGATTAAAAACGTACATCATTTATAAAACAATTTTACAAGTTTTTTCCCCTTTTTTTCATTAGATATAAATGTGAACTTTAATAACAGGAATATTGAATCCCTTATACTATTTTAAATAACGTTTACATTTGTTACTCTCTATGATAAAATTATTTAAAGTTAAAAACGCTAATTTCGTAGCGATGGGGAAATTATGTTTCTTGAAATATTTTCAGTAGTGTAAGAATGTACGTTTGTTGGGTTAGCAATGGGTAACGTATATGGCACAGTATGGAATACGAACGAGAAGATATATAAACCAGAAACCAGTGTTTCCAAAACATTTTTTATCACTTTGTAAATAATTTTATAAATCAAGTATAACTATGTGATTGTTTGTTAGTTTCTAATTCCAAAATTGTATGTAGTGATGGGATATTCTAGAGGTTTTCAGATTTTAAAAATGTGGATATTATTTCAGAAATGGTCAGTAGCCCGATGGAAGTCTCAGGCTATTAATCGAGATATCCCAGATTCAAATTCTTCTAAGCTGGCATTATACGGATACCTATTACATAAATATTTTCTCATCTCACAGAAAAAAAATTTCTTGTAGAGTTGGAATAGGTCAGCAGCATAATGATTCAAACTCTAGATCTCTCGATTGAACAACCAAAACTCTACATTAGGCCACCACCTCGGGCTATAGTTTTGTTAATAGAAATGGTTTCTAACTTTAATATCTACCTAAGCATGTATTCTCTCCTGTGACGTCACTTGGAGGGTAGGTAAAAACGTTAATATCTAACCTAAGGTAAGTAAACACACGGTATGTACTAGGAAAATCAGTTGGGCGATTTATAAAATAAATTTCACGATACACAATGAAAAAATATTTCGTGCTCAACATTTTCCATGTTTTTTTTGCTGTTAGCATGCCAGCCAAACCCTCCCTGTTCTGAATCCGAGAACTAAGTGTGGGAGAACATCCCTAGAGGTTGTAAATCTGGAATGGGGATGGAGACAAACCAGCGAGGGTAAAAGGGTGGTCATTGGAAGTTTTTCACATTATGAAACTTAGATTAAGTAACCGGTATGATATCAAGGGACTCTCGATGCGGTATATATACAATTTAGATTTTCTGAAACACAATCTTGTGAGGCTAACTGGATATTTCACTTGATCAAATGTGTGGATGTTACATGCCATGTTACTCACTGAAATGAATTGGATTAGAAGTTAACACTCTCGTCTCATAGACGAAAAGTCGTGAGTTTGATTCCCAGAGTGTACAGAAATTTTCTATTCATCTGTTGGATTTTAATGGATATGAATGAATCATCTTTAATAATTAGTAATGCCGACAAGTTAGTAATTTTGAAAAATAAATGGGGTGTGTGCACGAGCAATAATTGTTTGAATGTTGAAAAATCTATAAATGTTTTCAAGGATATAGGATTCATTGACATTCTATTCTCTCTGCCTCACTCATTAGGGTAGCAGCACTGACGGATTTTAAAAAGGACGGAATTATTTTAGACAGATCTTACAAAATATCTATACATATTCTGAATCATATTATTTTTGCTGTTCTTGTGTTTTCATTTATATGACAAAAGGTCTTCCTGCTGGGTGCTTTTAATTGTCTGTATCTGATTTAATGTCTGTATTTAAAAAAAAATGATGTACCTACCTACTTATTTGTTTTTATGTATGAAAAAGCTTATTTAACACTGTGAGTGAATGAATAAATAAATATACAATAAAATTGCACACAATCACATTTTTTTAACATCATGTATCAATCAAACAATGTAGGTATGTAAAGAACATTTATGGTCAAACGAGTTTTTTTTATTATTACGTGCGTCGCGAAAAAAATAAATATCACAATTTAGTCAAATATTAGTCGACGATACAAACTTTATTAATTTGAAAAGGACCGAAGGATAGAAGTGGACGTTACATATAGAAAGAGTAAAAGCAGTATTTGGGTGGTAGTAGAGAGCATTGTGGCATTGCTAAGAACATGAGCAATGGATAAAGATATTATATATGTATGCAGAACTAAAATGTTAGCAAAATAAGATGTCGTCTTCATCTTGAAATACAGTTGCAATGTACATACTAAAAATCCGCTTTAATCGGCGTTAATACCTATGTACTCCGCGTCCTCTTTTTGAAGATTTCTTTCCTCAAAAATATTTCTTTTTAGATTATGTATATGTTATAAATATACAGAAACGGCTCTATGGGCATTTTGGTAGTATTTGAAAAAAAATAGTTCCTTCTGATAAGATAACACAGGTTGACAACGAGCCTTGTTCATTCGGAACAAAATGTGCCAATATTCAGTCATCAAATGTACCTAATTAGTCATAAAAAAAACCTTAAGAAATTGATAATATGAGTAGCTTTGCATAATTTTATAAACTTTTTTCTGTGCTTCACTTAGACGTTGAATCTTTTCTAGACGGATGGTAGAACCAATATCATACGTAACTCGCCCATCGCCAAGGCACTGGCTCTTTTGAATGAAGTTTCGGTACACATCGATATATTTAACACAACTTATAATAACTTTACGATAGTCTTACATCTGTTGATGAATATTAGAACTTTATAGTTTTAAAGTATCGATTTTGAATTTTATGTAATAGATTTAAGATTTAATGTAATAGATTTAAGATTTAAATTTTGTAATGTTTTCTCTGATAAAAATATTTGTTTGCATGTATGTATCATTGTGAAACCGTTTGGTGTATCATGAACTTTGAGTGACGCAAAGGTAATAACTATCATATCACTCATTGTTGCTTATATACCTATATTATAAAATAAAATTTAAAATCTTCCTAAAATAATTAGGATTTTAAAATATTTACATTTTATTATTATTTAATCGGATTTGGGCATAAAGCGCAAATGACAAAACCATCCAGACATCTCAATTGGAGAACCATGTTCATATAATGTAACATTCGGCAAAATCTAATCGTAAAAAGTGAGAAAAGCGTCTCAACGCTTACCGAAAGTGATCATGTAAGCCAATCCGCACCTAAGCATTAGGACGCCTTTCTCACTTCTTGCGATTAGATTTTGCAGAATGTTACATTATATAAACATGGTTCTCCAATTGAGATGTCTCGTTGATTAAAATTTCATTGTGTTTTAAGAACATGTCTCCTCAAACACTGATAGATAAATGCTAGATACTCCGTAAATAGGAAAAACCATAGAAAATTAATACAGCAGAACAAAAATTGAGTTCGTCGGTAGCGTGGAGGTAGAGTCTCGACCTATACATGAGGTTCGCAGATCGATTCCAGGTACCGGCAAACTTCCCTTCCACGACACAATTTTTTAGGTTACTGTGAAAGGTGTATAAGGTTGTATTTGGGTTTATAACAAAAAACCCAAATACATCTTTAAAAAAAATATTACATAGTATATTATATATAAGTAGTTTTTTATTTTATATGTATATTTGTTTTAGTATTTATATATATGTATATATTTTTAATTATTTATTAACTTAATTTACTTACTTTTTTTTATTTTATTTTTTGTTTAATGGGTTAGTTGGAAGATATCGCGCTTCTGCGATAAACTCGCCCATTGCACAAATTTATTTGTCTGGTTCTGCAATGTTTGTGTTTTAATAATGTTTGTTTTTTTGTGCAATAAAGATTTTTATTATTATTATTATATTGGAAAATAACCTAAAATGGACCATCTGAACACTATAGTGGCTACATATTTATATCTCTAACGGGACATTTAAGGCCATAAATTTATATGCTCTTGACAGGATCTCACAGTGTTAAATTTGAATTGGGTCTCGCATTTTTAATCCAGATAACACATTTTTTTATTATTATTTTTTTATCACAAAAAGCCGTACGAACTTTTCAGGTATAATTGATAAAACCTGTCCTGTTTTTTATACAGTTTTCAAAATATCATTTAATTTTATGAAAAGAATGAAAATATGTACGTACTATCGGGGATAATAAATCGATACAGTTTTTTTGCGAAAATATCGTAATCTTTTTGAAGACAATGCGAATATATACCTACTATCGGGGGGGGGGGGAAACTGAAATACTTTGAAATCAAAATTCTATGAGCGCACACAATATGTAACTAAGCAATACAAGTTCGTTACCCAATCACAAAAACTATTTTTTTAAATATGACATGACTTCTTATATAATAATTAAAATAGTACATGCATATAATAAACATACGGATTATCCTCTTTGTACTTTAATACAAATATGAGACATTTGGGATGAGTGGCACGCCTCGTCTTTGAATCGGTTTGTTATTTTAATTTAATATTCATTATTAATAAATATAAATTAGGAAATGTCGACAGAGTGTATTACATTTATCGGTAAATATTTTTTTATTATAATTTCTATAAAATCAGTTAAAAATATAAACCTTTATTTGTCTAAAAGTATCAGGACGTCAGGGTCCCACCTACCCATTAACAACTCTACTACATCCACGAAACTACTCTAGGTCCCTGTGGTAGTTGATAGGTAGGTGCCTGTACGAGTAAAAGGTGTGGAGAACCGTCCATTAAGTTTGTTGGTGAAATTATCACGCGAATCTGTGGGCTTGTATTATCAGGATGATAGAAGTAAAAAACCTTACACTTACCTTCTACTTAAAATAACTTGGTACCGTTTATCACAAATTTAGCAAAGCTATTCGTTAATCTACTAACAAAAAATTAACATCGTTACCATTACAGTTAATTTCAGGAATATAAAATAAAGCTCGGCACATTTCAAAAATTCAGTTCCTGTGATATGTACCAACACTCTGAAAAAATTATTTGAAAAAGTATCGGCCTTAGCGGAAAATAATTATTAATAAGTTAATCTGGTAAATTTTATTGCCGGCTCTACTACTTAATACAAGAAAATATTTTTTTTTACACAAAAATTGAAAAGAATGATAAACACTGTCCGTGGTAGCAAGTAAAACATATAAACTATATTTTATGACCTTAATAGTAGCTTTTATTATTTACGCAATATAGAGACTATTTTTCTCTAATCAAATTGTTGTCAAATGTCTCTGACTAAAAAAAATATGTTTCGCATTTATCTACAAAGATTTTACAGTTTTTGTAATATTGTCGTCTTCTTTTCCATGTTTTCTTAAAACAATATGATTTAAAGATCGTGGGATTGAATTTATTGTCCTGTACTAGGTAATTAATTATAAAACATCACTTATAACTAGTGTTGTGGAATTCTCAAGAAATAATTTTACGTAGAGAATTTTCCGAGAATTTTTTTTATTTTTTATTTTACAGTATAATAATAATAAATACTTTATTCAATCAATCAATAACAATGTACAAATGTTCAGACAATTAATCACTAATATGGTTTCAATTAATTATGGAAACAAAAAAATGTTAGGTACCTACATAGAAAAAAGTACTAATAAGATGAAAAATCTTGATGTTTGACACCCCACATACCCATATTTAAGTTAAAAAAAAATTGCAGGTACGTACATGGAAAAAAGTGTTAATAATCTCTGATTTGGCCCTTAATCAGCCCCACAAATTTTTGGATCATTCAGGTTGGTTGCGAAGTGTACTTGGCGAAAGGTCATAATACCACTAAGAAAAATTATGGAGAGAAATTTCTCTTCGATCAGAGGAGAAATTCTCGGAGAAATTTCTCGTTCTCGAGAAATTTCTTTGAAGAATTTTCTCTTCTCACATCACTACTTATAACACTAAGCATCTTCAATTCAGCAATGAGGTATACCGCTCAGCCTAAATGTCTTATTTTTATTGGTACGTAAAATATGACTAGCATGTTTTTTTACATGCAGTTAGTCTACTACCTACTTCACTTGTGACAGATGCTGAGATGGTGTGAAGTGAATGAAAAAATGAATAAATTCATGTTATTTTTTCAAATATTTTTACTAAAAACCGTGGAGCACCCGGCAAAGAATTGGTATCTCACTCTTGTCCGTAAGTTTTCGAGTGTCCTGTAAAAGACAGGTGTTCGAAAAAATAAAGACATTTCTCATCTTAAATTCAGTGATGAGTTTTGCCACCCACCCAGAATGTCTTATTTTTTATTGGCACAGAGAAGACGGCTTGCATTTTTATTACTGCAGATAGACTGCTGGCTACCCCACTTGTGGGATATGCCGTGATTGTGTATCGGTAGTAGTAGAAATATATTTTTTGATCGAAGTCGGGACAAAGGCTAGTAGTGCAAACTATTTCTTATGTACAAATTAATATTTACATTAGGATTGGGTACAAATTAATTTATAAGTACAGAGTTTTGTAGGCTGTGAGATGTTTCAGTAGGGAAGGTACTATCATAAAAGTGGGGCAACCAACAATGTATATATCTGTAATAACTATACCCGGGGGTAATTAGGGCATGCGTTATACATATAATTATACATATACACTCTGCTATAATGGTGTAATTCCAAAAACAACTAACTAGAAGATATGTTATGACATCACAATATTAATTTAACCCCACTTATATTCGGAGTATAGTTACCATAGCCATCTGTCGAAAATGCCTTTAATTCTTGTTCTTATTATTTATTTTATTAATAAGAAGAAGATTCTCCTGCGAAAAGAACGCTCAACTGTCCTTCAATGTGTTAATCATATTAATTATTCGTAATAGCTTTATATTTATACAATCATGTCATATTTTAAAAATTCGGCAGAAAGTGGATCAAATGCGTGTGATAAACATACAGATTTTCCTCTTCGTGCCATATAAAAATAGGCCATTTGGATGTATAGAGTAACAGCTTTTTTATGGTACATTTGAAAACTTACAAAAAATAGCGGTATTAACACAATTTCCCGTCCCGCTCCCAGCTTTTCAATCTAGAACATGGATTTGAGATGTTACACGACTTCAAATGTAAGGACATTTTTTTAGACCCTCACATTTACAAGTTTGCAATCTTCCACGAAAAATTTTTACTCCCCCCCTCCCCTCCAGTCCGCCATCAGATTTTATGATTAAGTGTAGAAATTAAAAATATTTAGATCAATCTCCCCGGTTTTGTAATGATACGTATTACAAATCAGCTAGAGGACACCTTACATAGGTTTTCTAAAATTTCGCGCTTTTCTTTGGCGCCCTAGGTAAATGCCCGTTCTGCCTGTTTGTAGCCCGAGGCCTGTTCATAATAATATGTAGGGATATACTGACAAGATATACATATCACATATGATTGTACATATTTGTTGGTAAGAGTTACAAACTAATATTAGATATTTATACATAATGGTCGCGTCCCATATTCACTATATCGCCATACTAGTCAGTGTAGTCAGCACTTCAGCACTCAACAGAACCTACCAGCGGTTACTGCGATACTATACAAAGGTTCTATATACCTACAATGAATATTATTTCATAATGAAACAATTGAAAAAATAGATACCTAGTTAATAATTATTTCATAATATTTAATATAGTTTCGGTCTCTGAAGGAATGGAATAGGTTTCCTACTCTTCTATGAATTTTTGATTGCCCTATGAAAGGCAGAAATTAGTTGTCAATTATCCTCAATATCTAACTTTTAACTCAGAAAGGATGGACAACTTGTAAGTAAAAAATATGCAATAAGTCTACTGGCTTCCACACTTATAGGATATGTCGTAATGGTGTTCTAGTAGGGTGTTTTTTCTTCTTTAATTCCCGTGTCAGTATCTTTATTAGTGTTAGTATCCTTATTGTGCTACTTTATATAAAAATGATGAAGCATCACTTCGAGAAATTTTCTAAACTTCACAAACAGATATATTCTACACAAATATAATGTGATTTGCTCTAAAAACAAATATAATAAATAAATAAATAAAACTTTATTGACCATGATTTTACACAAATACATAAACAATAAAATACAACATTACAAAACGTGACAATTAACAAAATTAGGCCAAAAGGCGGACTTGTTGCTAGGCAACGTCTAGCAACAAGTCCGTAATGTCTTTCACAAAAAAATTGTCTCTTGAAAGAAAATTCATTCGTTTTCTTGATAATTGAAATAAAATACAATCTTATGCACCTTTCACAGTAAGCTTAAAGCTTGTGTCGAAACTTTTATCTTATCATGGAGACAGCAACTATCATTGTATTATCATAACAAAATATATTTAAAATAGTACGTATTTGGTTTGCGTTGCCTTAATGGTTACAATGAAAATAGAATTGGTATACAGAGAGACATTGAGACAAGTATGGCGCCTGTGTATTACAATAATTTGTCTCCGAATATTCTAGCTTAGCCTAACCTAACCTAACCTAATGCTGTCTAAGCTCAGAACTATAAAATATATACATATAACATGTACCATGAATCTTATATGGAAACAAGGTTACAAGACAACTTGTATACACGCAATACAAACGCAAACGATATTTCAGTTAATGACAAATATTTTATATACTAAGATTTATTGAGAGACATAGAGAAGCGTGTTTCGACTTAAAATGAAAAGAAAACCATTTTTTCTATCTCATTTCCTCATAATAAATAGAGCAGGCCAAAAAACATGGAATAATATGATAAGAGATGAAGACGAAGAAGAAGTCTTTATTTATTTATTGACACGATTATTCTACATGAGACGTGCATATTTTATTGATTGAACAATGAAACCAGCTACCTATCCTAAAAAAACTAACATTACGTACACTCACTGCTAGACTAAGTTACCAACCATTATATTTGTTTTTTATATTAATGAATATTGGATCAAACTATTATTCTTATTTATCAGCAAAACTATGTATTGTTTTATGTTTATTTTTATTCAGACATAAGTACAGATAGCAGTTAAATATGCCAAGAATAATTATTGATTAAAATGAACAAGCTACAAACACGTATCATATCATATACAATTAAAAAAAATGGAGAACAATACGCTCATCCATAGCTTCTTTCACTCATCAGACACTTCACAAATAATTATTCGCTTAACGTTACTTCACACATTCGGTGCATCTTCGATTGATCTACGTATAATATGATGCATGTGTGCAATAGTGAGTGAATGCTATAGTGCCATTAGAGGCTTCATGATCGGAATAATGATGTTGTGAAGCTGTTGCAGTCTGGGGCCGCCGCGGCTACTCAATGATGATTCATCTACCTAGATCATTCTGCAATATAGATCATGATTATTCCTTTTTGTTATTTTTGGCTGTTATCATAATGTTTTTAAAAATATACAATTCTAATTAGTATAATGGTGTATAGATTCATATTGCTATACCTGTATATAGATCCTTCATACATTTTATATGAAATTTGGTATCTGAGATTTTAGTAAGGGAGAGCAGCTTCTATGCTATTTTTACATACTTCTTTACTTTATCTATTACTTCCATACTACATTCTTTAGACATTTCTTACTCTACCCTAAGTAAGCTCTTATATTCTAAGGGTTCATCTATAATGAAAATATCGCTATTTTTACAAAAAATAGAAATTGCACGATTATTAGCCAGTGAAGTTTGTTTAATTTTATGCATATTTATGTTAATACAATTTACAAGAGAAATATTGACATGATAAAAGAACATTGAGAAAACAAACAATTTTAATACTTTTAAATCAAAGAAAAGTTTATTTTTTATGGGTGTTATGTACCTACTCGTATATCTACCTATACCACACCAAAATCATTTAATATTCTATTTTTGTCTTTGCAACAAAGTTAATCATATTTTTGACAATAAAGCTTTATAAGTTTGTTACTATTTCTTCCAGCCAATCCAGCTACCGAATAATACCCATGCATCAAAATTAAAAAAAAAAAAAGTAGGTCACTTACTGTAAAGGTTTCTCACTATCTGTAAAGGTTTCTCACTATCTGTAAAGGTTTCTCACTATCTGTAAAGGTTTCTCACTATCTGTAAAGGTTTTTCACTATCTGTAAAGGTTTTCGAGTATCGTGTAAAAGATAGAGGTTTGTAACTATACGTGTGTGTAAAACTTCTTATTGCATAATATCATACACGTATAGCCCTACATTCTGCATACTGCTTGTTTACTATCTAAATGTGTGTCTATTTTTTCTACTAATTTTGTTGATATATATGTATACTTCTTTGATTTTAATTTTAATAAACGGGTTAGTTGGAAGACATTACATTTTAGCGATAAACTCTCCCTCTTTACATTAAATTGTACAACTGATATTTTTATATAGATTTGAAATATTTTTTTATTGTCTGATAATGAAAACGTTTGAATTTTGATTGTGAACCTATGTACTATGTATGATAAGACTTGACCATTCTCATCTTGTACAAATTTAAAAAAATTAGTTCATTGATTATTGTATAAGATTTAAGTGTTGAATATTGCGCTCTATGGAACTGGTCGTGAATAGACTTACTGAGCCCAATAGAGCCGGTAAGTCCAACTTCTACGAGAGGTCTTTGGTGTTGTTGGACCAGTTATGTTGAATCGCCTACCGGTGCTGCTGAGAGATGGTGAGACGGTCACTAGCTTAAGAGGCAAATTAAAAATTGAACTCTTCACTGAAGCCCTTGAGACGGTCTAGAGACTGTAAAACGGCGTCATAAATAAAATAAAATCATCCAAAATCATCATCATCATCATTGGAATGTTTTGTTTAATAATTATTGTTTGTTTGCATGTAAATGTATCATTGTGAAACTGTTTTGTGTATTGTGAACTTTGAGTGACGCAAAAGTAATAATTGTCATGTCACTCATTGTTGGTTTTAAATAAGTTAATATTGTAACCAACCGAAGAAAAATAAACAAAAATATTTCAAGTTATTTTGCGCGATAACACCCTTTTGTAACGAGAGTATCTACTATATAGTAAGTTCATAGTTAGGTATGTGATAGTAATTGTAATGTGATTATAGATCTTTGACCACTAATATAATAATTAGTATTATAGTAATAATTGTAGAGTATAGACGATGTCGCCTAGTCAAGAAAACACACAAACGCCAACCAGTCAGTTAGTCACTTAGTGTATAATATTATAATGTAATAATATACATACTGTATATAATGAATGAGATGGCTGATGGCAACACAGGAAATAATAGATACTTCGAAAATGACAACAAGCGCTTCGATCATTATAATATTATTCTATCAACACTACAAACATACCAACAGTGATGTTAGCACCGAGTATTTTTTTTAGTATCCGGTACCAACGGATAGTTTTAAAGTTTTAATTTATTGACCGACGGGTCTTAGTGGAAGTTCATATTAATAATTTTAAAATGAAACACAATATCTAGTTATTCCACTATTGACTTTAGCGAGCCGGTTTTCTAGAGCCTCCGCTCTCATCGTCATAAAGTTTTAACTAAATTCCCACTATCGAAAAACAGTAACGGGTATTTGAAAATAGAAACGACTCATCTTACAGCCGAATATCTCAGAGGTCGTAGACTCTGGGAACCTTTAAAGGTCAGATCTTACAAAAAAGGAAAGTGAATATTTCAATATTAATCGAATCTTTTTCGAAATAAATAAAACAAGTGTTTTATTTATTTCGATATGGAATTCTACTACTTAAACACCGACACAGTGAACGAATCTTTTTCTGAAGAGGTAGTGGACTACGGGAGATTTTCATCAAAACTATCCTAAACTAGACTTGAATTTTATTTATGTGTATTTAATAGAATTCTTTTGAGTTTGACAAAGACATAGCATGTCGAAACCTAGGTAACTAAAATAAAATTTCATAGTATAACTCTACAATTTATTGTTTTATTTACAAATAAGCTACACTATTTGAGAGAAAGTGTGTGTGTGAGGTAGTTGTTATTACGGTATCCTAAACATTACCGAACCGGATTATCGAATGTGAACAGTAACGGGTATTTAATATCGGGTATATGATGGATTGTCATCACTAACACAAATATCCACAATATTAGGTATCCATCTATTTACCATATATTTCTCATACATTCTGCGGGTAGCACCACATTTCCTATGAATGACTAATGAATATGAATAACATCGACAATCAATTATTTTTCGTTCATTACATTCAGTTAGTCCGCTGACTACCTCACCGTGATGGTACGGATAGTGAAATTAGAATATACAGATCGTCCTCTGTGTGTCACAAAAAATAAACATTCAGAAATAAGCATGCAGTTTTTAATTAAGTTTTTATTGTTTGAAGAAAAAATATATAGTGAACCATTTATATAGCTAAGACTCACTTATGGCAAATATAAAATAAAAAATCTTTATTGCACAAAAATAGTATAAAAAATAATTTTGTACAATGGGCGAGTTTATCACAGAAGCGCGATATCTTCCAACTAACCCATAGCAATTTGTCGAAAAAAACAATAATGATTTGTAAAAAAACAGATGTCCAATTTCTGATATGGTAATATATACAATACCAAGATAAAATTAAGCATGTCAAAATTTCACATGGCCCACTTTAATCATACAACAGCGATGACTCAGTCTTGTCCACATGTATACAGCGTCGCCAAAAAGGAATCAGAACGGCTCCATATGAACCGGCTATTAAATACATACCGCTGACTGCTGACGAACCAAGATAAAAAGCCTCTAGTTATACAATTCACAGAATAATAAAATAATATACCTAGTGCTTATTTGCATCATGAGCACTGAAATAATTATTGTACTAGAAGTGGCTTAAGCAGTTACTTTCATAGAAACAAATCAATCACTATTATCATCTGATACATGATTGATATTATCTATTTACGTTATGGTATGTATTAAGTATAGGTTATTTACTCTATTTGTTGATTTCTATGATTAAACAAACGCGAGATGATATAGTTGTAATCATACATCTACTGCTAACATAATAATATGTAAGTTGGTACTAATGATTATAATGTTAACACGTCGGTTACAAGAATACACATTTATTATAGTGAGAGTAGGGAGGAGAATAGTTGGAAAACCTCAAACTTTATATATGTTGATGATGTATGGAAGATCCTTGGAAAGACGTTGATGCAGCAAGCCCAAAATAGAAGGGAGAATAAAATTATAAGGTATGTTTCAAGGTGGACCTTGCAATAGCTGAAGATGATATTGGGAGTTTACAGTAATATTAAATATGACAACATTGATATCGTTATAGGGTTAGGTGTACAAATTTGTAATCAACAAGATCTTTCATTTTTTTCTTAATTGACATTTCAACAGATTTTTTTACAATAATATAGTAAAACACAATTAGATATATCACTAATCCAGTTACAGAATGCACATATATTAATAAATATTGTATATAACAAATATTGTACCGTTGCCCACAAATGAGGTAACCAGAGTACAACTGCACTTTTTGAGCTCTTGCAATATAATAGGTCTTACTTTACTCAAAATAAGAAAAAAAGAGAGACATGAACTGTGGCTCATACGTAGGGCTAAAAGGACTGGCTGAGAATAGAGACGAATGGAGAAGAAAAACCAAACTCGTTGCAGACCAATCCAGTGGATTGTAACTCATTATATATATAAGAAAAAAAAATATATAAAAGAATAACTAATCCAGTTAACATGTAAGTCATCCTAGTAATTCAAAAAGAAAATGTTATTATTATTGTCTTTTTATTTTTTCAAATTATTTCTCAACTGATTGTCACAGACACATATTACAAACTTTTTTTTATGTGATTTTAATAAAAATAGACATTAAGTAAACAATTGATGAGTGTGGAAACGAGAATATATTTATAATAAAAATAGGTATATATATCCAAACCAGTCGGATAGGTATCTCGGTTGGAGAACCATGGTTACATAATGTACGAAATCGTAACATTGTGCAAAATCAAATCGGAAAAAGTGAAAAAGGCGTCCCAACGCTTACGATTTGGCTCTAGACTGGCTTAAATGATCTCTTTCAATGTCCATGGACAACGTTCACCAATTTCGCTATTCTCACTATCACAATGTGAGGTCCACAAATCGAGAAACACTCTTTGCAAACCATCGAAGCAACCATCTTTTGGGATCTCAAATGGATCGCGATCTCCCGATTTAATGGCGCCGGAACAATTTAACTTCAATACTTTAGCGGCTGTTAGTTCTTGTCATATGCACCGATGCACGTTGTGCCCAATTCCGGTAAAACAATAAAAATTTGAAAATATTCTTAACATTAGGTATATACAAGGTGCGGCAGAAAAGTAATGAGACTGGTAACACTGCAAGCGATCTGGCAAGGCTGTACTGTTATCCTTGATAGAGCACGTGTATCAATATCCTCTCATAACTCGAGTGAGTTTCAACTCATTCCGTTGAATATGAGAATTTTGGGACTGCTATTCGTGAAGGTATGTTTCAGTTGTGCGTCATGGAAAATGGAACAACGGAATTTAGAGCAACATTGTGCAATTAAATTTTATACTGTGCTTGGAGAATCAGAATTTTGTTACCTAGGTTAAGAAAACTTGTTTATTTAATTTATTTTGTAGAGATATATTTATTATTACTATGTTTGCTTCTCTCAGCTAGAGAGACATCAAAGGAGTGTAGTCAAAAGATTCCACACACGGGGGTATTTTGGCCGGCCAGCCCTTCAGGCTGCCCACTATGACACCTTCGGTGTGGACAAGATTTGTTAAGTGTAGTATTTCGGATAAATGGAAGTCCCCAGACTTCTGCGGTATCCGGGTGGACGGTGGGTCCTTCAATGGTTGTGCTTGGAGAATCGACAAGTGTTACGTTCGAAAAGTTAAAACAGGCCTACGGGGAACATTGTTTATCCCGAGCTTGAGTTTTTCGCTGGCACAAATCATTTTTGGAAGGCAGAAAACATGTTGAAGATGAACACCGTTAAAAGAGGCCTTCATTTTCGAAAACCGACGAAAACATCGAACGTGTGAACACTCTTGTGAGGTCAGACTGCCGTTTAACTTTAAGAATGTTTAGTGAACAATTAGAGTTGAACAGATTTACCATTCATCAAATTTTGGCTGAACATTTGCAAATGCGAAAGGTCTGTGTCAAAATGGTGCCGAAAAACGTCGGACTTAAATAGAAGGATTTCTCAAGATTTTCGACCTCAAAAGGCATCCTTGTAGTTCCTTAGCCCCTTTCTTCATTTGACCTTAGTTTCTATAACTTTTTTCTTTTCCCTTAACTGAAAAATGTCCTCAAAAGACGTCATTTCGGGACTATAAAAAACATCCAAAAGAGTGTAACGGACATGCTGAGGACCATACTAGTTAAAGACTTCCAGCGCTGCTACCAACAGTGGGAACAACGTCTCCATCGCTGTGTAGCTGCCCAAAGGAACTACTTTGAAGGGGATAATATTGATGTTTGAAAAAAATAAATATTTTGGTAAATAAAAAATCAGTATCATTACTTTTCTGCTGCACCGTGTATATCTATAAGTACAAATATTTGTAATTAATACTATTTTTCAAAATCTTTCAGTGAACCAGGTTGTTCGTTTCACATTCACAAGGAACGTTCAAAAAACAACATTTCTCATGAATCATTATATTGTACAAACGACAAGTACCTACCTACTATACCTAATAAACTAAATTAAATTTAACAAATGAGAGAATATCATAATGATCTAGTCTATCTGCCTACGCCATAAGGGATGCGGGGAGTTAAATAAAATTTTATTATAATAATATAAGTATTTATACATAGAAATGTTGTTGGTTAGCTGAAAATTTGAGTAGGTGAACAAGTTCAATCTCCTACAGCAAGGTCCAAACCTCCACTCCTCATACTGAGATACTCTGATGATTAGTACTATCACTCTCCCTTCCTCTTTCTCCCATCAACCACCCCCTCTATCTTCTTCTTATGGGGTAGATAATGAAGTAACTGACCCTAACAATATTTTATGAATATAATTAGAATATTTCATATAATATAATAAGGTCTTCAGTTCAGCAATGAGGTAAACCACCCATCATGAATATCTTATTTTTCATCGGCATAAAGAGGGTGACTTGATGATGCCATATTTTAATAAGTCTACTAGATGGTAGATACCCAAATGTGGAAGTTACCGTGGTGGTATGAATGCAAGAAATGTACCATCCATCCTAACTGCTTCATATCGAATGGCTCAAAGAGGAAAACCTATATTGATTTAATTCAGTTAGTCGACGGGCTACTGCTTTAATGGTATACAAAGATTTATTTATAACTAGCTGACCCAGCGAACTTCGTACCGCCGAAGAATCAATGAATGATTAATATTTTTAATCTCTTTACAAAATCCCATAATTGTCCAAGTGTGTCATCGTATAGTGCAGATGTTCCCAAACTTTTTTTTCTTCTCATAGATCACTTTCAAAATTTTGCTGGTTTCCCCTCTGCATTTCTACCCTCCCCCCGTCGCTAAATTTTCGAGATGGTATAGGAGTTTGAAGTATTTCAAAAACTCCTCGGTTTTCTTCCAGAATATTTTCTTAAAGTACCTATTTCTACAATGTAACGGGTATTTGTACCGATTATTGTTAATGTCAATACCGAATACTTTAAAAATATAACGTGTATAAATTTCTATCCCTCTCCCGTCGTCAAATTTTCAAAATGGTATACCTACCAATTCTCCATATTGTTTTTATTTTCGAAATTAAAAATGTATGGCGTAAATAATTTTCCTCATAATTTTTCATCCCGTGAATTTGTAAGATATTTTAATAGCCTATTGGCTATTCTGGGTGGAGAGGAATCCAACAAATCAGAGATCATTCAAATCGGTACAGCCATTCTTGAGTTATAAATGGTGTAACACACACGAGTTCCTTTTATATATTAGATTTTGGTACATCATCATTATACAACAGTGTTAACAAAATAATAAAAATTACAAAATATTAGGACGATATGCAGTGGCGACATTGTCACTATGAAGTTATTTCTTTCATCTTACCACGTCGTATTAAAACGAACATGCATACATACAATAAATAATGAAGGAAAAATTATATGAATGTAATACAAAGCCATTACGTAGTAAGGATCGTGTATTTTAAATATATGTGTAACCTGAGGTTATGAAAACCAAAGAAACACCAAATTGACCAAATTCCTGTGTTTTACCTAT
This sequence comes from Athripsodes cinereus, assembly GCA_947579605.1. NCBI lineage: Eukaryota > Metazoa > Arthropoda > Insecta > Trichoptera > Leptoceridae > Athripsodes > Athripsodes cinereus. The sequence goes on along the minus strand of OX388322.1, from coordinate 18,974,614 downwards.
TTTTTCACATTGCGCAGAAGTTTGGGAATAATGTGCATGTAACAAATAAATATACTGTCCTCAACATGGTGTAATAGTAACGTTAAAAAAATATATAGTTAATATTCAGCTCGAAAATAGAATATACTACCATGTACTATTATATTTTATTTTAATATATTATTTCATTGCTGAATGTCACCATTGTTCTTATGTATGTTAATGTATTTGAACATGTAACAGGCTTCTGCAGCAAGTATTTGTAAATAAATTAATAAATAAATATAAATCATCATCAAGTGTAGCTCCACAATATCGTCGAGCTTATTAACCGGCCAACATCTGTAATGTTTTCTCTAATATCCTTTTAAAATCTTCTTCGTCTTATTAAAGTAAATCTCACCCTCTACTGCTCAGACATAACTCCCTCCCTCGACAGATAATCAGCGCATTAACAAAAACATCGTCAGGGCAGCTTTTTTAAGAAGCACGAAGCTCGTTCCTTGCAGAGTACATACAAATTATTAGCTTCAGTTGATATTACCTAAAAAGCTATTATTGAAGGTAGCAAAAAGAATCTCAGCTTTCTGAAAAATGAAAAACTGAAAGAAAATTCAGGATTACAAAGCAATCCCTGTAAAGTGCTGAATATGAAAGAAAAAACAAACAAATTTTTTGAAGATCAAATGAACATTGCATCTATCTATACCATCACCAAAACTTCTACTAATGGGGTATACAGAGAACTAAGTGCATTTAAAATTCAACCTACCAACTTCATAGTGGTAGGTCATTATAATAAGAAATTAAATTGACAACACCCCGTAGGTTCCCTAAAAAGGATAGGTCTCCCACTCTTTCCTGTAAGTTTTCGAGTATTCCGTACAGGGCAAGTGTTCTTGAAACCTCACATATAAAACAAAAGCACCTTTAATTCAGCGATGAGGAATGCCACCAACCCTAAATGTTTTATTTATTTATTTATTGGTATGGAGAAGACAATCTCCACGCGTATAACTTACAATTAGGCCGCTGTCTAACCGCTTATGGAATATGTCGTGATGGTATAATAGTAATAGTTATAGTATAGTAAAATAAACAAAATATGTACTTATTATTTATTGGTATGGAGAAGACAATCTCCACGCGTATAACTTACAATTAGGCCGCTGTCTAACCGCTTATGGAATATGTCGTGATGGTATAATAGTAATAGTTATAGTGTGGTAAAATAAACAAAATATGTACTTATTATTATTTCAAAAATGACATTGTTCACAAATCAATATAGTTCCAAACTCTAAGATATTATTGATACTAACGATGAAAACATACATACATACATACCATCACGCCGCTTCCCTCGCGGGGTAGGCAGAAAGGATCGAGCGCCACTTCCTTCTATCTTTGCATACATCTTTCGCTTCCGTCACTGTCATACAATTCCTCATGCATGCTCTCCTGTTCAATGTGCTCAACACGTGACCGTCCTGTAGGATTTGATTTAAATGATCTTGCCATTTAATCCTCGGACGTCCACGTCTCCGAGCACCATTCCTCTCAGACAAATATATCTTCTTAGTCATTCTGTCCTCATTCATTCTTTCCACGTGCCCAAACCATCTTAACTTATTTACATTCATCCTTGTTATTACACCAACTTTCATTCCACATTCCTTTCGTATATCAATGTTACGCACACGATCTCTCAGACTTTTACCACACATCCTTCTCAACGATCTCATTTCCACTGCATTTATGCCACTTTCATCCTTCTTTAGCCATGTCCACGTCTCACTTGCATACATAAGTGTTGGCACTAAGATAGCAGAGTGCACGATGAAAACATCTAAAGATATTACTTCATTTCAACTTTCTAACTGCATATAATTAACATAATGGGAGGCATACATACATATCTTATCGCTCAATTAATATTTTAAACATCTATTTTTTTTTATGAATATCTGCCTTTTACAAGAAGTTTTGCAGTGGTGTAGAGAATGTTTACATTTGCAAAACATTACGATGAAAAAATAAACGTTAGTCTAGGATATATTTTTGAATTGTATTATGTAATGTTGTCACCATAGGTATAATGTAACATACATTAATATTATATTATGAATTATTATAACGCAATAGTATAATATGGTAGAACTTTCAACAGTACATAGTTGGGGTAAAAGAAGTTAGTAAATGCACGAATAGCGTGACTGCGCCAGTTCTACTGCCTCGCCTAGTACACCACTCAAACGGGGTAACTACAATACTCTGCAGGGTTAAAAGGAAGGTGTATTTTATACTGTACATATAGTGTGTGCTGTACCCTTTTTGAATTACTTAAAATAACACGTTATGCCACTGCTCTAAATTATTTCAATGTTTAGTATGTGTGTTTTAAAGAAATTTAAATTTAAAGGGCATTGGCCATGTCAAAACGCGAATTTTAATGTTGCAATGATTTCCATTCGCGTTTAAACATGGCATTTGTATGATCTGCAGAGCAAATAAGTCAATGTTAGAAAAAAGTTTGTTGAAAGAGAATATGAAGAAAAAGGAACTAAAATTTTAGATTTTCTAGTAGATATAGTTTAAAAATTGGGTTTGAAGTGTACCTATTTTGCAAAGAACTCTCTCTGTGAAAAGTTAAAAATAATATTCTAGCTCAACATTAGTTAGGTATGTACTCAAAATGAAAACGCTTCATCAGTAAAACATCCCAGAAAACATTATTTTACACAATCTATACCATCACGACAGACTTATTGCATATTGTGCACATGCAAGTCATCCAAAAAGCTCTGTATGCCAAAAAATAAGACGTTGAGGATGTGTGGCATATCTCATCGCCTAACTGAATCTGTGTACGTGAAATTGACGTTTTGTTACGTTGAATGTTTCGGACTCTGGACATTATTAACTGATTAGTGTTTTTTCGGGCTTAAAACAGAACAAAGACAGGTATATTTTAAATACCTGTATGTGTTGGGTGACGATTGTAATTTACCAAAGTCATGAAACAATAAAAGGTGCGGTGTTTTTCCAAATTGAGTTGACTGTTGACTTGTCTAATGAAAGTTGAGGTTCAAAATCCACCCTTTACACATTTGTCATTAAAAGTCATAATATTATATTCATTCAAAAAACTAAACCATATTTTAACAATCTTTTTGTTCGATACTGAAATATATTCAAATTACCTAATCAATAAGTAATAGGCATTTAGATACATTTATAATATGTCCCGTGGAATAGCTGATGAAAATATGATCTCTCATTTTTTTTCTGTAAGTTTTCGTTTGTCCTTTAAAAGGTGGGTGTTCAAAAAATAAATACATTTTATATTCAGCGATGATATTTGTCACTCATTCTGAATGTGATTTTTTTGTTGGTACCGAGAGGTCAGCTTGCATATTTATTACATTTAGCTGGATAACCCACTAGTGAAAACCCACAAAATAAAAATGAAATCTCTTAGATAAAGCTTTTAGCTTAATATTTTTGCAAAAATACGCTTAATAGAGCTACTGTTTTGTAAAGAACATTAGTTACCTTGTTAACTTGTTGTAAATGTGTGTATAATGAATATATAAAGATATACTGTACTTACACAATATACTGTCAGAATAAACAACAAAAAATAAGATTAAATCACAACAACAGAAAATCACTTGTTCTTATCCTAGCTGTTGCGTTTTGAGAATGTGCAATGATAGTTTGGTAAAAAAAACGCAATGTTCTTCCGTCCATAAAGTCTTTGAGAACTTGGACGACCCTTCTTTGTAAGGCACCGTTCCTTTGACTACGATATCAGGCAGATACAAATGTCGTGGAACGAAAGAAACGACTCTATTCACGAACGTTGAAGGCCATTAAGAAGAAAAATTCATATCATACAAGGATTGATAACATAATATTCATTATATTTGTATTTTGGTAGTAGAATTCTAGAATGAAAAAAAAATATGATGTGTCTGCAAAGTGATTTGTATTTGAAAGACAATGTCTTAAGATTTTTCCTCGATTTTCATCTTAAGATTGACAGAGTCATTAGAAGACAAAAGACCGTAAATTAAAAAAAAACATTTGTTTTATTTTTATGCGTGTATCATCCCAATACTTCTACACGAATGTGAGTCTTGGCATTTAACCAAGGCTCAAGAGCGGAATTACTATTTTTTGAAAACAAGTATCTTAGGAGGATTTTGGATGTAAAATGGTATGAACATGTTACCAAAAATTATGCTGTGCGCCGACGCACCCAGCAGAGATCCATAACATCCGTGATACAGAGAGACGATAGTCCTGGCTGGGCCATGTTCTGAGAATGAGCACTTTCCTTCCGTCTGCAAAGGTTCAGTCGGCCAGAGCATCCTTCTTTCACAATACACCCTTCCTATGACAATGACATCAGAGCGCAAAGAATGTCGTGGGAAGAGGCGACGCAATTGGCACAGAGTCGCTCTGAATGCAGGAGGCTGGTTTCTGCCCAGTGATCCCGAGAGGAGTATTGAGGACGATGATGTTGATGATTTTTTTTTATACCTTTATGGTATGTATGTTATGTAGAAGTTGTTACCTACGCATTACGATACCTTTGTACTATACTTGTATATAATATAATATGTGTCATATAATATTATGTTGTGTGTATTCGAGCGTGGATATATTATATGTGTGTGTCTGTGTGTGTGTGTGTGTATATAAATTTATATATGTTTAGAGTGTGTGGGTGCGGGCAAACTCTGCGGGTGGTTACCCGCGATAGAAAAGCCTCTATGGACCTTATAGTTAACAAAACATAGGTGACCATCTTTTCAAATTATATAAAATGGAAAAATAGTGTTTTTAGTTCAAATAATTATGCTAGGATATATTTTAATCGCAGGTATTTAGCGAATAATCTATTTTTTATAAAACGATGTTTTTGATATTTAAAAGAGAAAATATAAGAATAAAGCTTCTTGTTTTTCCTTTGGACAAGTCAATAGAGAAAAGTTTGTAAACTAATAACAAAATACTTATAAATATAATAATTAAATGATTTGTAGCTTAGTTCTAGGGTACAAATTCTACTGGAAATGTCGTATTGGTGATGAATTACTTATTATAAGGGTGTATTTAAGTTTATTACAAATAAAATTACAAACCCAAAGACATCTTATTGAATGTTTTTCATAACAACAATGACAAATAAACGTGTAACCAATTTATTTTATTTACAATTGTAATTTTGATAGAAATTGTGGTTACCCCAGTATCAAACAGACTAGAAGTTCTACCAACGTTGATATTTTCGGGTGAAACTTTTGGGTTTGCGCCATTTTCAAAAGCATTCCCAAATATCATTTCTACTGGGGCCTTCCACAGTGCCCCCCCCGCTTCCTATAACACACCCCCATGTCGTTCCCCCTCTGCCGGAGGATACTCCCCCTCTCACCCACCTCCATGATCTTGCCACCCTCAAGAACTCCTACGAAAGTATTACGAAATATGTAGTCCTAGCAAATAGTCTTCACACATTTACTGCCAACATTTGAATTTGATATTCTTCGATTCCGACGCGACTGAAAACAAGATCTATGCACAATAAGTTCAAATTTACTTAAGTTTTTTAAATGAAAATAACTGTTTACTCACCATAAAAACAGCCGTCATTTTTATGCATAATTTTCTTCTTATTTTGCTTTCTTACCTGAAACAATAAAAAGGAATATATTAAATATTACGTACAAAATTATTTATTATTTTTTAATTTAAACTAATTTCCAATCTGTTATATAAACTACGTTTCCTAATGTACTATTCTATAAAAATTAGTATGATGATAAATTATCTTTTTTATAAAGGTTTTCCTAAAAATTTAAGTTACTAAGTACTTAAGTTACTAAGTAAATTTTACTTCACACATTATCAAAAATAAGGTTTTTCACACAAAACTTTATTGTAGAATCCAAAGGGGTTAGATATCAGCCTCATCCTTGAATTGAAAATATTAAATTTTGTGCAGCCGTGATTTATAAAAAACTCAAAAACGTATTGAAAAGAAATAAAAATCTATATCACAGACTCCACTATTTACTAGGTATTTATAAATATTGGTAAAAAAAAATATAGGTAAAATCAAATCAAATCGAAGACAGCGGGCTCGAATGATCATTTCTGAGGAAAAAGTTAAAAGCACAACTTCACCGCGAGAATCTTTATTGCCGACTAAAAAATACAACATGTCACAATTCATAGAAGCACATGGAGTTGCCATTTTAACAATTGGGTGCCAAATATCGGTGGAGTATTTTTATGTGTGTATTTGAACATAGTATGATACCACTATTTGTAACACACAGATATAGTACATAGCACAGACTTTATATAACAGGTATGTATGTATTTAGGTAGATTGTTGGTAGGTAGGTAGGAGAGTTCTCCTCTCTTCAAATACCCATTGGTACAGGGTACAGAACAGTACTGTAGGTATACCTACTACGTCCAGAGCGTTAGCTTAAGGTTCACAACATAACGAGGAAGCGAAGACCCTGGGGCAAACACAGACATCTTAAACTTGAGCACAAAAAATAAAAATACTTCCTACGTAGCACAGTACCGCCTCTTTTCTTTTCTAAAACCATCAGCTAAACATTTTCAATCATCGATTTATTGGAAAAGAAATATAAAATCAGCATCTATCATTGCTTTCGCTTCGTATTTTGTTACAAAGCGAAATTTTTCCTTGCAAAGATATCAATATAGATCTGCTATACAATACTATACCCTCACGCCGTATCCCAGGTGGGATAGGCAGATTGGACGGAACGCCATATTGATGTATTTTGACATAATTCTTTCGCTTGCTTCACATTCATACAAATATTGATACATTTGATCAGTATGAAAATATATGTTGATCATATTTAAAGATGATATATTTTTGGTAGAATAACTTGAAATAAATAAGAAAGATTTCATACATTTTCGTTTATTTCTTTAAGGGTCTTGCAGTTTTTCGTAAGCCTTCAGGTATACACCCTTCCTGAATGTCTTATTCTATCGTGTTGAGGATGACCTAAGTATTTGTTTATTATTTTCAGGCAATCCACTAGCAATCCCAAATGTAGGAAATACAGAAATTATAACAATAACACATAATTTCATTATTTAGCTAAAGTAATTTCATACATTTTTTAATATATATCAAAACTGCGAAAAATAATTAGTCAAAATCAAATAAATTAAGAGTCAAATACAAAGTTTCAAAATCTGGAATACCTGCACATTATTTTGACCGAACACGTCAAGTTAAACTTCTTGTGCGCAATGCGTGAAAACTTCAAGTGCAGCGCTTATATCATAAAGTTTCATACCTTAAACCTATAACTTTACGTATGCGTCTATTAAAACAGATTCTCTTACAGCAATTTTTTTTATGAAAGTTTATATTATTTAAAGTGTTCATTTTTCTCTTAGATGTATGTTAAAAAAAGAAGTGTTTCGCATACTAAGTGAACTTGAAAATATTTAAACAATAAAAAAACACGTAGATGTACGTATGTATGTAAAGGTATGAAATTTATTGTCTGGTATAATAAAAAGTACAGTTTGAGTATCCTTGTCCCTCCCACACTCATTTTGGCCTGACGCTTATGTGAAGATTTTTTGCTTCCAGTCTGTGTTAGGGTCTGAAGTCTGAAGCGAGGTTGTCCGTTTTATCTACAGGGATATTACAAAATACTTTTTTCTTACAAAAAGTTTTTGTTGAATAAGCTGAAATTACTTGAAATACGAACTATTTTATTTTATTCCAGTTACGTACAGCCTTGAAAGTTTTTATGCTTTAGTTAAACATAATGTTAATTTAAGAAATGTCGAATTCGACTCTTGAAAATATGTTGATGGCAAATTTAACTTAATTTTTACAATCTAAGTATTCTAAAAACAAATACTATTATACATCAATTTTATTATGACAATCTAAATTTTCTCAAAACAAAAACTTTTGTACATGAAATTTAGTACGTACCTTTCAACAACAAGCAAATTGTTTGTTATAATTATCTACATTACTGTAGATTAAATTTGCACACATTTTTTTTTACGAATGTTAAAAATTATCTGTTTTTTATTCTGAAGGTGGGTTTCACAAATGAAAGGGAAATTCTCAAAAATATACTTCGTAAGAAAATAAAACATTTAAAAGATCGTACATTGTGCTTAGAGCTGTATCAGCTCAAAAATAAATAGTTCTTGTACACATAATCATTGCGAAAGTTTTCAGAAAATAAAAATATATATTAAGGTATTTTATTCAATGTCAAACTGATATATTTAAATATTTCATTAAAAATACCTTCTTTAGAAATATAAATTTGGATTCAGTGTTTCTAGTATTGATTTATCTACTTCTGCAGCTGATTATTATTTTAAGAATATTATTTCTTGTCTCAATTAATAATATTTCTTTGAAAAATAACACCGAGAAAGCTAAATGTATTGATTTGAATAACCGTTAAGTAAATTTATATTATACGAGTATTGTGAAAGGAGTAGGTAGGATGGTTTAGAGGTAAGGGGTAAGTTCACTTGAAAGTAACGCTTCAAATATTATGGAAAACCTCAGGCGCGGGGGTTTCTTTGTACTTAGTAATTAATTTATTATTCAACAAATTTCATAGAATAACAATGACTTGATACAAACAAGTTCGGACTGCTTACTTCTATTACAGAAATAATATCGTGGAAATTAAAATGAAATCATAAAATACTCATCTACCTACTACCACCCGAGTATCTGCAAACGGAAAATTTCAACGATTGTTAACAAAATAAACAATAATTTACTTGAACGAACATTTTCCGAGAAATTTTGTAACCATTCTGTACGTAAGAAAGCTTTCGGCCCAAATCCCCCATCTAGAGTCGACAGATATCAGGGGCGAAGAGGGGAAAAGAGGTCTTCAACAGTCCTTGTGGGGAAGTCGTGAGGGTGGTGTCGGGTGGCAACAGCGGCGATAGGAGGATGAGGGCAAATAACCTCGGGGGTGGGAGGAAAGTTTCCAAAGTCCAGTCGGATCAGTGCTCGAGGGTGGCACATATAAAATATTAGTTCTCGGAAGAGATGGATGAGTCCTAGAAAGGCTTTCGGCCACCCATCGGAGGAAAAAGGTTACTACAACTACTACATACACTATACCCATATTATTGCTACCTCCTCGCACTTATGTATTTTTAGTAAGTGCAAACTAAGAGGTGCCCTAACTTACGTTGCGACGCACGGATCTAATGTCCTGTTTCAAACTTTCAAAGCCCCTACTAAGTGTGCGGATAATAAATACAAGAACCATTAAAACTTTTTGACACCTTTACGGGGGATATTTCAAGTAGGTAATAAAATTAAAAAGAAAAATCGAAGGAGACAACACCCCTCCACACCACACTCACCGCGCCATCACGAAGCTGCGTAACTAATTACATAGGAACAAAACACCCAACTAGTACAATCATTTTAATATAACATTACTTACAGCAAACAACTTTATATTGTTTTTCTCGTACATTACAAATGAAATTATATTTTTACGAATTTTTTAACTGTCTTATATTAACATAGATCTAATGTTATTATTGCTTACCTATACATTACATATAATATAGTTTTTTATTACGTGTTACTGCATATTATGTATATTCTCGGTATTATTTTTTAATGTTTTTCTATAATACGTTTCTTATGTTTTTTCTTTTACTTTTTAACGTACATTTTATATATGTTCGTACATTTTATATATAAATTGTCTTACTATAATAATGTAAATAAATAAATAGCAAGCAGATATTATTGCACACAATAATTTGATAAGAGCATATCTACCTATTTCGGAAAAAGCGTAATAGAAGTGTATAGAATTTCGTGGTGGCGCAGTACACAACTACACAGTAGGTAGGTACTATACATACATAACGGAAAATACAAAAGACTTGGACAACAAAATATCATTTGTCCATTGGTCGACATCCCGTATAATAATAATAATAATATAAGAATGCATTGTCAGCGGATATATCTGATTGTAGGATATCATGTTTGGGAGATATATTATTATATTTTCCTCTTCTACGTATGTGTATTAGTATAGCCAAACAAGTAGTACATAATAATATGTAGTTAGTAGCAGAAACAGACAAAATAATACTTATGTATGTAGCAAAGATATTGTAGAAGATTAGTTCAGTCTTATTATTCTTGTACGAATGGGATGAGGTTCCTGTTGTCCAGGCTCCTTAATTTCTATATTTTTTTGTAGTAAGTATTAGTTATAATAGTGAACATGTAAAAGTTATTTAGGTTATAGGGAGCGGTCTAGAATTGAGTACTAGGAGCTCATAAGGATGGGAGGGTTGGTTAGCCTTTTGGGAGCGGCTTATGACGGTCGGTCGGGGTAGACAGGGTACAACACCATCATGAGGATTGAGGATTGTACACGAAGAGGAGTAGTGGATGGATGAAAGGGGAGGAGAGGGCTTGGATACGGGTTTATGGTGGTTTTTACAGATGTTTTCAACATATTAAGCGTTCATCACGTTAATTTCGGTTTTATGGTATCGAATAATCATCTCGTTTATACGTTAATAACTTCAGTATCTACGTAACCAAGAAGATATCTTCACTCTTAAGATATCTTCACGTAACTTTGAAATGAACAAAACAGTGTGAAATCAATTCAGAGGCAATTTTTCTAACACAATTTGAATATCTTCACATAGTTTTTAATTCTAAACAGCGGTGAAGCTATGAGCAAACATATTAAGTAAAATAAAATACTACTTAATAAAGTTGATATTTTCAACCGACGGTACTTGGTGGAAATTCATGTTGAATTAATTAAAATAAAACACTTATTTGTAGTATATCCACGGTGACTTTTTATTGGACGCGAGCCGGCTTTCAAGAGCTTCCGCTCTCATCATCAGGCTGGCGAAAAGTAAAACTTTACTTTTCGCCAGCCTGATGATGAGAGCGGAAGCTCTTGAAAGCCGGCTCGCGTCCAATAAAAAGTCACCGTGGATATACTACAAATAAGTGTTTTATTTTAATTAATTCAAAATACTACTTTATTAATACATACGAAATTAAGTAAAATAAATTAAATTAAAATAATATAACATAACGAAATGTTTTTGAAACTTCAGTAATACTTTGATATCTATATGTAATACCAATTGCTACAAATTGTTTATTCTATTTAATGTTTCTTCTTCTTTTACAAGTTGATGTTGACAATTTTCCGACGTTGATGATCACTGTGAAGAAGGCCTCTGTAAAACCCGGAACAACTCCTTCATCCGTCATATTCCGATCCAATTTAGAATTTTGCTCAGCCACGACATCTGTCTTCTGCCTTATCAGCTACAATCTTGTTTGTATTATTTATTATTTTATGTTTCCCATGATTTTTTCATTATTCTTGTTTTTCTATGATGAATTGATAATACGAAAAATATAGACTCAATTTAAAATTAATTCAATAAATTATTTGTAAACAAGGAAACAGCATAATATTATAAAAAGTAACGATAATATACTTTATACCCGCGTTGTGTCACCTCTATTTCGTCGTGAAAAAAGTTTGGAAATTACATTAAACCAAAAAATTTCCTAAATGTTTGATGCCCCTAGTAATACCCGCTGGCAATGCGTCGCCTACCAGGCGCCCCAAAAGACGAGGCAAAAAATAAATAATAAAAATATATGTATGTAGAGAGAACGAAGCCTTCTAAAAGAGGGAGCGGTAAAAGAAACCTTGATGGCCGGTTTGCCCCAACCCCCGTGAATCCCATGAGGGAGTATTGTGGGAGCCCCCTGCCTTTAGCGGACTCGTTATCCGGCACTGAAAATCCCTCCACTTTTATCTCCCCCTATTTCACTTCCCGTCTCCTTACCACCCACATAGTGTTATGCCACTGCTCTCCAGTGCTGGGGACTCAAGTATTTTCCTAGGTACCCAATATTTTTTTCTCAGTTTCCTGGAAATTCGAGCATCCTGGTTTATACCCATATTTTTTTGCTATTATTTTAGAATCTACCTTTACTTTAGATACAAAATAGAACTTTATATGTTTCGTTCGATACTTGTAATAAAAATACTCATGTTTGCTCAAAATACTGCAACATGGAAACTATGCAAGTTATTCAGTCGATAGGTTTTTAATTTTTTTTTCATCCAACCAGTCTACTTACTGGCTATCCACTATGCTGTGATGGTTTAGATAGACTTACTGGTTAATAATATGCAACCTATAGAGCGGATCTGATTTATAGAAAAAATGAATTTCCAAATCTATACTTAATTTATCTTCAAATATTAACAAGATTCAATACCCGTCTGGAAATACAGGAAGAAAGCCATCATTAGAATTTTTATTTTTTTAATTATTCTTTAGGCATTCCACCCAATACTAAGTTATTTTGCCGTAGTAAACAATAAAATTATAGCGAAATAAATAAAACAAGTGTTTTATTCTACTATTGGTTTATTCGACGAGAGAGACGTCTTTCGTCTTATTAGAACATTGTCAATCTCAAACTTAATGATTGACAATGTACTAATAAGACGAAAGACGTCTCTCACGTCGAATAAATCAATAGTAGAATAAAACACTTGTTTTATTTATTTCGCTGTGGAATTCTACTACCTAAACACCGACACAGTGAATAATAAAATTATAAAATTGTTCTGCAAAATATCATACCACAACTATGTATGTACAGAGCGTAAAACCAAAATATTATACGAGCATAAAAGAAATTGACATGGACGTTGAAAATATTGTAGAAGAAAAAAATATTTGTAGGCAACATAATTGCACAGAACATTATTCATTATTATACCGCCTTACATTCAATAACTTCCTTAAACAAATATTTTGGTATTTGTTTGGTATTTTTTAGTAGAGTTTGGTATTTTTAAAAAGCAAGTACATTTTTACGTCACTTTAAAGTAAGGGAGATGATATTATTGTGATATCACCTTTGTTTAAACATGATATAGATTTTTTCTGTATAATATATATTTGATGAAAACAATTATGATGACAAGATGATATCGTTCACTAACTTAATGATAACGTAATTTATAGCTTGATAAAAAAATATTTTGCAAATTACAATCTTAGCAGTGAATTATTATTATTTTATACTAAGCTAATTTTACTGGTACTTAAATAAAGTTAATAAAATAAAAACAATATGAAAACGTTTCTGTAAACAAACATTATAGACAAAACCTAAATAAATAAATAAAGTGTCGAAGAAAGTTATTCGACTTACTGTACGTGACCGTTTCGCCATAGAAGGAAGAAGAAGAAACACAAGGAAAAAAATCCTTGGGCATGGCAAAAAATACCTAACGCAAAAGTATTTCCCTTTGGAGAAGAAAAGATGGGTGAGTGGGTCGGGACGGGGGTGGGGGAAGATCGGGTGAGTGAGAAAAATGGGGAAAAAGGAGGTTTTCTAGAGATCCGTAACACAAGGAGAAGTTGAAGCAAGAAGAAGAAAGAAGGGGGCAATGGTTGGACAAGAAGAAAGAAATGAAGAAGAAGAAGATGTTTTGATATAAAAATAATTATTTTTGATACTTTATAGTCCGCAGTATATTATTTAAGACAAAATATAATACTTATATATTTCCAAATGTTTTTCTTACTTACTAAGTGAACAATTATTTTATCCAATTGTATGTTGCCGGAATAGTGATGTTAAAATTTTTAATATTTTAGCAACATTAATTTAATAAAAAAAAAACAAAATCCGAATTTGTAAGATAAGCCTGCGTACATGTGAAGTCAATCGGGAGCTTAAAGAAACATGAAAGATTCTTGTTCCATATCTCGTTTTCTAACATACTGCTGATTTTACTACCCTTTACATGTATATCTGTTTAGTGCATCGTATAGGTGTATGTGTATTGTTGTGTTAGTACCCACAATACGAGATTCGTATCTTAGTTAGGGACTAGCTCGATCTATGTGAATTGTCTATGCATGTTATATTATGTTTTAAAACACAATAATTTTATACTACATATTTGAAGCCTTAAGTTTAAGGATTTATTTAGATTTATTACAATCAACGATTTATCGTTTGTTTGTTTGTTTGAATCTTATTTTTAAGTATAGAAATATTTAATTAAATTAAGTTCAGCAAAAACTTTAATTTTTGGCTTCTGTCAACTTTTACGATGTATATGTTTACGATGTTTATGATACTGTGTAGCAATTTTCATCAACATTAATGATTACACAAGCCTTGAAAGGAAATTTAACAATTTCAATTATAATTGCCTATGTAAGAAAAATATTTTGTACTCGTTATTGAGTGTGAGTAGTCAATGATAATAAAACTGCTCATTGTACAAGACAACTGAACATTTTAAAATGATTTATTTATGAAAGCAGCCTGCAGCGAGACACAGTTTTTTTGCTAGTTCGCTGCATCTTGATAATATATGTATATTAGTGTTGGTTTATTTCTGTATTTATTGAAAATATTGAATAAATACTTATGTATTTAATTGAATGCTACTATGAAATTGGTTCATAACATAACTTAAGATTTAAAAAGATGCAACGAATTCAGATATTTTTTTACAAATTCGTCATGATTGAATTTTTTAATCATATAAACAATTAAAGCTCTTATGAAATTTGAATTTTCTTATGATAGCTTGAAAGTTATGGAGTGTTCACATTTGGCGAATATCGCCAGGCGAATTTCAAAATATATCGCCAGGCGAAAAAACAAAATTCGCCAGACATCCATTGATCGTCACACTTGTTCACACAGTCCACCGATATAGAAACGATCTGTCAGATGCGCTTTGATTTTGACACTGTTTTCAAAATGGCGGACGTCGAGATGGAGATCGCGAATTGTTTATTTTTAGTCGAAAATGTTATAGTAGAGGTTATAAGGCGCCTTTTAATTAAGGAAACAAACGCCACAAACCAACAACAAAGATAACAGCTGTCACGAAGCGGGAAACATTATAAAATGTATAGATTATAAAGTTTTTACCATAGATACGAACGCTGCGCACATCTGCGCATGCGCGAATCGTTCAATCGGCCGAAAATGTTGGAAGTTGGTCAACTCGAGACGATATCGTTTCTACTGGTTTTTATCGTTTCAGACTAGCTGTCATTTTGTTCACACGGTTCAAATGGCTGGCGATATTTTGGTGTCTGGCGATATTCGCCAAAGTGAGAACACCACATAAGGTGGTCAACTCGAGACGATATCGTTTCTACTGGTTTTTATCGTTTCAGACTAGCTGTCATTTTGTTCACACGGTTCAAATGGCTGAAGATATTTTGGTGCCCTGGCGATATTCGCCAAAATGACAACACCACATTAGTAAGGAAAAAGCTGAAAGTATTTCGATAAGAAGACATCGACTTTATTTACCTTATAATTTCCATGAAAAGAGAATCGCAGAGAATAATTTTTACTATGGTTTAAATTTTTCAGATTTTCAGTCTTAATCAAGTTGTTTGGTTAGTAAGATCTCCGTGTAATTAATGCAATTGTCTCAAGCTTTCGGCAAGCTAACTGTTGCACTCATCAAGAATTTGAAGTGTCGTCATGTGATCGTAATCCATCAAGTTGTGTTGTCTATTGTTGAAGCGTGAACCTATTGGTCTTTGAATGTCGTCGTCAGCTTATTATACATATTTTTGCAGAAACGGTAGATACATATATGGATAATCTTTTCCGTGAATTGTAGATATTAATTATTGTTTTATACGTAAGGTTTACCGAACGCCATTCTTTCACAATACACTCGAAATACTAGAACAAAAAGTGTAAAGCACTCTTCTTTACCGGGGAACCCACGAGGCTAAATTCAAACTGGTAATAAAAAATCAACACATTATTCGTAATTAGGTATTGTATATTTATAGAAGGTGATTTGTATTGAGTATCTGATTGAATTTTTCAGTTGTCTACATTTTAAATCATTTGGATAATTCCCTTTCACATTGCACAGTTCACATGCGATATAACGTCGATATAAAAGCATAAAAGCTGTTGCATAGAAAAGCTCAGAACGATATTAATATTTCCACACAACATTTCCGAAAGAGACGTTAAACGCAAAAAAGTTTTCAAGTAAAACACTTGGCTCCCATGTAAATTAAATAAAGTGTTCTTTATATAAAAGAAATATTTGAATATGATTTTGATTTCTAAAAAAGCACCCTTTGTTTACATATAATAATAATAATCAGATTTCATTTTAAAACACACGGTCATGCTGATAATAATGTATCAGGAAATCAACAGGTTGGAGGAGGTCTCTCCTACTGTTCCTACAGTACAAGGTACGTCATCATTATAATACTTTGCTACTTACCACTACTATGTAATAGTATAACAAGAAGTATAAGTATTAGAGAAGCAGCAAAAGTATTAGGTATGTAGTACATTTGTAGTACATTATTTGTTGCCGCTTGATTGGAAATGTAGCCATTTCACTAAACGACTGTTTACGAAGAACGATAAACAGCAGACCAAATGGGTGTAATAATAATAATAACTAGATTTTTTTTCAGATTCGCCGTTTTGTGGAAAAACCACCGCAAGAGCCCATTCAAGAATCTTAATATCTCCCGAACAATAGAGTCTTTAACCCTGCCTTGTACCTACTAAATATGCAAATTGTCGTAGTATATGTAGGATGGGCCAAATCATTTAACAGAACGAATATCAAAGCAACTAGAAAACGTTATGTTCTTTGATTAACCAATACCAACTTTTTCATTTTCATCTTACTGTATTTACTACAAAATCTAGACCATGAACTTTATTATAAAAATATTTCGTTCAAGAGGATCTACTAAACTGAAATTTACCTATAAAATTTTAGATCTAAAATATCACATGTGCATGAAAAAAAATTACATCAGCTGCTTATGGGATTATTGAAAACAATTATTAGCGCCGCAACGGTAGGAAAAAGAACTAAATTTGAACGATTCGGCGGCTTTGTTTTCGTTAGGTCAAAAATGTCAAACGTTAAACGCGTCAACGTGATACTAAATGACTGGGAATTCTATCAAATACCGCCATTTAACTAACTACCTAGCCGTTTAGTTAAATGTCCGTCTCAGCTGACGAGCGATGATAGCGATGACATATACACTCGCAGTGAATATATGTAGATGTAGTGGTGTTGATGCTTCCTACAACTGCTACCAGGGGGTAATGTTTACATTTCTTCATATAACTTTCCATTTTACTCCATGCCATTTGAATACAGACTTGAATGCTATTAGGGATGACCCATTCTTAAAAAAATTAAACGGTTTTTTTTTTATTTTTGGTAAAATTACAAATTATTATTTGTGTATTTCAAATTCATCTATCCTATCGCTTATGATTCATTCTTTGTGATGTAAGAAGTGAGAATATAATCCATCCGAATCACTCCGCTCTTAAAAATATAAGTTTCTCAAGAGGAACCTTGAATCTCAAGCAACTAACTACATACATTGCTAGCTTGTCTTTGCAAGTTGTTTAAAATAATTTATCAAGATGTTATACCTGAGCATTACGGCATCTCAGCCAGTGGACTTATTGCAAGTAATTAACATACAAGTTTATTTTTATTTTATTTATTCATTCTTTACTGTACATTGATAAAAAACAATTACATAAAAGGTATACATTCAAATTAAATACAATCAATATACAGAGGGCGAGTTTATCGCAAAGGCGCGATCTCTTCCAACTAACCCAAAAGTATTAACTTAAAAAAAAAATAAACATATGATGAAAATAAAAAACATACACACATATATATAAAAAGGGAGAGACTGCAAAAAAAAAACAAACATACATGCATAAAGGGAAAGGAAAAGGGGAAAGGGGGGGGTTAGGAGTGATGGGTTTCAGGTTTCAGAGGCTGTGTTTGTGGAAATCATTTTGTCCTTAACGGCTCGCTTGAAAGACGTCAGACTTTGAGTCAGCCTAAATTTTGAAGGGAGATTATTCAGAGTCGCTATCTCATCATCATCATCATCATCTCAGTCGCATAAAAAGACATTCAATTCGCATAAAAATATCTCATTATTGAGTTGAAATTTAAGACGTTTAAATAATCCTTTGACTTTTAGAGAAGAATCGAAATCATTTATAAAAGGGTTGAAGTTGCCTGTTGTATTTCGAAGACTCCTAATGTCATTGAATAAAGCATCTTTTTTTTAAAAAAAAGATATATATGGGTTTGTTATAAACCCAAATACAACCTTATACACCTTTCACACTAAGCTAAAAGCTTGTGCCGTGAAAGGGGAGTTTGATCGAACCACGGACCCCTTGTTCTGAAGGCCGAGACTCTACTTCCAGGCTACCGACGAACTCTGTTCTGTCTCCTTAACTCCTTTCCCTTATTATTATTTTAAAAATATCACCCTGCACTGAGACCATAGCCACTTTTGGCCAAGGCGATCTCAGCAGGATGTAACGTTCTACTTTTTTTTTATTTATGATTCATTAAATGCATTGCCACTTGCATATGCGTTTTATCTTTTCTTCTTTTTATTTTTTTATAGGTAAACGCCGCCATTTTGCATACTGCTTGTTTATAGACTAAATGTGTGTGTATGTTTTATTTTTATTTGACTATTTCTGTTTATATATATACGCAAATTTATTCATTTTAATAACAGGGTTAGTTGAAAGACATCTCATTCTAGCGATAAACTCGCTCTCTGTAAACTGAATTGTATTTAAAACTGATATATTTGTGGTATCTACTTTGTATTGATTTGAAATTGCCTGTTATTAATATACAGCGAAGAATAAAATAAATAAATAAGGCTCCACAGAAAAAATCACATCTCAAACTAAAAGACATCATAATTAATATACCTAAATATTTTTATTAATGTATTTTTGTCAACCCTGTTTGGCGTTGATATAAATTGAGGCAGCTCGCTCAGAGGAGATGATTCATGAATGAAATATCATTTATCTCGCTTCTATTATACCCACAGTAGCTGAATGCGAAAACAGAATACATAAATACATACATAACAATATTAACATAATTGAAATGAAATGTTTACATTACAATTTGTGGCTTTTTAAAGGATCGTCGTAAAACACGCCACCGGACATTCTGTCTCGGGAGGACTATACATATTATATTAAGTACGATTTTTATTTTTATATTTGCGGTATGTATTTATCTAAACGTGTCCTTTTTTCAAATCAGTGATGTCGCATACCACCCACTTTAGATGTTTTATTTCTATGGCACATAGGTGACAATTTGTATTATTATTATTAGATGAGTTGGTTCCTGGTCTGTGGGAGATTCTCATGATAGCGGATAATCTTTTTTGTTATTTATATCTGCATGAGGCCTAAAATAAAATAGGTGTCTTATAGTTTTATATCTATAAAGTGTCTCAAATAGAATAAGTCACACATAGTTCTACACCCATAGAGTGCTTAAAGTATAATAGGTCTCAAACATATTTTTGAACCACTCTTAGATTAATCATTCCAATTAATCACACTCATCCATAGTCTATTCTAGTAGGTAAAATTCAGTTCCCGACATCCAATTGAGTCAAAAAAAAATAATAACATATTTTTGAACCACTCTTAGATTAATCATTCCAATTAATCACACTCATCCATAGTCAACCTATTTGATGGATGTCTATGGATGAGTGTGATCAATTGGAATGATTAATCTGGAGTGGTTCAAAAATATGTTTGACCTCTACACTTCTAGTAGGTAAAATTCGGTTCCCGACATCCAATTGAGTCAAAAAAAAATAATAACATATAATAGGTCTCTCACATCAACTCTTTATCCATAAAGTGCCTAAATTGTAATAGGTCTCACATAGTTTACTTCCGTGAGTTCTAGTAGATCAGTGTTGATCTCTAAATATTTATGCATAACGTATGCTATCAATCCTATATATGCTATTATTTACAGCACAGAACCGCATATTTGATAGTTTTCTTTAAGTAAAAAAAATATAACTGAATTGTGTAGCTAATTTACTGTCCATCCCACTTGTTCAGCAGGGCTACTCTTGACAAAACTAAACACGATCTTAATCTAGTCTTGATCTTGATCATACGACGCACGAAGTGACTATTAGCCAAAAATACACGCAAACCGATCGCGCGTTAGCGGTAGCGCGATGTTTTTGACCATAGTCCCTTCGTGCGTCGTATGATCAAGATCAAGACTAGATTAAGATCGTGTTTAGTTTTGTCAAAAGTAACCCTGCTGAATAAAATGAAAGAACAGATGGGAGTAATAGATATTATTTACATGTATAATGAAAGAATAGATGGAAGTAATAGATATTATTTATATATGTTTACATAGATAGATAGGGTCTACTACTACTACTAATATTATTGCATCATGGCATATCCCACAAGTGGGGTGGCCAGCAGACCTGCCGCATGCAATAATCACGCAATCTGTCCTTTCCTCTCTCCGTGCCAACAAAAAATTAGACATTCAGGATAGGTGGCAAACATCATCGCTAAATTTAAAATGTAAAATTTATTAATTTTGCACCTGTCTTTTAAAGGACACTCGAAAATTTGCGAAAAAGAGTGGGAGACCAATTCTTTGCCAGTTGCTCCACGGAATGATATGACAAGGATACATACTTAATCATACTATCATGAAGATTTATCAGAAAGCGATATAGGTAATATGTAGAAATTAAAAAGAAAAGGGGAATCCCAAACAAAAAATACAACTTTATTTAATCAATCATAGTCAACTAATAAATGAATGGGTCATCAATTAATTAGCCATATGGAAAGGAAGAGTTTTAAATGATTAAACAAAAAACTGACATACCTACCTATTTGCAAATGCATACAATATATGCGTAATATCCGTGAAAAGTAATGATATTCTTAAGTTGGAATGTTTATGTAGATTATATAAAGACATGTAATATTGAAAAAACAAATAAAATAAAAGAGTGGCAATATGTGTGTGTGTGTATGTGTATGTGAGTGTGCACCGTTATCAGTCGTTTATCAAACTATTCCCACCAGGAGATGCGTAATATTTCGATTATTATACGTTCCTTCAGGAGGGTCGTGGAATTGATTGATTGCCAACACGTTCTAAGACGCGATGCCGGGTGAATAAATATTCCTAACAAAAAACGTACATCAGGGAGAAAATAATATCATTGCCGAGGAAAAACCAACGGGAACTCTTGTTTTTATGGATGATAAAATATCAAGGCGACATGAGGTGGTGAGGATATAATATCTACCCACAAAAGTGTGAGGAGGTATCACGCAAAGGGTATCCACTGCGTCACATACAGCTATAACTCAAGACAAGTATAATACTAGCAGTTTAGTATTAGGTTTGTACCTACCGAACCACTGATTAACTATCAATAGCCCGGCGAGCCACAACCCTGACCATTTATCTCCTCTCCCGCTCATTTGTACATGCCAAGGCTTTTCTTACTAAACCACCACACATAGGCTCACATATTATTATTATTATACAAACCCACCCAAGGATCTCCGCCCATCTCCTTGAATCTTATAACTGCCTGATATATAAACCTTAGTAAAAACCCCCGAAAGATCCATCTCAGATATTGTCAACTACTACTCACTGGGTGTAAGTGTTCCATTTTTAAGATAAAATACAAAAAAAACATTCGAGAAGAAAATAAGAAGCTTTATCACAAACTACGAGGCATGCCTTTTAAGTTTTGTCGTTTGAAGAAAAAAACACAATTAGAACCTTATAGTACTTTTTATTGTTTTTCAAAGTATTCACCACGTAGCTTAATACACTTTTCCATTCGCTTAAACCAGTTATTATAACATTTATTCCACTCTAAAGTGGGGGTGTTCAAAATGGCTGACTTGAAAGCGTCGACTGCTTCTTCACCGGACTGGAACCTTTGACCAAGAAGACTTTTCTTAATTTTAGGAAATGTAAAGAAATCGTTAGGGCTTAGGTCAGGACTGTATGGAGGATGGTCAAGAATTTCTACTTTTTCCTGCTTCAAATACTCAATTGTTTGCCGAGCGCTGTGTGAGCTTGCGTTGTCGTGGTGCAGGATGATGCGTCGCTTTGAGTTAGATTTTCGAAGTTCGGCGATGACTTGTGGTAAACAAACTGTGGTATACCACTCTGCGTTAATCGTTCTACGATCTTCAAGTGCAATACTCGCAAAATGGCCCGTTTTTCCAACGAACGTGGCCACCATCTTCTTTGAAGTGCTTCGAGAACGAACAACTTTAGTCGGCTTTGGCTCGTCTTGAAAGACCCAGATTGTAGATTGTTGTTTGGAATCAGGATCGTAGGCATAGATCCAAGATTCGTCACCACTGATGATGTCGTAGACGTGATTTGACTCTCCACGGTTGAACCTTTCCAGAGTTTTCTTACACCATCTGACGCGGGCCGCCTTGTGATCGTCGGAAAGCAGATGCGGTATCCAACGGCAAACTAGCTTTCTCACACCAAACGCTTCATGCAAGATCTTCTGAATGGTTGTCCCTGAAATGCCTAATAGAGCCTCTATCTCTCGATACGTCACATGACGATCTTCGAGAATTAGTTGTCTCACAGCAATGATGTTATCTTCAGTGAAGGCGGATTTTGGGCGTCCTTCGCGAGATTTGTCACTAACACTAGTATGTCAACGCTGGAATTCTAAATACCAGCGTTCGACAGTCCGCAGACATGGGGCTTCATCACTGAACACAGATGTTAGCTCTGCAAAACACTGAAGCCGTGTCAGGCCTCTTCTAAAGTTGTAGAAAATTATTGCACGAACATTTTCCTTAGAAAGATTCATTTTCGTACGTAACCTGACAGATTCCAGTCGACGCTGTGACTAAACAATATCATTTATCCTAATACTTTCAACTGTTTTGAGATTCAAAATTTAAACACATTCGAATATAGAACAGTTCCAAATTCAAAATTGCCGGGAAATATGGAAACGACAGAACTTAAAAGGCATGCCTCGTATTTGTTTTAGAATGTTTTCCAAGATATTTCAAATTCGAATACATTTTGTAAGTGCTCACGATGAACAGCTATCTGGAACAAACAATTTAAAATCTATGTGATTCATACACGTAATGATCGAAATAAATAAAACAAGTGTTTTATTCTACTATTGATTTATTCGACGGGAGAGACGTCTTTCGTCTTATTAGGACATTGTCAATCTATTTGAGAATTTGAGATTGACAATGTCCTAATAAGACGAAAGACGTCTCTCTCGTCGAATAAATCAATAGTAGAATAAAACACTTGTTTTATTTATTTCGATATGGAATTCTACTACCTAAACACTGACACAGTGAACACAAATGCTTTTTAAATTACATATTTATCAATACATGACTTACAAATTAAATTACAAAACATTGCAATATTTTTTTCACAATGTCAGCTATTTCTTAAAAATACAAAGCAATTATCAAAATTAAATATTCAAAACAACTTGTTTTACGTAATTACACACAGAATGTTCTTTCTGCGGCGCATAAATAGAAAACATTTAGTATCAATGATACTTTATCCATTGTTTCCCTTGAATGTTCATTGTTCATACCTACGTTGTTTTGTGTAGTTTTCATCAACTACAAAATCATTACAATAAAAACATATTCAGTGTAAACACTCAAATATTTCTGATCTAACCCTAAATAAATATATAAAGTAGCAATGGGAGAAAATTTAAACTTTTTTTAATTTTTCCATGTATTTCCATGGCGTAGATTAGTCAGCAAACTACATACTAGTAAAGGATACGAACCTAATTATTTCTCATAACTAATTTTCCCCTTTACGAGCAGTACCTACGTAACAGATTAAATAGAAAGGTTGTTGCTAAAATGAGGATACAAAATTATTTCAGAAAAAATCCGACCATACAAGTAATACTGAAAAAGGAAAATGTTCCCAAACCACAAATCTGAATTGGGTCGGTAGCCGGAGACCCAGAACTTAATATTATCTCTTAGCTGGGTTCTGAAAGGGGTGCGGCAGGGTCGCAATGCGGCACAATACCCTGTTTGACAAAGGAGTCCTTGTCTGGAAAGGACCCGTCAGGGTATAAAACCATCTCAGCACAAATGGGGTCAAAATTTTAGGGAAAAGACCTTCAGAGAATATTCTCAGAATAGGTAGATATGTACATAATGTGTACACAGAAGTAGAACATTGGACAATCTCAAATTAACAAAGTCCGAAAAGTTGTTGGTAACAAATTGTCGAAATATATTAAATATATTTATTTTAACATGTCTGAATGTCTTAATTTTCTGTTGGCACGAAGAAGACACCTTGCATATTTATTACATGCAGCTGGTCTGCTGTCTGCTACACTTGTGGGATGTGCCGTCATGGTATAGTAGTAGTATGGTGGAGTAATTTTACATAAACCTACACATATCATCACAATATTTCCCAGTTTGCTAGGAGTCACGAAAATGTTGAAAACTGAATTCGAGCCCTGCAGGGCTACTCTTGACACAATCTAAATACGATCTTAATCTAGTCTTGATCTTGGTCATACGACGCACGAAGGGACTATGGTCAAAAACACCGCGCTACCGCTACCGCGCGATCGGTATTCGCGTATTTTTGGCCAATAGTCACTTCGCGCGTCGTATGATTAAGATCGTGTTTAGATTTTGTCAAGAGTAACCCTACTGAATCTTCTACTTCAAATGATTGAACGACACAATTTCCTATACTACATATAAAATCTACCAAACAATAATGAAATCAATTTGATAATCCTTGCAAAAGGTTTCCTATTTGATTCCAGAACATTAAAGCACTTAAAAAATCGTTGTTATTTTTCTGTCTTAGTATAATCTGAAGAATCGGACTAACTAGAAAGAGGTTAAACAATTGAAAATTTATATATCAACATCTAGACAGACATTCTAGACGTTAATATTCTAATCGGAATACTACTTCTGTATACCTTCACACTGCACCGTATCCTTAATATGATAAACAGAGAGGATAGATCACCATATTGATTTATCCTTACATACTACTTCATTCGACTACTCTACATTCATGAAATTGTTCATATATGTGCACCGATTTCTCTCACGAGGTTGAGAATTCGACCCACGTGTTGATGCCAAGTATTTCTTGGATTCCGCACTACCTTACATCCCTTCTTTCAAATAAATAAACGTGTCCACGTGTCCAATTAATCGAGACGTATTTTAAATAATTCTAACCTTGGTCTCTTTTCGGTCAACGGACGTTTCAGAGTATAATCCCTTTATCAACCGACGTGGATATATAAGATAGGCACATATTGGCCCTTTAGGATATTAGATAATATACCTTATTCCTTCTATCTCAATTCCATCACATCACACCATCAACAACTATAGTAGTAGATATGTGTGTATGAGGAAAATCACTCACTTTGTTAATGTATGTAATATGTACTAACTTCAATAAGTAAAAGTTACATGGCTTTGACATAGTATCTGACAGAGTATCTACTACGAAATTCTCTTCAAGTAAACTTAGTACCTATATATATCTACTTGGAGTCATTGAGTTACGTACCTTCGAAAACAAAACAATTTACATTTTGTGTTTGGCGTTGAGGCAAAAATAAATACATAATTTTGTTTGTGCAAGAGTTTGTTGATTTGTTACCTTCAAGCATTTTTTTTAATGTAAGATATCAAAAAATAAATAAAAATTAAAAAAAAGAAGAACGTATTGCTAGCTTAAAATATAGATCGGGAAATTAATTGACCTGATTTTTAGAAATGATCGTTAGATACATCACTTTCCATTTAAGTTTTAATTTTAACATTTTCAATTTTACGAAAGTTAATTTTGAATCTTTTGCATTTACACTGATTGTTTATACACAAAGTCTAAATATTACATGTCATTTCTCATATTTCAATTTTAATACTCTACCTCCTTGATCAGTGTTATAAACGAGTGGATATTCTTTAAATCACAACATTATACTATCTTTAAAAAATGTTTTACACTATCCCTAAAAAACTTAAGTACATATTTTTCATATCAAATAATATAATATACTTAATATTGTCGACCGACGGTAATTGGTGGAAGTTCACATAAAAGTAATAAAAGTAAAATACTAATATTTTAATTACTACATATTATTATTATAACTACTACTATACACTACACAAATACATGGCATTACGGATTTTTTATCATTGTTTACATAAAATTTGTTAAAATGCAAAAATGTCTTAAATTTGTTATTTTTGAACTTGTAGACTGTAACAAAGGAGAAAAATAAAGTAAGGGTACATAAAAAGGAGAGCTGCTTTTGTTCCCAGGTATAGGTGGGTATACTCACAATGCGGTTCTGTTGCGATGGATACCTCGCCTCGCCTCGGAGAAGTATCAGTATTAGTATTAGGAAGAAGAGTGTGTAAGTATAAAAATGCTCAAGAGTATGAACGTATCTTTATTATTATTATACCCGTGAAGGAGCACGGGGGCCGAGAGAAGAGGGCGGCGGTACTGACTATCTGCAGGGGGGCCATAGGGATGTAAAAAACGCATCTACTTTATCTCAAAATATATATAAATTTATACCACCATAAAACCTTCCACATGTGAGGTAGTTAGTAGATTAAATAGTGTAATAAATATGCAAGATGTCCCGATAAAAAAATAAGACATTCCGGGTGGACCTCATCCCTGAATTGAAATTTTTTAATGTCTTATTTGTTTTACGAATACACTTACAGAAAAAAATATGGGCCTATTCTTTGCTGGGAGCTCCACGGTATAATAATATTGATAATTTTATTGGCTGATTAAACCATCGCCTATTAATAAGTTTAATGTATAGCACAACACACAAAAAGATTTCATTGACTACACTGATAGGAAAAAATACGTCACAATTTATCAGGTAAGACTTCTGTTTATATAATTTAGCAAGTTAATCTGTCCATTCATAACATACATACACCTTCTAACCTGTATCCTAATTGGATTGGGGAATCATTGTGCCATAATACTTCTCTCAAAGACCCCCGCTTATTGGTGCGTCTTCTATGATTTCTAGTAACACCTAACCAGATCTTTTACTACACATGGTTGACCTTTCATTATGAGCTTTTTCTGGAGATACTCGCCAAATCTCTGCCTTTTGTATCATTTCCCATTAAATTATGATTAGGAATAGCACAAAAATGATAAAATAACAGTTCTAACCGATGGATACAAATGTTAAGTGATTTTACAAGCGAATTTAGTAATTAAGAAAACTATATTTGTCATCGATTCGTATTTTCGTGTGTTAAACATCCCTTAGAAAGTAAAGCAGGAATATAGCGCAGGAGAGAAGGTTTGTAACGGATGGGTGGAACAGACAATCGCTCTGGAAGCCCCAGTGTCCCCCCCACCCCCACCCCACTCTACTACATACAACCCACCACATCCATCCATCCCTCCCCAACCGCCCATCTAAAGGAGCTCCGACACAAAACACAGTGCCGAATGAGACTCATTTACCCCACGTCTCCATCAACCAGAGGTAAACAACCAATAAAAATTATTTTTTTTAATTTCCTAATCCCAACTTAACAATAGTGACATTAGACATTTCATACTATTCATTCATACTTTTGTATGAATGAGTATGTATATGTCGCCACCAGATAATATTGAATTAGCCAATTAACTGAAAGTCTAGGGCTCGGCGGTCAGTTAAACGCCGACATTCAATTGAATGGCTGATAGAAGCTGACAGCAATTTAACGCAACGTTTATCGTTCCTAGCGCCACAGTGGCAAATAAAGAAGATAAATTTTGACAATCGGGATAGCTTCAATCAGGCATAATGTTGAACGCTTAACCCGTCATTGTGATTCAACGGATGGTATTCAAGATTTAAAATCTTGCTACCGGGTGCCGACATACATGTATATTAATAGTAGGTAGGTACTCAAATAACTCTTCACCATTTTTTATATCAATACTTTCATGGTAAAATATTTATTATTTAGATATTCACCACAATTGCAAATAAAATATTCTGTTTAAGTACCTACTGTTTATCTTTAGAAAATAAAAAACATTCATGAATTTCAAATCCCATTACAAAATTACTTTCCCTAACGACCCGTTTATTGTTATTTTATTCCTTATAACAAAGTTTTTTCTTCACAGAATACTGTTTTTCTTTTAATTTTCTTCATAGCATACAGCATATTCCTCACTGTATCTTAAAAAGCACTGTATTAACAATTCTGTTCACGAAAAAATGTTTTTAACAAAATAAAATTTGGCAGCAAATTATTGTAAAATGAGCTTTCAAAAATAACGTTTTATTAAAAATATGAAATGTTTTGCATCCCTGCAATGAGACTTTATTTTTTCTACCAAGGGTGTTATCAGACGCCCATGAAACGAAGGAACTCGACTATACCACCCTGATGTTACCTACAAGCGCCACGCTACCACCCCCAGCTCAGCTACCCTCTACTCTACTCAACTCTACTCTACTGTGTTCTGTGCTCTAGAGGAGCGGCCTACACTCCTCACTGATACACCCACGTAGGATATATCAATAGCGTTATATAATAATGTAGCAAGTCACAATATTCTCATAATTTATTCATAAAAAAATAATTTATTGAGTTGACGTTTATTTTGTAAATCTCCATGTTTATATAATAATTATATAAACATGGAGATTTACAATATATGGAAAATAATATGGAAAAAAACACAATTGGTTTTAATTTTACTCTATATTTAATTGAATAGTGACCTGGTTTCTACTTACAAAGTCATTATCAAACTAATCTTAGTTAAAACTAAAACCAATTTTGTTTTCTTCCATATATCCAGAAATAATTACCGATATTTATTTTATGAAATTCCTAAATAATATTTATAAAAAAAAACTTAATTGAGTATCAATACTAAGTTTAAGCTCGGCTACTCAAGTTTTGACATGTGATGTGATGATTTTGTCAGACGTATGTTTTGTAAGTACATACTGTGTTTTTTTCTATTTATCTTGTATAAATTTTCCTTCCAACATACAGAATAAATTTATGATTTATGAAATGAAATAAAAAGTTTTTTATTTCCCTTCTTACATATAAATAAACATTAAACAATAACAATAATATTCATAATAATAAACGCTTTATTGTCAAAAATAAATTTTACAAAAGGCGTACATATTGCCTTGAGGCAATGTCCTCCAGTAAACCTACTACAATGTTTAATTACTATGTTTTACTATAAAGTGAGTTTAGTACAAAAGGTAAACAGAACATATAAACAGAAAATGCAATATACAATATAAAACAAGAATACCTTTATACCTAAATATTAAAAAAATGTAAGCATTTACAACCATAAACCTTTACCTATATATATGTATCTATGTGAGAACTATCTACTATTAATGAGATGGTGGGTTGTTTATGAGGGATTTTACTTAAGTTAACTTAGAGTTAACAATGATCGCAGTATAATAATATATTGTTATAGATATCAAGATACCACGTACGGTCTTAACATTTTCTTATTATCACACCCTATCATGGGCTCCCAACAATGGTCCCTGACGAGCGAGCCTTTAAGTCTATACTAACAGTTCCATGGGTTATGGGTTATTTAGTATATTAAGGTTTTATAGAGGATCTATAAACCTTTTTCTGCTCAATCATTATACCAAAGTAAGAAGATAAGGTGATGATTTTTTATTGCGATTTTGTTACTTGATACATTGTTACGTAGCACCATTTACATTATAGAGTAATAATAATAATAAAATCTACTAACTGTATATACATACATACAGACTCGCATATACAATGTACTACATACATGCACACACACATTATATTGGGTACTAACTCCAATACTAAGAACCTACTACCACAACTCCTAGACTCCTAGTCAACTCGTTGCTGCGCCTACAGTTGAGATTTTCAGAGGAAAAGTGATATAACCCATATTTGGGAAAAGTTATATAATATCGTAAAAATGGTATAATCCATATTTAGGAAAAGTGATATAACCCATTAAGTTGTGGAAATCAATTATTAAGAGTTCATTAAAAAATAATTTCTGTCTTTAGTCTACGGTTTTATCCTAATGATATTTTATAAATTTTTCAAACAACGTATTAAGTATAGTATGATCTATAGAAACTATTTTACTTGTGCAAAGTTAGCCACTCAAATTCTGATGATTTCAATGAACTTATACAATACCGTCACGGCACATCCCACAAAAGGGGTAGCTAGGGACCAGCCGCATGTAATAAATATGCAAGCTGTCCTCTTTGTGTCAAAAAACAAGACATTTAAGATCAGTGGTAAACCTCATCGATGAATTTGAGATATAAAATGTATTTACAATGTCAACACTGAACCATTAAATTTAGTTAAAAATGTAGGTATTTATATTTTCGAACACCTGCTTCTTACAGGACATTGTAGACCAATTCTTTGCTGGGTACTCCACAGCTTGTTTTTTTAATGAAAAATCCTTACGGGCTAAACTTTTGTTCCTTTGAACATCTCAAATAAGTATGTACTACATAGCGTATGATTTCACTTGATATGTACTAGATCTAATTAGATATAACTATCACTGTTCTTATTTGTATTAACTGTGACTAGTCACTGATATTTCTTAAATTAGTTAATATTTACATATCAACATAATATTCATCACATTAAGTAGTTCTATCTACTAACAAAAAACTAAATAACAATTGACAAGAGTGGATTGTCGTAATTTAGCAATTCTTCCATTAAGAAATTTGAAACAAGTGTTTCTTTCTACTAAAGAAAAGATTGATAATGACCTTATAAGTCGAAAGACGTCTCTCTCGTGATCAATAACTTATAGTAGAAAGAAACACTTGTTTCAAATTACCTAATTATGGAATTCTACTACGTGTGCATCGACACAATTAACAATTCTTACATCTTATTGAAAATATGTTTTACAATGAATTGTGTATTATTTCCACAAGCAGAACGTATTTTTACATGTATATGTGTTTAGTGCAGTGTATATTTATATGTGTGTCGTCGCATTAGTACCCATAATACAAGATTCATCTAAGTTTAGGACTAGCTCGATCTGTGTAAATTGTCTATGCATGATGTTATGTTATGTAATACATTGAGCCAATTAAATTTTTACAAGTTGAAATAGTAAACAATATAATATGATATGTAAGGATGACTGAAAAGAGTGGTAATGTTAAAATCATCTTTATTTGATAGTACTGTCTCCACTCCGAAATGTTATTAAAAATAGGAAGAAAATAAAGTAACAGTCCTAAATGTTACTGTTCTATTATTTTGATAATTGTATGAAACAGAGCAGCACATTATAATGTATAGTAAGTAGAATTATATAGTTTTAGTGTAAGAGAAGTTATTCCTGCAATACGGCAGTGTAATACTTGTACTAGGAATGCTGGAACGAGACTAGGCTATAGGCTATGCTAGGATTGCCTTGAATTAGTATTAACTGGATTCAGCTCACAAAACGCAGATTGCTATAAAGAAAAAAATATAAAATATTATATTAAGTATGTAACTATCTATAGCGCAACACTAGTTTTGTTCATTACCATTTTTTATAGTATGTTGGTTATTAAACGCAATTAAAAATAGGATAATACGGTGATTTTCATTAAAATATTTTTTGTGATTTTCATTAATACGGTGAAATTACCACTTTTATACATACATACATATTTTTATGGTTCTGGCATACTTTATTATTTTTCTTATTTTTTTTTTTTTCAAACATCAGGTTGGTTGGCAGAAATTGCCATTTGGCAATAAACCCGCCTTTTGTACAATGTACTTGTCTATTGTCACAATAAAGTTTATTTTATTTTATTTATTTATTTATTTATTTATACATACCATCACGCCGCTTCCCTCGCGGGGTAGGCAGAAAGGATCGAGCGCCACTTCCTTCTATCCTAGCATACATCTTTCGCTTGCGTCACTGTCATACAATTCCTCATGCATGCTCTCCTGTTCAACGTGCTCAACACGTGACCGTCCTATCACTTTTATGATATCTTCTAATTAAGCCAATATTTAAAAAGACACAAAAAAGTTTGAGTTTTTACTTTTATCCTTTTTAAGCTTTGCCTTTAACTTTCCTCTTGACAGCAATTAAGGGAGGACACAAGCTTCTTTCATTCAAAGGTATTTTATGCAAATTGAGTAAACTCATCTACTATATTTCTTACACCTATATTGTTGTCAAAACTGATATGTTGTGAAAGAGGTTTTCCTTGGTTATGTGTAGTGAATCCACTGATTTCTTCATATTTGAAGTTTCTATATTGATATAAATATATAATGGAAGACATAGCATTTTAGCAATAAACTCGCCCTCTGTATATTGAATTGTATAACCGATATTTTTATGATATTTTGTAACCAATATAAAGTGAAGAATAAAATAAATAAATAATGAATTACGGAATGATATTTCATTTTTAAAAAAGTTATAAAATTCCAAGTGTATTTTTCCAAGCGAATTAGTAGGAGGTTTTAATAATTAAGTTTTGTGGTAAATGTGAATATATTGATGTATGAATAATAATAATTGTTTCGTTGGAATTAAGATTTCGTTCAACAATATTGCATTACATTTATCATTTCATTACTCTGTATTACTACTAGATACTATCTGAAAGTTATCAAAATACGAGTATAGTATTACAATAAAGAGAGAATTTCTACAAGAAATAATAGTAGATAAAAAAAAATATGATATTCTTCAAAATATGTCCATCACTGTCCAAAGTTACGAGCTCTGGAGGTCGGGTGGGGGTTAGGGGATATAACAAGGAAGAAGTACTGAGAGATAGATATAGATACGAAGAAAGAAGGGTGGTATGATAAAAATAATAGGGTAGAGGAGGGCTTTATGCTTCGGCGGGGTGGTGATTTGAAGGATAGGGGGTTGACAGCCTTTGCAGGAGATGGGGTGCGCTCCAATTTGTTATATTCGAGGGTATTCGATGACGCATCTCCAGACCAACCCTGGAACTCTGGAGATGATCGCTTCTACTACTACTGCTACTGCTACTACTACATTCTAAGGTACCTACCTATACTACATTATTATCTCTAACAGAACAGTACTTCATCCTTTATATTATATTGAAATAAACAATATATCATCTATATGTAACAAAAATTTCAATAAATATCACATACAAACCTGGTCAAAGAGAGTTCAGATACCTCACAGAATATGGATACAAATAACATTTGGAGTTTAATGCATTTATTTGTAAACATACGTACTATTTATCTATCGAATCATCTACAGTAAACTAACTGCATGTAATATATATAGAGATCGTCCTCTTTATGCCATTAAAATACGAAATTCAGGACGAATAGGATACAATGGAGTCTTTTAAAACGAGGTTTAAGACCCTATTAATCACGATTTTTAGTGTTCTTCCACAAAACGACTACTACTACAGATACATATAGGTACCAGCAGATCAGCCACATGTAATAAGCATGCAATCTGTCCTCTCCATGCCAACAAAAAAATTAAATCATTCAGGATGAGTGGCAAAACTCATCGCTGAATTTAAGATGTCAAATGTCTTTCTTTTTTCAAACACCTTCTTGCCTTCTACAGGTCACTCGAAAACTTACAGAAAGAGTGGAGGACCTATTGTTGAACCTAATGTTTTATTTTATACTACTTGTATTTTAAAAGGGTACTTAAACTTTTCGCAGTAGCTAACTATGACTTTTAACCCTTAATATAGTAAATGAATAGGTACAAGTATCCTTTTTCACATTAAACAAGTAGATATGTGCAGATATGAAAAGGTTTATCAAAGGATACAGGTAAGAAGTACAATATATGAATATGTAAGCTGTTTAAAATAAAACAACAAAATAGTGGTACGATGTACAAAATGCTCCATTATTATTATCCATTATTTATTTACTACTATATTATATATATAATTAGTTACAATCCACTGGATTGGTCTGCAACGAGTTTGGTTTTTCTTCTCCATTCGTCTCTATTCTCAGCCAGTCTTTTTAGCCCTACGTATGAGCCACAGTTCATGTCTCTCTTCAGTTGGTCCATATATGCGTCTCTTGGTCGGCCTCTGCCATTTGTCCCCTCGGTCTTACCCTCTGCGATGGCGATGAGTAGTCCTGGATGCCTGATGTTGTGGCCAATCCAGTTAGCTCGTTGTTGGCTGATTCTCTTCAGGAGTTGCCTTTTTTCGCCTACCCTGGTTAATACTTCTTCATTTTCGACGTGCTCCGACCAATGGATCTTGAGCATGCGTCTGTAGCACCACATCTCAAAGGCCGCCAGCCGTCCGCTTTCACTCTTGCTGATGGTCCATGTCTCACAACCATAAAGCAGAATGCTCCATACAAAGGCTTTAGTAAGGTTCTTCCTTACGCTTAAGTCAATATTTGGGGATTCCAATATCTTTGATTTTTTGTTAAAGGCAATCCTTGCCTGGTTTATTCTGCTTACAATTTCCGATTTGGAGCGTCCATCTTGGTTTATTCTGCTGCCCAGGTACACGAATTATTACTGTAAAATAAATCATTTTATTACTGTACGAATTTATAATACGATTTTTACTATGTTTAATATGTTATTTTTATTTAATATGTTATTTAATATGTCAATATGTTATTTTACTGTACGAATTTATAATACGATTTTTAAATACGAATTTATAATACGAATTTATAATACGACGAATTTATAATACGTATACGTACGAAAATAAAATACGAATTACTCACGAATTATTACTGTAAAATAAACCAGGTACTACTATATTATTACTGTAAAATAAATCATTTTTATTTGGTGTCTTTTATAATAACGAACTTTGTAATCAATATATAAAATGAAAACGTTAAAAAAATGTAAGTTATTATACTTATTTTTAATTTAATTTCGGCAATCATTACTCCGGAATATAAATGAACGTAAATGATAATTAAAAATAAAATCACTCACATTCAACAATAAAATAGTCACCTATCTTGAATATCATAGAAGTTTATGTGTACTCAATAAAAACTAAAAAAAAAAACAATGGTTGACCAGATTGTCCTGTAAAAGACAGATATTCACAAAATATCACTTTTAAACGTTAAATTCAGGGATAACATATGCCTCTCACGAATGTCTTAAGTATATTTATGACTTAGAAGGAGACCTGGGTTTTCAATACATGTAGTTAGTCCACATACAGAAAATTGCGTGATGTATAAATATACAATTAGGATTTGAGTCTCAGAACTCTCTGTAAAAGGTTTGACATGTAATCATCAACTTGATTATGCCATTGCTTATTTAGATACTTAGTAATGATTTTTCATTTTCAGGTGTCCGAAAAACTATAGTCGTTTTACATCTAAGATTCAACAATGACGTTTGTCACCCATCCTCAATGTCCGATTTTTTTGTAAGCACGAAGAGGATGGCTTGCATTTTTTTAAACATGCAGCTAGTCTGCTGGCCACCTCACTTGTAGGATATGCAATGATGGTATAGTTGTAATAATATTTTTCATAAAGTCCTTAAGGATACTATTCATAAATGTTTGCGGAGTTGCCCCTTTACCCATAGGTAGGTAATCATACACCATACACAACATACACACGATAGTATACTATTATATATTTATCTAAGTGTACCTAATAATACATATTTTGGGTATCGTGTGGGGTTTTATAATATATTCCCTAAAAATCCTCATTTGGCGAAGGATGCGTAGATTTTTTAGGGTAAAGGGTCGGTCCGAAAGGGATTTTCCGGAGCTCCCGGGTCCCTATGTAAATACACAGAACCCATGAAGCGAACCGGAAAATTAATCTATTCATACGTACCAAATATTTCGTTCTGTTTATAGAGTGATCTTTAAAAAATCTATATACCTACACACTTCTACATTCTTTAACACTACAGATTTACACAACACAATAATGGAAAGAACCTAAATTGCCTTCACTTTCACGGGGACGTTAAATGGGACAACTAGTTTAAATACATCTTCTATAACGAAAAACATTTTAAATTTATTCAAAACATTCCACCTTGTCCAGTATGCAAACAGTCCATTATTGTTCTTTTTTATATTACAGTAAATAAGACATGCAGGATTATTGCGAGGACTGAATCGATCTTCAGTCTATTTCACTTGTAATGATGCTATAATAATAATAATCTGGTCAATTTATTGAGCGCCTTTTTGTGGTACAAACCACCGCAAGGGCGCATTTTCAATTTTTTTTTTAAATTTATTTATAGTTGTTTATCAAATTTTAATATATTTTATGAATTTAATTTAACTATTAAAAATAATTAATGTATTTTTTATAGATTAATTAATTAATTAGACAGAAAATAAAGAATCCGATATTTATTAATTTATATTTATTATATTTACAATGTGCCAATTAAGGGGCTAACGCCATTACCAGAAGTTAAACAGTATAAAACTGAAATCAATTTAGCTTAGCAATTATGCAATTACAAATCTTAGAATTATCAGATTCGTATTCCTGCAACCAGGCTGTCTAGTTTCAATGCCAAAAAATATAAATTTACATTCTACAATAATTTTCAATACCTTCAGACTGTTAGTCAGCTAAATACCGAAGTGTTTTTCAAGAGGCTTTCGAAATTGACAAAAGTAACCCTCTTCCCATAACAGTTCGAACGCATATCGTAAAATCATTGTACTCCACGAACATGTTCGGTTTCATAAGACCATATTGGCACCACCAGACACTATGCAGGAAGAATGAATAAAATACCACAGTTCCCTTAAGGATTACATGTACATAATATATACTTACATCCATGGTATATATTATTTCCTTCCTTGGATTATCTTGGAACAAAACGTTTAGGTGTCCAAATTATTATTGTAATTGTCTGTACAACAACTCTATTATCAAGTAGGTACTTATTTCATGTGGCATTTTCCATCAGAAATTTTAGTCCCAACGTCTTAATCTAGATTATTGTATAGTATCTTTCAAACATCTTGTTTTGCGCTCTTGAGAATTGACTGTCATATATATCAAAGGTCATTGTGTTATCTAACCTTAAGAGTAGGTACCAAACAAAATGTATGGTTTGAGTGTTTTAAAAAATCTTTAGTTTAATTGACAGCTAAGTGAAAAATGGAAATTCTTAACAAGAATATTATTAACTTTACGTTTCGGCAGATGTCTTGGCTAAGAAACATCAGAGAGTGGACCGGAATCCAGATAGTATTCCGGCTAGCATGAGACAGAGAAGCCTACGTCAAAGTGGCATGGCACTTTAAGAAAAAGATATTTCTAAAATTTTTTTTTATTCATTAACAATCAATCAAAATAAAAAATGAAGAAATTATTGTTTTATTTTTAAAAGAGTTCATTTTCATGCGTGTTATGTATTAAAACATTAATTGTATAACTTATAATTTCTACATAGATATAATTTTTAGGTCATGAATCGCCGTAGTACCACTACATAAATCTATAAATCGTATGTATGTACATAAGCACTTGTGTTTTACGAAAGAATAAAACAAGAAACTCCATGCTGAGTGTACCGTAGGCAGTTTAAGACAATATGTTATGAAATATTGGTTCTTAGTTCCGTGAGATATGAACATAGTGAAAGATAAAAGTGTTTTGTTTTCTTATTTCTTTTGTTTGCGACGCTAATTTTCTTTTCTTTTTCAGGAAAAAAATATACTACTTACTTTTCTGAAAACACGCTGTTCTAAGGAAATATTTGCTAAATTTTTATATATATATATATATATGAAAGACTGTATGATCTAATTTTCATTCGAAATGCATGTGCAACATGCATTCCATTAATGAAAGATCATGTAATTTTACGCAGGAGATAATATGAGATGAATGTTTTACTCCATTTCACTGCGTACAGTCTGGCAGAGACTTGGCTCTTGCCTTTGCATACGGGACGAGGCACGGCTTGTCACCAAAACATGCAGATTGGATTCGTCGAAAAGGTGTTGTGTTTCAACATTGTGATCATTGTGTATCATCAGGACCATCTCGCAGAATGGCCGACACAACGTTTAATCCAGTATGCGAGGAGTATCGCATATTATGAAAGACTGTATGATCTAATTTTCATTCGAAATGCATGTGCAACATGCATTCCATTAATGAGAGATCATGTAATTTTACGCAGGAGATAATATGAGATGAATGTTTTACTCCATTTCACTGCGTACAGTCTGGCAGAGACTTGGCTTTTGCCTTTGCATACGGGACGAGGCACGGCTTGTCACCAAAACTGGTTGGCTGGACGAAGTCGCTTTTCAGCGATGAGTGCAGTCACCCGCTCTGAAAGGAGTATATGAAAGAAGCATAAGAGAGAAAAGGTGGAATGGGTGAACGTTACCATGGTGTAAAGCGCTTAAGCCAGCCAGAGCCGATTCGTAAGCGTCGGGACACCTAATACTTTCTCTCTACTCTGCAAGTGATGCTTAGCTTCATGTTAAAATCATACCTATCGTGTTACATCTCACATATAATTCACATACGTAAGTGCAAATAACCAGTTTAATACGAAAATCAAAGCATTCGCATATATATATTTGTATCAGAAAAACAAAGCATTGAACTGGATGGTAGATAATAATATAAATAACATGGTGTAGTATAACAGAACGATAAAAAAAATATATGTATTTACAACATCATTCATCACATCATCGTATCACAAATAGGAAATAATCTGGACTAATTGTTGCATAATTTTTGTCCGTAAAAAAACGAGAAATTGCCACGTTAGAAAAATAATCATAGAAAAATAATTTATTAACAGCCGTTCTTACCTAAGGTACAAATTAGATTTAGCTCTAGTGGTTTCAGGCAACAATTTTTAGTAGGCGCAGAGAAAATTATTCAAATAATTAATGAAATAGCTTTATTAATAAATATAAGCCAAAACTTTATATGCAAAAATATTCATGGGTATAAAAAAATAGTATGTTATCACATATAAATAAAATTTAAGTTGTATTTATTCTATTAATTGAATTTATTTATTTCCTAATTCAAAAACAGAGTGAGTACGGTCTCACATCCGGCTACTAGACACGCCGTGGGCCTTCTGAATCTTAAAATTTGTGAAACTCGCTATATTCTTGATTATTGCACATAATAACGTTATATTATGTAGTAGGCACGGTAAACAACATACCATATTATTATATAAATAAAACAAATGGTTGAATTATAAACATTTTCTATGATTTTTTTGATAATGAAATTTATTTTTGATGTGTATGCAGTTTGTCATAATAATTAAGAAAGTCCAAGGGTTGTAAATAAATAACTCAAAGTGTATTATAAAAATCATGATATTTTAAGAATAATCTTGGTTTTAAAATTTTATTAACACTCTTGTATTATTAAGGATAATTTATTTAAAATAGCACTACTCAACGTATCATCATTGCGACGGTAATCTTCAAAAATTATTTTCACTATATTCCTCGCAGCAAAATAAAACTAAAATGATTAAATCGCATATATAAATGTTCAAAATATTATATTTTTATAAAAAAAAACATACATGTGATCCAGAATTTAAAATATTTAAAAAATAAAATGGTTGTAATTTTGCTAATTCGTTTGCATGAAATCACAAAGAAGGGGTGTAGAGCCCTCTTAACATGTGGAAATTTCGTTAAATGTCCGTTACCGATTAGCTGTACGATTTCAATGCGCAACAAACATTATTTCTTAGTAAATGGTACAGATATTTCTATGTTCACCACGAGTTACTTTATATTTCTCGACGCAATCCTATTATAGCTTTTGATGTAACCCACTACTTAGAAGTGAAATGTATGCATAATTCACTAGTCTTCGGGTGTGTTTCTATGAGAATAAAGAAAAAACCTTTGTATTTAACACCTACTTAAATTTAATTACAAAATATAAGAGTCCCGACATGGAATAGGAGAACATAAGAGAGAAGGAATGAATTAATGCTATTATTGAACCAGAGGAGCGGTAGAAGTTAGCGCATCACTCACAGCATTAAACTCTCTTGTATTTTGATAATAATAATTTATAAGGTAAAGGTATCAAAATCAGAGTTAATCAGTCCAATGTATTAACTCCCTTATACTCTCTTAGTTCTAACACCACCTCCCATATGTTGTTAGTATGTACGTAGTATTATTATTTGTGGTAGTTTTGCTCCTGTAGTAGAAGACACCTCCTCACTCCCGCTGCTTCCCTGTGGTTTGGTGCCATAGAAACTCGTAAAATTATTATGATACACAAACCCCATTGAGCGCAGCTATGTGTGATGCGATGTGAGCAGTTCTAAAAATATTAGACAGCGCTTCTGAAAATCTAGTAACGTACGAGAGATAGCTACGAGAGAGAGATAGATATACAGAAATAAATTAAATATTATCTTCTTTTTGTATTTCTTGACATATCAAACCAACAACAAAATATCTAGCTAAGTAACACTAAGATTTCTGTTTACCTAATTATTTTCATCTATTTTCATAAATTGTTTTTTTTTATTGTCTTAAGAGCACCCGGCAAAGAATTGGTCTCCCACTCATTTCCGTAAATTTTTGAGTGTCCTATAAATAGCAGGTGTTCGCAAAATAAAGACATTTAACATATAAGTGTTCGCAAAATAAAGACATTTAACATAACCAGACTAAATAATTGTTTTTGTTTCAACATTTTTCAATAATTTGACTTTTCTCAGTTTCTATTGACACTAAATATTATTAATTCTACAACATCCATTTTTAAAGACTGTGTGCTACTTGACGTCCCATTTATATTTGTTTGAAATAATCTCATAAATACTCGTTTATTAAAAATTTGACAATATAACCTACTATCGAACTGACTTGTGATCCATTGACTTTTTTTTCTCCATTCATAACTTATGCTGTGATACTAATAATTACTGTATTGTCCTTTTTTTGTGCTTTTTTTACTTTTTATTACGGTTGTTGTGTCTTAATTTTCTATACTTGTGTAAACATCATATGAACTATGTATGTAAATGTATAACATGTAAAAGGCTAGCGCCGTGAATTGTTAATAAATAAATAAATAAAAAATATTAAATTCACCGATGAGGTTTGCAACCCATCCTGAATGTCTTGATATTTTATTTTATTTTATTTGTTTATTCATTCTTTACTGTTCAATTCAACAATTACATAAAACTCATAAAAGGTATACATTCAAATTAAATAAAATCAATATATTTTTTTTTATCACGGAGAGGACGGCTTGTATGTTTATTACATGCAGCTGTTCTGCTGGCTACCCCACATGTGGAATATGCCATCCTTTCCGTGCCAACAAAATATTAAGACATTCAGGATGGGATAAAAATAAAAACCTTGAAGTAAAATAAAAATACCTCCAACACATGTTCACATTTTTATATTCGGTAACATTTTATTCACTTAAAGATACATCTTCCGCTCGCCTAAAGCATTGTCAATCATAATGCCAATCTCTTTCTGTTTTATATTGTCAATCTTTTTCTATCATTTTGGAATATAGAATGTATAAGGAATACTAATACGATACCTGCACTAAACAAATATCTACATGAATTAGATGAAGTTTAGTTGCATTTAGCATCACTTTTAGCTTACTATGTATAAGTATATCATATCCCTTCAACCTAGTTCAGTGTTTACTACTTAAAAAGTTTTGAGTTTTTATTAGCAAATTGACAGTTAAATTTAGAATTCATTATATATTTTTCTCGATGCAATCAATATAAGACAACTCATTAAACTTGCCATAACCATTAGAAATTGCTCGTTAGATAAATATATCTATATAACTTAGAAATTCTTTAAAGGGTAGAAATAAAACGAATGAATATATTTGATACCTATTAATAAAAACACTGTTGACTTTTCATTATGGATTTATTACTCGAGGACTTTCGTCAAGTTAACTTGACATTTCCAAGAGAACTAATATAAAAAAAAATTCTTAAAGTCACATGCAATAACAAATTTATGTAGGTAGGTAATTAAAAATAGAAAAGAATGTCTTTTCTATTTTTTCTTTTCTTTTATCTTTTAAAATGTCTTTTCACAATGTGAACACACAAACTAGATCATACGAATGAATATGATAAAATGGATCCTTGTGTTAATCAATTTCTTTTTCAGAGAGATCAGTCGATCTATGGTCACATTCCATTTTTGTATCAAGTATCACTAAGCAAGCTTTGTGCATTCGATTTATTTAAATAGAAATAAAAATGTTTTCAGTCTTAGAAAAAACTGCATTAAGTACCTAGTACAAAGTACAAATTTGTTTCGATTAATTAGATTATAAAGCATAAATTAATAACAAAAAAATTGACAATATATGACTAGATATTGAAAGTGATGTTTTGCTTTTAGAAAGTGCTATAAGTTATTGCATTACAATATTCTACGTAGAGTTTATATTATTATGTTAGATAATATCACAAGATAATATGAAGGATTGCTGTACTGTGGTGTGGTATGATATGTAGTGGTGTGGGGTACATCATTATATGGCTTATTTACGTCGGAAAATAATGAAGATTAGAATATTGGCTCAAGCTGGGAGTTTTCATGAGAATGTACCAGCATTGGATGTAGGTAGGAAGGTGAATACCTACCAGGCAGCGCTGCTAGTGGGACATAAAAATATTATGAGAAAAGGTATTATTTTTACAAAAAACGATAAAAAAGCTTCATCGTTATACTACTACTACCACTAGTAGTACCTACCCATGGAAGAAAGCGACAGAAAATTTTTAATCTGCCCAAAGTAAGTTTTTTTTTTTCATTTTGCAACCACTCTTCCCTGTCCCCTCCCCTCGTTTACACCCAGACACCCCCTACTTTTACGGCTTCCCAACGAAATACCCAGTGGCGTCGTCGCCATCGCCTGAGCGTACAGAAAAGCTGCTTTGCACATTTCACACACGGTCAACAAATCAACTACAAATCAACTAAAACTGTTTTTTTTTAAATGCCTACATAAATATGTTTGTTGTAAGCCTTAACTCCACTCACCCTCTTATCATAAACAATCAGCTGGTTTCATGAAAACAAGGTTATTTTAATGTGGGGTTCGGACTATGAAACTTCTGTATAGAAATACCTATAAGTACGAGGTTATAAGCGATTTGTTACGAGTAGTAAAAAATATATATTAACTCTCTCATCACCACCATAAAAGAATTAATTTATTTGATCATACATATTAGGCTTAGTGTAACAAACATAGCAAAGTGTTAAATTATATATGCAGGTTAAGTACGATAATGCATTGTCATTGTTTAGTGATTTTGTATATTTTTTCTGTTCATACGTAGGTATATTCAATTGTTTTGTATTCCGAATAAATAAATAATATTATCTCTATCAATCCATAGGTATTTAATATAGATAATACCACATGCCTGAGCTAACTATAAAGGTATACCTTTATGTACTTATTGATAGAGTAGGTACCCAGTTATGTTTTTTGTTTTATATCAATTGATTTCATTTTTGTAATTGAAGACTGTATAATTTTCATGTTCATGTTGATTGTAAAAAGGCGTAAGCCGTATGTTTCATGAATAAATAAATAAATAATGCGAGTACTAATTAAAAATATGATGACTATGTATTAAACTGTAACTTGATTTTTTCAACATATTTCTACTAACCTATGTCAAGAAGGTTCAATACTAGATCCACCCAAAGTAAGTGAAATTTGCTAAACAACTATAAAATATTAAAAATAAGAAAAACCCTGAAATTCAGGTTTCGCGTTTCTCATATCGATGTCATTTATTTCCGCCTCCTTTGACTCATTACATAAAGGCTTACCTCGACCATAGAGAGTGAGAGAGCGAGTAACAGAAGTAGTACCTAGTAGAGGGTATAGCAACCAGGCAAGCAGAGGGTATATGTTGTATTAGAAGTAATAGTAGTAGGAGAGTACGAAGCAGAAACGGACATTAAACTACTATGAAACCACGCTGTGAGCTACCCACCCTGAAGTTGTATCCTATCTAGACCCTACCCTACCCTATCCTATACCCTCCTAGCCTCCTTTTCTATGTACATATATACGCCAACTCAACTCCATATTACATATAATAATAATAACTATCCACCAGCTCAGTTCTCGTGTTATCCCTCTTTCCTTCTCACTACTACAATTGTTACTACTAAAGGCAAGCTTACATTAGGTAAAGCTAGGCAGCTATAAAAACCCTGCTCCAAAGCTCTGCTAAAAATATTTTGATGCTACAACATTATCTTTTAAATTCCTTAATTTCAAAGGTTTTCTTCTGAAAATTCCGTTTAATTCAGCTAAGTCTTCCAAAAAACTACGAGTTGGTGTCACAAGGTGTAAAAAGGACATATCAATGTGGGGATACCTGCCTATAAAGGACATAAATACCATCACACTCATATGCCACTGCATATCATCACATTCTTTTTTATGTAAACTGCTTTGTTGATTTTGTTGTGTGTATGATGATGTGGAAGAGAAATAAAATAAATAAATTGTGAATACTGCTCAATTCAGATCAATAGCTACCTAATAATGGC
The DNA here is from genome assembly GCA_947579605.1 of Athripsodes cinereus. Lineage (NCBI taxonomy): Eukaryota > Metazoa > Arthropoda > Insecta > Trichoptera > Leptoceridae > Athripsodes > Athripsodes cinereus. The sequence goes on along the minus strand of OX388322.1, from coordinate 18,929,887 downwards.
GCATTTGTTAAATTTATTTTATAGTAGTAAAGTTTAAAATTATTGTAAATAAAATTAAATGAAAAGTATGGTTTATTAAAAAGATAAGTTTGCTTCGTATGATTTTGGAACAGAACTTCAATAGCAGAGCTAGCAGTGAAAAATATTAAATGGGTAGATCATAGAAAATTTAAAAATTACAATTCTAAAAATATCTATTCTAATCCAGCTTACCATAGTTGTTGATAATCTGGTAGTTCTGACAAAAAACGTGTTTTCTATGCTGTCGTATAGATTTATGAAGTGTAGCTACACAATATAGGTTCCAAATATTTGTAGAAGAGCTTAGAAATATAGAACAGTTTTAATAGCAGAGTTATCTGTACATAATGTAAATACACCCTAAAACTACCAGAAGTTTATAACGGAAGGTGCTTAAAAATAAACCATATTAAATTTCTTTCCACCTCGGTGGCTTTGTTTGGGTTCTTTGGTACATACATAGATACTAATAATAATATTCAAAATATATAAAATTATCTATATTATTTAATTATAATATCTATACATATGTTTTGTATTAGGTATTATAATTAGAAACCTTTACATATTACGCATGTCAGATGTTGTTAAACTTTATTTAAATGTTCGTCGGTAGCCGGGAGGTAGAGTCTCGGCCTCTTGAACAAGGGGTACGCGGTTCGATCCCAGGTGCCGGCAAACTCCCCTTTCACGACACAAGCTTTTAGCTTACTGTGGAAGTGTATAAAGTTGTATTTGGGTTTATAACAAAACCCAGATATATCTTTTTTTTTTAAAAAAATGTTTTTTCAATGTCCTACAACGACATAAATTTGTAAATCTATAATCATCAAAAAATGTTGTAAATTCATTAGTGCTGATAACTCGCGATTCATTTTTATGCAGTTTTTCGCAAAGAATAGAATCTATCTGGGATAATAATCTCTAAAATCAAAATATCGTAAAAAGAGTAAAAAATAATTTTAATTATATAATGAAGTCATTTTCAACGCTAAATAGATAATATTTAATTTAAAATAATATTACATATTAAATTATTCTATATATATTTATTATTCATTTTGAATAATATGGACAATGGCTCAGGCATACTTTTTTCACAATATACGATTCCTATGATAACATCAGAGGGCTAGGAATGTTGTGGTCTGAGGTGACTCAACTGGCGCAGAGACGTTCTGAATAAAGGAGGCTTATTTCTGCCCTGCGCTCCAGAGAGGCATGTTAAGGAACGAGATGTTGATGGTTTGACTATATTGATAACCATTTTTAAACATAACATTTAAACATAAAGAAAGAAAACAGCGTTTTAATAATTAGATTTGTATTAAATAAATTTGCAAAAATATGGACCAAAGGGTGACTATGTTCTTGTGTATTTAAAAATATAATTGTTCCATATCGAAACAATAAAACAGGTGTTTTATTCTACTAAAGATTTTATTTTGTGAGAGAGACGTCTTTCGTCTTATGAGGACATTGTCAATAGATTGACAATGTCCTCATAAGACGAAAGACGTCTCTCTCACAAAATAAAATCTTTAGTAGAATAAAACACCTGTTTTACTGTTTCGATATGGAATTCTACTACCTAAACACCGACACAGTGAATAATTGTTCCACTATAATCTTATGCTCATACAAAAGTAGGTAACGTATTATATGCGAACTAATAATAACTTGATAAAATAATATACCTATAGAGAAACATAAATGTATTTGGGAATATGTTGTGGACAAGTAGGTACATAATATTATGTTTAGTGTAGATGTTATTATACTTTGTAGGTAAGTAGATACTAGAGAAGTAAGTGTGTCTATCGTAGATAAGTAGATAAATGTAGTAATAGTGTGTATATAGTTATGTAGGTAGGTAGGTATACAACGTTAGCTGTGGGAATAGAGAACAGAGAGAGAGACTCACGACAACCCAACCATTTCACTTTCATTAGGACGTTCGTAATCAAGCGGCTGCGTTCTTCAAAAACATTCTCCATCCATTCCCTCATTCCAGTCACTGACAAAGAAAAAGGAATTAGACCCATCCGTCCATTAGCGAAATTCAGAAAAAATAATAAACGGTGGGACAAAAAGGCGGGTCGACCCATACACCCTTAACAAAAGAGGGTTCCCTTAATTCCTTGTGCACCCAACTCCCACCCTCTCGGGGTGGGCAGCGAGCACTAGACTCGCTAGACCCTTGTCCAGAGGGAGGCAGGCGGGGTGGCTCACTGAAACCTTACATCTGATCTGATGCTTACAAATACACTTCCTTTCTTTTTTTTAAAAAAAAAGAAGACTTTTGCTTTAATGGCCATTGTAATTGTTTTTTTTTTATTCTGTGTATTAATTTGTTCAGTACTTGAAAGGGAAAGGTCGAGAATTTTTGTTTTGTTTTTCATTTCTAATTTAAAGACTTTCAAGTGTCTTAAGTTATGACATTCGTCAGTTTTCGTATTTTTCTGAGAATCGCCATACAAAAAATATTTATTTTGGTATCGAAATATGTTTAGAAGGTGGAATATCGACACATACCTACAAGTAGGTACGTCTTAGGTGTCATTAAGGAATTGGCTCCTTTTAGAAAAACTTTTCGCTTCTTTTTCTTGGATTTTCTTAATCCTCTAAAAAGTAAGTATTAGGAAAACATAAACTACAGAAAGTATATGTGCAAGGCTTACATACATTCATTACAGTGCAAACTATGTAGAACAGTATACACAAACATACAACATTAGTGAGGTGTAGGCACACTTGTTCAAGCAGTTAACGCGTGTACATGAAGTACAAGTACGTACATATTATACGAGTACATCGACATATCTGAATTCCTGTTACAGAAGTGAGGCAGTCACCAGGCAAGTACTTGCATAAAGTTATGTCAACGGGGTGGAGAATAATATTTCCTCAATTTATAATAGACAACTCCTTCTTCCTCTGTTAGTAAAGTTAATAATAATATTGTCTACTGTCAGCAGTATGTGTATGTGCATGCAGGTAACAGGGGACAAAAGGAGGTGAGGTGATATCGCTGCATACTTACAACCCCCTAACTCCTACTACTATAACAATATGCCTACAGAACAGGTACCGTAATAATACCTACGTACTACCCAATACAAATATACCTACCTCTATTTAAAATAAATACTTATACCGATCTAACTTGATGAAGAAATGTCAATGTTTAACGTAGGATGATCTTAGAAACGACGATGAATGTAAATCAATTAACAACAGATTTATCATAATTGTATGTTTTTCATAAATACATATAACGATGGATGACTTGATTTTAGCGCCGTTTCACAGTATTTAGACCATCTCAAGAGCTCCGAAAAACAGTGCAGTCTCCAAATTGCTTAATATATGTATTATTACAGTTCCCTGTCATTTTTTGTTATACGCCGTTATTATATTATTAAAACGGATGATTCCTTTGGCGCAGAAAAGCAGTGATTTGTTTGCTTTCTATGTTTTCTAGAGGAGGGTTAAACATTTCATTTTTCCATAGCATCACAGAATTTCTCACTAATGGGACGATAGCCCACAAGTGAGATATGTCATGAGGGGAAAAATAAGAAAAGCAAATGTACCATAATTTGACGCAATACAGAGGCCTGAGTCAATAACACATATTCGCGTTACGTTTTCGTTCCGTTAGCGTTCAAATGAAGACGATGTTGCGCCAAAGTGTTAATTTTCGTAACTATTGTGTATCTTAGCAACGAAATTGACACTTGCTTGCAACTTCGTCTATACTCGAACGTTAACGGAACGAAAACGTAACGTGAAAATGTGTTATTGACTCAGGCCTCAGGACTATTGCTGAAAAGTAGACATGATCTATACCATCAATCACGACTTATCCCACAAGTGCAGTTTAGCCAGCAAACTAACGGCATATAATAAACACGGGACATTCTGGACGAGATTTTTTCCTAACAATTTATTGTTTATGAAATTATCTTACCGTACCACTGAACAAGACGGGAGTGACGGTCCAAAGACAACAAATATTAAATTGTCTGTCATATGTCTAACAAAATATACAAAGAGTTATCTTAAACTTACTCTTTGCGTAAAATGTATTTTTAATATATTTTTCAGGATTGACATCAGTAACTATATACAGTGATGGAAATTAAAACGTACACCGTTGGGTTGAATGTCTTGCACCCTTATTCAACCTATCAAAAATACATATTTTTATTTATTACAAAATACACCACATCCCTGATCACTCATAAATAAGTAGATGGGCTTTGGAGTTAGAACATAATAGAAATTGTATTACATATGCTAGTCAAAGACATCTTCAGGTTGATCCTTTCCTTATCCATGAACGTTATAGGAATGTCACTTCCTCCTTCATCCATAATCTTCACGTGTATTTTACTCTAGCGCTACATAACATACTAGTCAGCTTTCTCTGTGTATTATTTTAGTGTACGATGTATTTCAAATTGTACGATGTTATTTTCCCTCGTAGTACACACACGTATCTAACGTAATAGGATCACTTTGTTATATTAAATTAGAATATAAAATTCACGGTAAGATAACATTAAACAGATTGTTTTAACTTCATGTAAGAAATATCATTACACTACGTATATTTGCGATGCATAGAATGAAGGCACAATGACATTGTTGTTTCTGAGAAAAATAAAATCATTCATTTTTTCAGAAGTATTCTGGAAATATGATAAAACATGCATGCACTTAAGGTTAATTTAATTTATTTATATATGTGACAAAGACTACAAAGAGATATAAAAATTTCCTCAATTTATTTTATTTAAATTTGAACATATGTGAGTGAGCTAAGCTTTCCTTAAAATATTATACAAAACAGAATAGCAATCTAAGGTACATAACAATGTAAAGGTTGACTGGAAGATATTGTTTATTGCCTTTCAACCGCACATTTTGTACTTTATATATTATATTAGATATACATAATATGTGTCATATATTTGGTTAATGAACGTATTTCAAAGTGTGTGGCAATAGAGATTTATTAATATAGTTAAAAACAATTTCATTTATTATTTTACACCAACTACTGCAGGGTTACTCTTGACAAAACTAAACACGATCTTAATCTAGTCTTGATCTTGATCATACGACGCACGAAGTGACTATTGGCCAAAAATACACCCAAACCGATCGCGCGTTAGCGGTAGTGAGGTGTTTTTACCACAGTCCCTTCATGCGTCGTATGATCAAGATCAAGACTAGATTAAGATCGTGTTTAGTTTTGTCAAGAGTAACCCTGCTGAAGACGTAGATAAACATAGACAGATATTAATAAATATATTTTTTCTTCACTTGTTATGATTTTAGACTTTTCGGGAAAAGCATGAAGCAGACACCTTCTTCGAAAAACTATTCTCAAATTCAAATTGACGATTTTATTTCAGATTTTCAACGCATGAAAATGTATTTTGTGTTTTTACAAATGTGAATAAAATATAACAGAAAATTTGAAAAAAAAAATGTAAGACTCCTCAGTATTTTTATATATTATACTGGAAAAGGGAGACAAAAGTTCCAATTGGTATTGAAATATTCAATGTGGGAGATATTGTATCAGAATGGAAAATACTTGGATAATTCTAGACCCCATGGCACACACGACGACAATGTGCGTAAAAACTGTTGTCTGGTGTCGTCTGCTGACTGGAGTAATATCTACATAGAATGTGTATCTACAATTCTACATGCATACATTGTGAGCTAGTTGGTATCTCCTGTAGGAATATGTCACTGTGATACTTAGTACATACCTATTAGGTGGGTATTATGAAGGTAGAAAGGGTAAGCAAAACAGTGATTGGATGATTAAAAAATCATTCTTATATTTTTTTTTTAAATTTAGTTACTTTTTGCGTATTCTCTATAATGGAAAAGTTAAAAACTTTAATTTTTTTAATAATACACATTTTTATTTTATTATTTTCGACAATATTGTTTCGTCTCTTAATGAGATATTTTCAATACCAATGAATTCATTCATATTTACATTATTTGTCTGCTTGGTATTATGCGAAAACAAAAGTATATACTACTGCTATACCAGCACGCTTTATCCCATGTGAGGTAGGCAGAGAGAACGGAACGCCATATTTTTTCTATCTTTCGCTATTTTTTTAAGAATGATCTTCATTCTTAAAAAAAATTTACACTCATTTTTTATTCTCACTTAACAATAAAAGTTATAAACTTTCCACACACCTTTTAAACAATTTTTTTTTTAAAAAGATATATCTGGGTTTTGTTATAAACCCAAATACAACCTTATACACCTTATATTACCTAGATATTTTTGATTACGTCTCTAATACCTATACTACAAATAAAATATGAAAAATTATTTAATATTTGATTTTTTTTATACCTACATAATTGGAGACCTGCTAATAGTCACAGTTGATAATTTTCATACATATTTTTCTTTGTAGGTATCTAAAATGTTTTTCTTCAGCTAACATATTTATTACCAAGGATGTGTCCGTCCAGTAAGAATAACGTTTGCCCTAGGTGTGTGTATAGATGTGCTGTGCTGTGCTGTGCTGTGCTAAAGGTAGTTACCCAATACGTTAGGTAGGTGTGTAGTAGATACACACAACATAATATCTGCACGGTACGATACCCCGTGGCGCCGCGCCGAGCGAGGGACCCTAGGCAGAGGGAGACTTGGAATATTCCGCCCACCTCCGCCTAACCGCTCGCTTCCACTTGTACCAACAGTTTTACAACGTGGATGATTCACACAACATACAACTTAATTTTTTAAAGACTCATTTTTTTCCATTAAGTTACAAATTTTACGATAACATTTCTAGCCATATCGTTTGTTTGCTATTTTTTGTTATTTCTGTTATTAAAATGAAAGAAGATGTGAAACTATTGCAATCTCGCACTAATACCGTGAACACCTAGCTATATTTATATTTAATCTTCATGAAAGACTTTGATTATCATTTACTTATAGCAACAATGTATAAAATTTATGAGCAAAACAATTAAGTATTGGAAATTATAAATCTAAAATCAACCGACAATATCGTAAACGAGCAGATGACGTTTGGACACAAAATGGACTTAACATACATAATAAATGTGAAAAATTGATCTCCCATACAATATTGCATTTTTCATAAAAAGAAATTAAAACGAATCATCTCTAGCTGATATACAAAAAGGACCAAATCCGAATTTGAAATAAACTCGGGCATATCTTCAACACCCTTACAGTGAGCAATATACTTGTTTCGTAAAGGTGGAGTAGATGGTGGAGCTCTTAAAATACCATCAGTCTACCAATTTTAATTAGAAGAAATTTAATGAAAATATTGAAATAAAAATATGATAGATTTTATAAATCGTTGGTGCGAGGAATACTGCATAATTAAACAAATTTGTAAATCTTAAATCCAAAAACATTACAATATACAATTTCAAGGTATAAATTTTTTTTTTATACGTAAATATTGCTATCTAGAGGAGAAAAACAGGCATTGTACATTTATTTTCTTACATTACATATTTTGGATAGTGATGTGAGAAGAGAAAATACTCCTCTGATGAAAGAGAAATTTTTCTCCATAATAATAACCTTTCGCCCAGTATACTTCGCAGCCAACCTGATTGATCTAAAAATTTATGAGGCTGATTAAAGGCCTAAATCAGAGGTTATTAACACTTTTTTCCATGTACGTACCTGCAATTTTTTTTAAACTAAAATATGGGCATGTGGGGTGTCAAACATCAAGATTTTTCATCAGTTATTTATGTAAATACCTAACATTTTTTTGTTTCCATAATTAATTGGTGATAAATTGTCTCAAAATTTGTACATTGTTATTGATTGATTGAATAAAGTATTTATTATTATTATACTGTTAAATAAAAAACAAAAAAAAATCTCCGAAAATTCTCTACTTCGAGAAATTTTCCAAGAAATTTCTCGAAAAATTATTTCTTGAGAATTCCACAACACTAATTTTGGAAAATAAATAACATTTCCTTTCATGTGTGATTCCTCTTAAGTGAGAGGCTTCCCTTTGGGTCGCCTAGGATCTACGGGTTGGATGGGTAGGGACTTGGGACTGACGCCAAAGAAGGTTGTTGTCGATGCGAGTACTTAGTTATACCCTACAGCACCCACTCTTCTCTCTTTCTCTCTCTCAACATGTACATGTACATACCTATACCTACTACCAATACTACTAATATAGTACTTAGGTCCTTATCACACTACAAAAATATTAGCGTTGGATACCAATCTGATACTTCAATCTCTTCTCTTCGACATAAAGTATACATATTTTACGAAATCAGTGGAAATAAAAGTACCTAATAATAATAATCTAGATAACTAAGCAAGAGCGCATATATAATATGCAGTGTATTGTAACTTTATTTTATGGTTGGATATGATACAGTTTTTTTTATGATTTGACATGATGCTGTTGATGTGTTGTAATTTTATTCCATGGTTTATGTGACACAATGTGTTTAATTTTTATTTTTGTAATTTGAAGTGATGCAGTATATTTTATTTTTGTTTTGAGTTTTAATTTGATACGATGGTGGTGTTGTGCAATTATTGTTTGTAACTATGCATTAAAGGCGTAAGCCGTATGTATTATTATAAATAAATAATAAGATAAGCAAGGGCGTATATATATTTGTATTAAAATGATTAATTTTATATATTTTTATTCAAAAATTATTAATAACTTTAACTTTATTTCAAGGTTCATTATATTAAATGTAGTATTTCAAAATTAACAAAATTTCAAAAGAAACTTAGATTATTAGTTCCGGTTGTAAGTTTTATTGTTTTAAAAGTACCAATTTTCTAAGAATGTATTCGAATTACAGTTCTACTGCAAATAAAGTGTGTTAATATAACGTTATAAATTATTACTACATTCCATATTACTACTCCCGTCTTAAATTTAGAATTGAAGAAAGGCAAGTAAACAATCATACATATTTTTTTATTCAAGAAAAGCTTAACACCTTGAATCTATCCTAAAACCACGACCACAAAGAAAATGAGATGAAATTTAAGGTTTTTTAGAACTACAAATACCTATGTTGAAAGAAGCAAAATGAGTGAAAAATAGCTAATGTCTATGGTCATTCGGCAAAAGAGCGATATCATAGAATCTATATGTTCTTGATGGGCACTTATCATAATTAGAGTGTGGAGGTGTTCAAGGCAGGATTAAAGACCCTATTGTTCAGGAGGTGTTATGATTCTTGAATGGACCCTTACGGTGGCTTTTCCACAAAACGGCCCATTTAAAAAAATGGTCTGGTTATTATTATTATGTAAAGCATTTTATTACACGGGTTATACATAATACTCATAAGTATACCAAATTTGAGTTAGTGATTATATTACAGTGTTTTTTTTTTTTTTATTTATTTAACAAATAAAGAATAGAATAGTAAAATCAAAAACTTAATACAATTACTCAAACTCTACGAACGTCTTGAAAAAAGATATTTACTTGACACTATGCATAAACGTCAAAATCTTAATCGACTACTGGTAAGATACTAATCGTAGAGTGAAAAGCTTCAAACTCTACGTAACATTCCACCCACCCCCCTATTTCCAGAGACGACGGCTAAACCCTCTAACAGACACAAGCACAGCATACTACTTTATAGGTTCTACCCACGTTCTATCCAACATTTTCAAAAAAAGAATTTTCGCCCAAATAATCATTCTTCGGAAACGAACGGCAACGATTGAGAAATAATAACGAGAGGTTTGTGGAGGTAGGTATTTTAAATCGTTGAAACAGTAGGTATATCATAAAATTCTCGAGTGTATAAATTAAATAGAAATTTTGACTTCGTGTTTGATATTCGTATCACCTGTCATAAGATTAATGTGTTATTTTGATTCTATTAACGAATTTATCAACTTTTATGAATGTTTGTTTACACACATACACCACATAGAGTTAGGAATGTTTTTAATATTTCCCTCCATTAATATTTATTTATTTATTTATGAAATAAAAAATGAAAAGGAAATGGCGAATAAAAAAATAAACGGCTAGTGCCGTTTGCAAAAATAAAATATTATAAAACAAAACAAAAAATACACATTTCACATCCAATCCATCCATCCATCCAATAAAAACAATAAAGTTATACACATTGTAATCATAAAAAAGTATATATTTAACAATAAAAGTAATAGTGTATACAAATAATAATAATAAAAAAAATACATGTATACATCCTTTAGGATCTAATCAACGTGATCTATTCATCTTATCTTAATTATAAGAAATACTTCTCATCATACATGTTTTATTAAATTGGAAAAGATATTCTGTATATCTACACAATCAATACATTTTCAAGCTGTGCGTTGGCGTAGAAGAATATTTAAAAATGGGATAATAAGTTATATCAATAACATACACAGTTGTCGATGCAATTCAAGGAAGAACTTTATATTGATCGCACTATATTCTTCATAAATCCATCAATTCATTTACACGTGATTCACGTGAGTTAATAAATTAATCAGATCTATCACAAACTAAGAAGATAATCTATTGTGATCATGAGATTTTTACGAAAATTTTATAATCAAACTGTAAATTTAACTTTAGATTATAATAGTATCTACTAGTCTGTTGAACATTACTTTGTAATATTACCGAGGCCGGGTCTTTCACTCACTTTCATCCATACAATGTTAGACATGATTGTTTCATAATGTTATTCACCACCATTCTAATGCCCACATCTGCCCCCCTACTTCATCCCCCTTTTGGATGGATAGATACAAACTGAAGCCAAATAAATTCCACTACACGAACAGAATAATTTCCTTTTAACACTCAAGTACACCTCCTAATCCCACATGTGCTCCTGATAAAAACTCCGATCACGCTTTTAAGAATTGTTGTAGGTGCTATTGTTTGTGAATTCAGGACGACAGCTCAGGGAATAAGGGACTTGTGGAATTGGCTCAATTCATAATTAGCCATTTAAAAAAACAAGCTAAATCCTGCCTTCATTCTAATGTTTCAATAGTTTTATTCTGAATTTTTCAATCTTCAACTACTTCCCCAACAATGAACTTTTTTATTATAATGGACCTTCAACAAGGACCGTTGGTCGATAAGCTCACCTTTACGTTATCTTTGCAATACGTTAAACAACTTGAAGGTATTTTATAATATTAATACTCCTTAATTTTAGAAATCAACAAAAGAAAACCTTTCAAATAAACTTCAGCATTGAATTAATTCTACAATTTGAAATTCATGGTTCAATGGGTTCATGAGTTTGTCGGTAGCCTGGAGGTAGAGTCTCGGCCTCGTGAACATGGGGTCCGTGGTTCGATACCAGGTGCCGGCAAACTCCCCTTTCACGACACAAGCTTTTAGTAGGTTACTGTGAAAGGTGTATAAGGTTGTATTTGGGTTTATAACAAAAAACCCAGATATATCATTTAAAAAAAAAAAAATATTATCGATTACAATGAAATACAGTAAGTTCCAAATTTAAAAATATTCATTGATACAGCAGGTCATTGAAGAAAACAAAACATGCACCCATTTATTTAATTAAAAAACTAAATATCCAAAGCTTTAAAATTGTCGGCATATATTATTATTTCAATATAACATACGCATAACAAAATGACTAAAATAATGTATTGTAGGTGATATATAACATACGTCAGGTACTAAATTGCGTTATTGTTGACTCTTTATCATACATGTCGGACATCATAGGAGGGCTAAAGGTTGTGGATAAGTTATATAATGAATAGTAATAGTAATAATAATACACGTACACTTTAGTGAATAAATTATTCTTAATTCTCCGAATAATTTACCACTAACGGTCATTAAATATATCTCCTAGTGCTCACTAATAATGCTACCCTGGTAAAAATAGGGATGATGAATATCGTTTTAGCCTTAATTAAAAATATCATGTAAATATGAAAAATGTTGAATTTGGGTTTCAGTACAATTTTTAGCTCACTCTAAAGCTAATGTGTAGATAATTTGTTAATGTGAAGTAAAATTTAGAAAAAAATATTTAGTAACCAAGAGAAAATAGATGATAACTTTAAAGAAATACAACAATCTTACCCGAATCAAAATCGCGTATTTATAACAGAAAACGTCATGTTTTCGAGTTAATTACAAGTTTTATTTGTTAAGAATTCAGTTTAGTACTTAAATCTCTATCCATAATTAATTTGTTTCTTGGTATATATTTAATAATTTTAACCTGTTATTTATTAGTTTATTCATGTATTCATTTATACATTTATTCATTTACTCATTTATTCACTTATTCAATTATTCAATTATTCATTTATTCATTTATTCATTTATTAATTTATTCATTTATCCATTTATTCATTTATTCATTTGTTCGTATATTCGTTTATTCATTAACTCATTTGTACATTTGTTCATTTATTCATTTATTCATTTATTCATTTATTCATTTATTCATTTATTCATTTATTCATTTATTCATTTATTCATTTATTCATTTATTCATTTATTCATTTATTCATTTATTCATTTATTCATTTATTCATTTATTCATTTATTCATTTATTCATTTATTCATTTATTCATTTATTCATTTATTCATTTATTCATTTATTCATTTATTCATTTATTCATTTATTCATTTATTCATTTATTCATTTATTCATTTATTCATTTATTCATTTATTCATTTATTCATTTATTCATTTATTCATTTATTCATTTATTCATTTATTCATTTATTCATTTATTCATTTATTCATTTATTCATTTATTCATTTATTCATTTATTCATTTATTCATTTATTCATTTATTCATTTATTCATTTATTCATTTATTCATTTATTCATTTATTCATTTATTCATTTATTCATTTATTCATTTATTAATTTATTCATTTATTCATTTATTCATTTATTCATTTATTCGTATATTCGTTTATTCATTAACTCATTTGTACATTTGTTCTTTTATTCATTCATCCATTTATTCATTTGTTATCGATTTATTAATTTGCTGATGTGATTATTTTTATACATTTTTATTTTTTTGTAAGATGTATTAATCCTTGGTGAATGTATGTTTTTTTATATATATTTTTTACGCAGCACGCCTCGATACAGGGCAACCTAGTGAGGCTGCTGCAACTTAATTGAAGATAATTGGTGATATATTGTTTCAGCGTTTGTATGTTGATATTGATTGAATAAAGAAATATTTATTATTATTATTATTATTATTATACCATCATTGTATTTCTCACTTGTAGGGTATTACAATAAGACGCTATTAAGTCATTGAATTTCGATATTTAACAATGTCGTGTGAAGAGGAGACTCATTTGGCGCTGAATCATTCTGAATAGAAAGAGTTGCATTGAACGGCAAAAAAAGAAGAAAAACGAGTTAAAATATTACATGATACTAGAAACCATTTGCATACGTCCAAGAAAATTAGTTCAACTTTTGTGACACAGATGTTGCGTTAAATCAGGAGTGAAAGAGGTTCTCTATTTTACAGTACTGTACAATCATGCTAATACTTATCAGAGGCATTATTAATATTACATAAATAAACAAAACATCGTAGAAATTAGAAAGGACAAATATTACAGAAAAGCCAACTTCACGTATCAGTTCTTAGAATAAATAATATTAAACCAAATGCAATTAGATTATTACATTTAAATAACATACATTACCTACTTTAGAGAACAAACATCCAATGAATGATGTACGAATGCACAAAATAAATATAATAATGATGAGATTAATTTTCTGTTCTCTACAATTTTTCGAGTATCTTTTATTGGAAGTAAGGAACTTATTAATGGCCGGTGTGGCGTGGAGGTAACGGTCTTGCCTTTGAGTCACGAGGTTCCGGGTTCGATTTCCACCTAAAGCAAAACGAAAAATTACCTTTTTCAAATACTTCTGGGTCTAGATGTTGGTGAAAAAGAGTGAAATAAATAACTGCGCATTCAGGATAAGTGATAATATACCACATATCTAAATTAAATCTGTTATATAATTTATCCCTAAAATTCCTTGAATTGAATAGGTATACACTTTTTCAGCAAATTTTCGAGTGTTCTGTTAAAGCATTAATATACGTAATTGAGAGAAAAATTAAACAATGTTACATAATCTATATTAAGAACTTTAAGCTAATACCTCATATTGTATTTAGTTGGAACATTTCAAATTGAACACAAAATAATAATCATACATCATTCGTAGATGTTTAAAGTAAGTAAATGAATAATGAGTTGAGTGGATATTATAAACTTTAGGATGTATATTATAAAAGGTATACCATTCATTATTACAATGGTATAACAAGTATGTATAATGTAGAGTTATAATATGGGCACGTCTAGATACACCTATGGACATCTCAATAGAGGGAACATTATTTCCATACAAACACTTTATTGTGGGTGTTTGATATGATGGTACAAACTTTATCCCAGCTTGAACACACGAGTTGGTAGAATCATTATATATTAATTTTAATGCACGGTGATAGGAATACCCCCAACGTTCATTTGTTTAATCTCACCTGAAACAAAAGAAATGCGTCTATTAGTCAAAGTTTGCAATATACTCAATTTTAGGAATAGTTATTGAGTCGTCAAAAATGACTCTGTGAAGATCATAAGCAAACATCATAATATTGTAAATATTCTTTTTGGAGAATAATATGAAATAAAATAAACAAAATGATAATACATTGATATTTTTACGTTTACGTTTAATTAAAAGTTACGCTTTAATTTAATTTAATTTAATTTAATTTAATTGAATTCTCTGATTGTGCATGCTGTAGACGCTCTTAATTGGGGAACTGGCCAGATCTTATTGTATGTTTGTAATTTATGTATTGTGTTGTCAGTTTTCTGTGAGTGTCTCTATGAAATAAAATAAATAAATAAATAAAGTTAGTTAGTTAGTTGGAAGACATCGCATTTTAGCGATAAACTCGCCCTCTGTACATTGAATTTATAATTGTTATTTTTATGCCACTATTTCACTATGTAATATTGTAACCAATGTACAGTAAAGAATAAAATAAATAAATAAATAAAAATAAATAGATATATTCCCATGGAGTACCCAACATTGAATAAATTTCCCAGTAAGTTTTCGAGTGTCCTGTAAATAGCAGGAGTTCGTAAAACTTTACGTATAAAAATCAATATTTTTAATTTAGCGATGAAGTGTGCCACCTTTCTTGAATTTCTTAACTTTTATTTGTATATTTATTACATGCAGTTGTTTCATTGGCTACCCCACTTGCGTGAAATGCCTTGACGATATGATATGATATGATACACATATATTTTTTTCAAAATGATGAATCTGTATTTGAAATATGCCCAAATACATTCATACCTTCACAGTAACCAATTGCTTGTGTCGTGAAGATGGAGTAGGTCTACAGCTGGTAGAATCGAACCCGAATCTCTCGATTGAAAGCTTAAGATTCTACTGTCAAGCTGCCAACCACCTCATATATTGATATAAATATTTTTGACAACTTTAATAATGATTTCGTCTAAAACATTTATGCATTGAAGCCAATCACCGTTTACTTACAACGTGAAATCAAAGGATTCACAATAAATTTACCTATGACAGTATATTTTAACAATGTGAATTAATGGGCGAATGTGGATTGTCTATTTTAACACGTTAGAGATTATGTACATCAATATTATCTTCTTTATGTAAATGAATAATAACAAAGTCACTACCAAACCAAACCAAATATATGTTATTATAAGCTACGAAATCTAATGCCGAATAAAAGCACAGAAGAATAAATTAAAAGAGATCAGGGAAGGAAAAATCCCTAGCGTGGGAATTAATTTTAATTGTCAATTTTAATGTTCTTTATTTCCATAGAGTTGTTACCAATTCCAGTGGTGGTATCATTCCAGCTTCTTTATATTCTGGCAATAGTCGTTTCAAGGAGCCACAGATGCTGATAAGAGCAATCCCATTTATCTCTTAAGTCTCCTCATTCTTTCAGTTTCAGTTGGAAACTCGGTAATAAACCCACCATCCTCCTCCCCTCTTTCTCAGCCAAATCAGAATGCGTGCAAATGTAATATGTATGACGGACGATTCTCAAACTATACCGTATTTTCATCTCGTCAACCGAATATTTTAGGTTTATTTCTAAAAGAAGAAATTTTATTTTAATATCAATGTTTATTTATGTAAAGAAGCACATATGGTAAAGTTTTTCTATTTTTAATAATGTACTGACCTAGTTTCGACTAACAAAGTCATTTTCAAACTATTGTGAGTTGAAACTAGGTCACTGTATTATAAAAAATAGTAAAACTGTGTTGCGTTACAGAAATAAGATTAATTTTAATAAATAAAATATAAAAAATATATTATTGAGCACTGTTTAATCTCCACTATGTTAGGTTGAATACCGAACGTTTTCGCCTATACTTGTAGGCATCTTCAGGGAAACTGATGCCTACAAGTATAGGCGAAAACGTTCGGTATTCAACCTAACATAGTGGAGATTAAACAGTGCTCAATAATATATTTTTTATATTTTATTTATTAAAATTAAAAATGGATTTCCACAGCGTAAACACAAAAACTCTTGAATTATTAGAAATAAGATTTCCTACTTTTGAGTTGTGAAAAAGATTCGTATAGTATCTCATATGACAGATTCAAATATCTCCGATTCAGATTCGGATAAAGAATGCCATCCATTTTGAATGTATCATTTTTGTGAGGCATGAAGAGGACAATCAGAAAATTCATTAAATGCGGTTCCTCCACTGACAACTCCACTTCTAGGAAATGCTGTAATATTACAAAATTATTTAATGTTGTCTGGTTATCGGGATCTCCGTGTCTTTATGTTTGAACTCCTAAAGGTGGCGGTACGTTCGTCGAAAGCTCGAGCCTAAAACAGCGATGACTTATCATTTATTGGGTAAAGATTATTCATATGTCAAGGGCGCGATAATTATGGAAAGGTCGTGGATACCACATACCAAAAAATAAAAAAAAAACTCTCTTAAATAGGTTCATAATTAGGATGAGGCACGATTTTGTTTTTTTTTTTCTTACAATATTTCATATATATTTACAAATTTCAACATTTTGAGAATAAATGAGTTAGGCCATAGTGAAATGCGTTAGGCGCACATTTTGTAAAATGGGTGGCGATCGTATCAGGCGGCGTCTCGGCGCCCTTACCTTCCTCTCACCCTGAGTTCCTGGTCGTTACCATTACCACGAGTCGTCTTCGTCGTCAGTCACCATCTCACTGTACGCCATACACCATCATCCACCACCACACTCCCACCAGACAACCCTCGCCTCGCCTCGTCTCACATTCAGGAGACTTCGAGGCAAGCAGTTCCTCTTTTCACATCTTCGCAATTCGCCTGACATACCTATTAGTGAAGTACTGAATAATCGCATTCACAAATATTCGCATGTTATTAGATATACATGCAAATGCATATTTTGACTCATTTGAAGGTTAGGTTAGAGTTAGTCTGGTGTTATTTTATGCAAAAGCACATTATTGACAATCATTTCATTATCATATAACTTCTTGGGTGATAGACAACATACTAACATGAATATAAGTTAAAAAAATTAAGCTCACCTCTCCTTAATATTTTCTTAAAAATTGTAATACGATGAAATAGTGAAATACAACCAATTCCTATAACAAATCGAAAAGTTGGCCACGGGGATGTAAGTATTGAAAAAATTGTGTATATACTAAAATTCAAAATTAAAAATTATACTGAAAATCTGAGAATTAAAAATTACACATACGTTGTCAAATATTACACATCACTAATACTTAGGTACCTAGGACTTGTTTAATAAAGACACAGCTGAGAGTAAGGAGCTCATACAGAGATTAATTAGAGAAAGCTTTATCTACTTACTAAATATATTATTATTATGCATAATACCAACTTGCAGTATATCAAAAATAGAACAGATTCATTCTACTTATGGTCGCTCACAACTTGACCTCCAAATTCCGCAGCCACCGCATCGCGTCATCTGTAATAATTGCATGTAAGTCCTGAAGTTCTCCTTGGAATGCATATTTGGGAGACTCGTTTATCAGATGGTCGATAGTTTGTATCATTCCACATGTGGAATGACACAAGAACAGATTGACCCATATTGAAAAACTCATATCAATAAAAACTTCTTTCCTATGAGACTAACACATACAAAATTTTCTTGATGTCACTTAATCATCAATTAATATTAGTTGAATACTCAGATCAACATCACCGTTAAATTCGAACGAAATATTACAATTGAGGAGACTGAGTAACTATGAATTTCAGTACTTGAAAGACGTAAATATTAACAGCGATATTTTTGACAATACAATATGTCTTTGGTTTCAATCTTCGAAATCAAATTGTAGTGCACAATTGTGATACCGAGTATTTTCGACAATTAAATCATTAAAATAATGTCGTCGTCGTTCATCGCTTATTACATCTGTCGAAAACAGCGATTAAATTTATTAAAATTTATGCTGAATTCTACGTAATCTTTCACTTTATATCTGATATTGGTATTTGGAAGTATATGAGTTTATTTAAATGTTATTTTTTAGGTACTCAAAGAATAGATGATCAAAGCACTTTGCTATATTCGTACATCAGAATGATTTGTGTAAACACAGCTTTGCTTATTATTTGCTTGTTTTTTCCGAATGTCGCCCACACTTTTAATAAAAGCTTTGAAAATAAAACATCGGCATCGGCGCCATGTCATCTAAAAGCTCGTTCACAATAAATTATAGTAAAAAAAAAACAAGTATTCATAAAATAAAGGCTAATTTACAAAACTTCTGTTGCTCTTCCAAAAACAATTGAACTTTTTCTTCTGTTTATTTCTTACGATATGATATGAACGATTTCAATTCAAAAACATTCTATGTCTTTACTTCTGTATTTGAGACAGTTCCAAACTAATCAAGAAAATTTCTACCACGCATATGATATACTCAGCTATCGTATTCAAATCTAATTTTATCTTTTTTTTCTCAAAAGGATATTAAAAAACTAAAAAAAAAAAATTATTTATACATACTTTAACAATGATGATAGTGTGGTTGGCATGTTACATTACTATGAAATAGCGACTCTCATAAATGTGGTAACCAGCAGAATAACTGTATATAATGAACAAGTCTTGAAACGAAATACATTCAGTATGATTGTCTTAATTCTTCACTAATTATGGTTATTGTCTCATACAGTTGCCAATGTGTTTCTGTCGTAAAGGTTAAGTGGGTCAGTAGTGGAAGTAATCGAACCTAGAATCTGTCAATTGAAAATCCAAAACTGTACTATCAAGTTACTAATCGTGTATTCTAACAAATAAAACAGTTTGACATATCAAGGTGTTCAAAGTTTGATTCAAGATATTATCAGTAATAGTTTAATGTGTATCAGAACTCGTCTGCCAGCCGAAAATCTTTGAAATCACATTTTGAATAATCATACAAAAAGAAATATTGGGTAAGGGGGTCACCTCTTACGGTCATCGCGTTTAAAGATTTTCGGAAATTTTTGTAGGTATTAATTACTCTTTGGTTTTAGCTTAATATTTCACCGTTTTAGTCATTTTAAATCAATTTTATGTTTTCAAATCAATGGAGTTATATCCTCAGTAGTATTCAGAAAAAGGTACGTAAATATTAAATAAGAAAAAAAACTGAAAAACAATTATTTCAAAAATTTGATTTGAAAAGTGTGGAACAAGATATGGAAACTGCCGTAAGAGCCAAATTTTTAATACTTAGGTAATAGGTATATACTTTATTATTTCAATATTATTATCCTACAAATACAGATTTTAATTTTTAGTCGGTTATTTGATGTACCTATACAGATACTTTCTAAGTCTTTGGCTGACAGACAAGTTCGAACACACTTTGCCTAGTAGGCACCCAATATTTTTGATACTTTATCAATAACTCAACAGCACTCGATGGTCTGAGGGGGGGAGGGGGTTGTGTGTTGACAGACAGCAGCAGTAGCAAGCAGCAGTAGCAAGCAGCACATTGTTTGGGGGAGAAACAGAAGAAATACCTAATACTATACACACTGTTTCAACTATAGTAGTTATATCTACCAAGTCTTCACACAAAGCAGTTTTGTCTCCTCAGCAATGTGGGTAGGTATAAGTACAAGTCTTATTATTATTATTATCATTACCTAATAGTGAGACCTTGGTATATAAGGTTCTCTGTTCATCCCCCAGCCCTCTCCCCCCCCCTAACAAGTCACCCACTCAGAGACCCCCAGGTTACTTACTTACTAGGCTACTACCGCACCACCCCCTCGATACACTTCACTAACACCCCAAAGCAGCCCTGTCAAAAGGAGGGGGAAGAGTTACATGAGGCGTAGAAAGGGGATTTATATATAGCGTGTGTTTTTTTTTCGGTATTATTTTTTTATTATCAAATTGCTTGATAATTAGTAACGTATTCCAGCACTGTTACATTAAGATAATTACAGAAAACAACATAAAAATACCAAGCGATGCCAAAGCTAAAATATATTGATAACATGACATGGACACTGCTTGCCACTCCTACACAAGTGTTTGTGCACTTTCTGGAGAGTAAAAAACGTATTTATTTTTGTTTTTCAGAGAATGCAAAAAAAATATGTATAGTATATAAGAAACAATCAATGAAAATGTATTTTGTTTAATAAAAATTAAAATATTAAAAAAAAATTACCATAAACAGAACCATAGTAAATACAAACAATTTTTATGTTCCAAGTTCCTCTTGGGAGTACAGGGTATAAATGAATATCTTAGATCAGACTGATTTCATCTGGATTAAAAATCTTCTTTTTGAGTATAAGAATACCTTATTATAGTCTTATTTATATTAAATATTTATTTATTTATATTAATATTCAGTTTATTTTCAATATAAACACGAGCAGGATAACAAGAGATGTTACGGTACTAATGTACATTTTATAATCCGTCGATCTGCATAATTATGTTGTAATTAAAATAGAATATATTTACAAATAGAATATATTGCATATTATACCAATAATAACATAAGTAGACTACTTTTTAATCATAAGGATAGGGTAGATAATATAGATAATAGTGGGGTTTATTGTATTGGTTGTAAGGATTGTAATATGAAGTATATAGGCCAAACAAGTAGAGCAATTAAAACTCGCATTCAGGAACATAACAGGGCATTCAGGGGGTTATCCGGATACTCGGAGATTGCAGACCATTGTATACAACATGATCATTCTATTGACATGCAAGGTACTAAGGTCTTGCACTCCGAGTCTAAGATTAGCAAATTAAATGCCTTGGAGATTCTTGAAATCCATAAAAACAAGAACAATTTGGTGAATATCCAAATACCATATGCATCTCCTTTGTTGATATACCCATCTCCTTCCCTCTTATCAAACACCCTCAACTCCGCCCTTTCTCCCCCACCTTCAAACTCCCCCCCCACCCCTAGTATAAGTTAGTAATAGAAAACAGACTCACTACATATGAACTTAAACTAATTAGTCCTCCTGATGATGCCAAGTAGAAGCCTTGGCGAAAACGTTTGAGGTGAATAAATTTAATTTGGAAATTATACAGTGTTTTTAAAATCATTTTAATTTTTAAAATCATTTTAATTAATATATTTACAGTTCATATGTATTTCTCTGCATGTTTTCTATTTTAATATTTTAAGCAATTAAATAATACCCTACGACACATACATATTTTAAGTAATTAAATAATACCCAGCGTAACGAAGCTATTTAATTTAACGGCATACTCGTATATCGTGAAGGAAAAGAACAAACAAACATTCGAAAGACAAACATTTGATTTATTTATTTATTTAAAAATAAATTATAATGTTCAATACCTAATAATGCCTAATACCAGTGCCTGGTGCTGTCTGGGGTTAAAATAATCCATCAAATATTAATTTTATTTATTTCAATTTTGCAGGATACATACAGTTGATACAAAAAATATAATGGTCTACAACATATTTAGCAATAAGCAAACCAGTGAAGATCCCTATATTACCCTTATGTGCTCTACAAAACAAACATAACCAAACACAGCAGCACCAATAAGCAATAGATAAAATCAACAAACAACAATTACAATAGAATAGAGCAAATTATGTTTACAAAATTAATAAAATAATGCTCACAAAGCAATAATCGCAGGATTAAACAATAAAACAATACAATGAGTCGTGAAAAATAAAATTAATAACATCATATAAAATCTCTCATAATTTAAAATTCAATAGTAGAATTTGTCATAAGCAAAAAGGAATGTATTGTTCTTATCATTGTTAAATATTCTGTCATATTTTATTGAATAAATTATTATTATTTATCTATACATAAAAAAATTATTAACCTAAAGCTACTGACTAACGGTGTCTTTGATATAATCAATAAAATAACTTTTTACGTTGTAAAATATTAACTTCTTAGCATCCTGTACAGTGTACTCAGAAGGACGAAAGAATCCCCCTTTCCTTTAACGAACCGCTGGGGCATCAGTATAGGCCTTTAGTCGGGGTGACCAGACCGCAAGATACAAACTAGCGTCTCCCAACTGCCATTAGGGTGAGCGTCTAAGGGGGCGTATGGGGAGGGTGGATGAGTAGGGGGACGGCGGCAGCAACTGCCTCCCAAATCAGGGGTGGCCAATTTAATCTTCTTTTTATGAGTCTCTTTTGTGAGTAAAGGAACTAGCTGTAGAAGTCAGAATGCTAAGATTTTGTTACTTTGTATATACTCAGCACCGTAATTTTCTTGGAATATTTTGAACTTGTTTCGCCTTTTAAGTAAAAGTTCTCCCTTTACTTTGAAAACGTTTTAAAAATCCCTTAATTCTTTAAATTAAAAATACGGAAGCTTTGCCATTTTCCGGAGTTGAATTTAGAAAAAAATCGTTAAACAATCCTCTTCTTTACACAAAAATGGTACGGAACCCAGTGGATTTTATTTTTATTCAAAGCTAAACTTAAATTTCAAATTAATGTGTCCATATTTTTGAAATTGAATTGAAAAGTTTTCTTTACTATTTATAATTTTATAGTTATTATTACAATTAGTTCCATTTATTCTATTAGGTACCTATTATTTGATATTGTTAGTGTGATTGTGTAGATGTTATCGATTTATGTGTGTATTGTACTAGTTATTTATTCTTGATACATTTCTCTGGTTACTGTTTGATTTTTCGACACTAAGTATTTTTATATCCATTGTTATGTCATTGTTCTCTTTGTATTTTTTAAAATTTATGTAAACATGTAAAAGGCTTCTTGCCGTGTATATTTCTATAAATAAATAAATAAAATAATTGACCAAACATGTGCCATAGTTCGATAACGTCAAAATTATATCATAAACAATATCCAAATGTAAAATGCACGAAATTAAGATAACATATGAATATTTTAAGGTTTAAAAATAAATTATCCAATAATTTCTTTCTACAACTTATAAAAAAGTAAAGATTGATTTAAATATATATCAATGAGAAATATAATATATAGATATCTGTATAATATACTAAAGAAAATAACAACAAGATTGTATGTTTATTAGATGCAGCTGGTTAGCTGGCTACCCCAAATGCGGTATATGCCGTGATGGTAAAGTAGTATTATAATAAAAACAAGTATAATAAGAACAAGGATTTCACAATAAATACGTAAAATAAAAATCTGATGCTTAAATAAAAGAAAAGTCCCGTGGAAATCCCGGTTAAGATTTTTTTCTGGATGTTTGCGAGAGACCTGTAAAAGTCAGGTATTGATAAATATCACGATTCAAAACATCTTCAATTTTGCGATGAAGTATACCACATATTCTGAAAATCTTTGATATTGTCACGGAATGGACGACTTGTACGTTATTAGGTACAGTTAGTCTGATGGCTATCCCACTTGTGAGTAATGCCCAATTGTATGAAGGAATGAATAAAAAATATAAAGTTTTGTAAACACAAAAATATTAAGTTAAAATAAATTTTACTATCGCTCGCATTTCATTGGTTTCCCATCTCTTTCAAATATCAGACTGTCCAGTATTAGTATTTTAGTTGTATTACAACACGCACTAGGCTAGCGTGGCGTAGTGAGGGAAAGTAAGTTTTCTTCTTCTTACTTTGATGAATGAGTAAATGTGCTAGCACATACATACATACATACATATTGGTAGTAGTGCTAGAAAACTGTATCTATATCGGACATACATATTTTGTTTCTCGAAGCAAAACTACAACAATAGGTATATCGAATTTTGCCACATTTATACAATTTCTCATCCATGCACACTTTAAGAAGGAGTCTCTCAACTTCCGAAATAGCTGGGTATAGGAAGGAACCTTCTTATAGCCCTTCCCTCAAAAACTATGTATTATCCTCAACACTCAAAAAAGTTGAGAGTTTGTAGACCTGATTTAAACCCATTCTTGTGTGAGAACTGGCTCAAATTTCAGTGTGGAATTCTGTACGAGTACATATGTGGCAGCAAAACTACAATATGTTGAATTTTAGACAAAGTGGCGTATAAACATAGATCTATAGTCCTCATTATACTCTTTCTGATGGCATATTCAACGCATTATATCTTGTGATTCATAAATTGAAACATTCTGTATTATTTCATTATAGCCAAATAACGCCATTCTTATTTGATACCGTTAAATTTTATTTTAAAAAATGAGAGCAATTGTTAATAGCAATCATCAACAATCATTTCTGACAGTAATTTTATTATAATAAACATGTGAGATCCAAATGTAATTTCAATGAAAAATCTTCGAACAATGTCGTGCAATATGACGTCTAGTGACATAACGTAGTTTCGTTCTGACATATAGATTCATATAAAATCATAATAATATATTTGTAGTTTGTATCTTACCACCCCTAGTCTAGTAAGTACCCAGTGGATATCTGGATCTTAAGAAATTAATGTGGAAGAAAAATAGCATGTACCTAAGGGGAAATTGATAAAAAATAAACAAATATTGGATGACTGTAGTTAATGATATCAGCAGGGTTACCCTTGATACAACCATAATCTTGTCTTGATCTTAATTATACAAGATTAAGATTGTATCTTAATCTTGTATGATTATGTCAAACAATGATCTTCTATGATTTTTTACATAGTCAAAATTATGACCATGTCAAAAATACTTTCATACCAATCTCGCGGTAGGGGTAGCGCGGTAATTTTGAAAATAGTCCCTTCGCGCGTCGTATGATTAATATCAATACGAGGTTATGATCGTATTTAGATTGTATCAAGATTGGCCCTACATATCGTGGACTAGACAAATAGATATCTCAAATTTTGGTGGTTTTGAGTTAGTTATGTGTTCCCGATGTTTGGCTTTAATGTTTGAGTAATTTTCTAGTAATAATTTTGAATTAAGAGGGTTCCTTGTACTGTAATGACAGTGTTTCAATAATATATAACATTTATTAATTACTATCCTTCTGAGTGTAATATCATGATTTATCCATTATCTCATAACTATTGATTTTGAGATGCCTTATAATAGCATTGAGCCCACGATATTATATAGTATGAAAATTATAAGCTCTTGAACGCGTGACATGTTTTAAACAGTAAAGTAACAAAGTTTTCCCAAGCTAAACTTATGGTTTCTCACGAAAAAAGTTTGTGTATAAATAGAACTTTTCATTCATATTCCAGTTTTATTTTGAATGAATTATATAAAATGTAAAATTACAATAAAAAGGGGAAAAACAGCAACAAAAGAACAAGCAAATGCTTTTGTTTGTTTTATACACATACATTTACTGAAGGTTCCATGTATCAGGAAAACAGCACAAAAAAGATGTAAGTAATAGTAAATAAGGAAGGAGATCTCTATGTATTATTACGTTGTCTGTTGGTAGTTATATAGCCTTCTTTACCTAGCATCACAATTCCTCACGGAAACCTTTCCTCGGGTAAGTAACGTAACGACCGGGTATTTGGTTTTTTTTTTACCCTTGCTCAAGATAATCCCGATACCCTTGTGGGCGGACCGTCTTATACGTATGTGCTCCTAATACTTAATGAAGTATTACATGTTCTTTTTGCACACATAACAGTTTCCTGTTGGTGAAGGAAAGGTGAAGAAGAGGTAGGTAATAAAAGATATATACGGACTTTTTGTATACTCGTATTATCCTTCTTCTTCCCAAAAGGCAAACCACCCGAAAGGCGAGTGAAATATATCTTTGTATATTGTTATTGCTTTAAATAATTATTATTTTCTACTTACACTGAAGTTTGTACACAAGCTGTATAATCTATGTTTTATGTGCACTATGTCTATTTATGTAGTTATCTAACTACTTTTAAAACTTGAAGTCAAAAACATATGACATAATTCAAAATGGGCATACTATAGTATAAGTATAATGTATAGTTCAATTCAATGTTTAGATTAAATTTACTCGTTTGTGAATAGTCAAAGTTATGATTATTTCATAATGTGAATATTTTCATGTGTAAACTAAACGGTTTAATATTTCACTGCAGTCATAATAGTAGAATACTAGTACACAGATTTATGTAGATATATAATGTCTTATATACACATGATTATAATATTTTTATTTTGATTATACGATAATTTAAGAACAAATATGATATGAAAAGTGAATCAAGCAATTATATTTATAATGTTGGTATATCTCTACCTGCCAATTTTTCAATCAATAAGAAAATAGATGCGTATGAAAAATAACAGACACGAAGGCGAAATAGTAAGGATGGTATTATTGTAGGACGTATGATCCTCTTTTTATTACGCCTACCCCGCAAGGGACGTGGCATTACGGTATGTTTGTACATATTATATATGTATGATCTATGTTCAAGGATATTCTAAATAACACACAACATGATTCACATGTATGTACATATGTATGTATAGTATAAACATATAGGTAGGTACCTAATACATGTTACGCTATAAAGTATTATGGTGGTGCTATGTGTGTAGGTAGGTACTAGGTAGCAACGTACATAGGCAGTAAGTGTAACAGGGTAGCGGTTGGGACCCAAAACTTATTCTATGTAGAAAGTGCTGTGGGTTTCTGAAATTTGGATAAGTAGGTAGTTGTTGTTGCCTATCCCAAAAGCATATAGCAGTAATGGTTGATGCCACCTCAAACCCGAATAGGGGGTGGTGGCAGATAGCAAAGGCAAACACCCCGTAAACTCCCAAATCAGGGATCTACGATATTTCAGGGGTGGTATAGAGGGTGGATCAAACTCGAAAAAATCTTCACACCGAGCTGTTTTATGTCGCAGCGATATCACACATATTACATACTATAATATGACAACTTATACTATGTACCTGCACCTGAAATATTGTATCCATAGCAACATCAAAGTAAAAGATATTGATGTTGTATATTTCAAAATTGACTAATCTTACGATATCAATCACGGACAACTGGTGGATATTTTATTATAGATACAAACATTATTCGAGCAATAAAGAGCTCCATAAGTTGTCATAAATTTAAAAAAAAAACACAAATTAATAAAAATTATGAAACATACCATTTAGATATTTTTATAACACGTAAGTCAGTTTAATCTGGTGGAGACTGGAAGGAGTTGACATGACATGACAACAAAGTCTAAACATATTATGGAAGGCTGCAGGAGACACAATAAGAGGGACTTACAGGCAACTGTGATCATGGTAAACACAATCCTAAGTAGCAAAGGGCAGATTTAGGAAAAAAATATAAAATCATTCAATTTTCTGACTACACCATTGTTTTGAGATACCGATTAAATTGAAAATTGAATAAAGCTGAAATCATCAAATAATATTCACAATAATGTACGTAAATAAATAAAACTTTATTGGTATCCAAATATGTAGTACACAAGTACATTTCTACAGAGAAAAAAGGCGGGCTTATCGTGTTTGCGATTTCTTCCAACCAATCCAGAAAGTACATTGATTTTTGTTATGTAGATTGGCATATATTTAACTGCAGGTTTGTAATATCATTCCAACCTAACATTGTGACATTTCTTTCAATTGTGGAGTTTCAGACACGACGTTTTCCAACACCCTACCCCCCAATTCCAACGGCAGCAGCGCTTTGAAATCCGGTAAAGTGAGGGTAAATTGGGATGTAAGATGAGTGAACCCTCAGCCCACACACCCTCACCCTGCTACACCACCACACCGCTACTACGCTATACTGAACCTAACCCCAACCCCCGACACTAAAGCTTTGCCAAGAATTTTACCAAAATCCATTGGATCACATTACTTTTGGGAACAGAAACTATACATATAATATGTGCCAACCTATCCAAAACATCTCCTTTATGTGAGTACATAACGTTATACTATTTTACACTATCATAGAATATTTGCTATTCCATCGTTTATGTCTAACTTAGTAACACCTCACTCAGAAACGGAAATAAGCGTTGTTCCAACTTTATGTCAGACGAAAATTAATCCTGGCCGTAAATAATTATTAACGCCTGCCATTTGAGAAATAAAAAAAAGAGACAAAATTCACGTTGGTATAAATAAAAATATTTTCGGAGTATAACTGAGTAGATTCACCATAGTTCAAATTGTTTTGATTTAATCAGAGATAATTCCATGCTCATATTATATATAGACATAGCTGATAACCAGGTTTAAAAATACATTTTTGGAGTACGGGAGTTTATTAATTCGAGGACACTATCCTATTTTTATAGTTGGTAACACTTTTCTGAAAGTGACTGTAAATATACATCACTGACACTTTAACTTTCTTCTTTTTGCCAGAGTCTGTAAGTAATTTATCATCATAGAGCTTCACACAACAATACATAATAATATATTTATTTAATGGTCATGTCGTAATCACAACACTTCTATATAATATGTGGTTGTGCAGAAAGGAAAGGGATTCAGATTCTTCATTTCATTCACATTCATCATGCATTTCTTCACAGAGTAATACTTTCTACTTTGTGGCATCCCCGGCAAAGAATAGGTTTCCCACTTTTCTTTTGTAAGTTTTCGAGTGTGCTGTTAAAGGTATGTGCTTGTAAAACATAAGTAATAACTTTTCGATTTTCGAAGAGGAACAATATGAAAGTTCATTTTAATTTAGATTATAAAATGATATAAATAAAAAACACTGTTTACTTTCACTTGATTGATATATTAATATTAGAAACCTTTCAGGAATACGTCCATCTTCGATAATTCAAATTCAAATTCAAATTTCTTTATTCATAAAATATTTACATCACATTTATATCAATAATACTACATTATTTATGTAACAATAAACAATGCGTTGGTGTTGCTGCCCCACTAGGTACAATGCACCTGTATTATCTATTTATACAAATTATAATATAACTAGTTATAAGTGATTATTACTGAAGATGAACGTATGTCTGAAAAGCTTCTAATATTAATATATCAATCAAGTGAAAGTAAACAGTGTTTTTATTTTATATTATTTAGTCATAATTACTATGACATTTAGCATCCTCAATTCGGAGATGAGTTATGCTATCCCTCGTGAATATCTTTTTTTTACTGGCCCAGAGAAGATGACCTATATACCTAAGCCATCATGGCATGGTGGTGTAGATAAAAGATACTTTCTTAAGAATAGTTGACAATCTGTAAGATTTTATGATACCTTGTAATGATTAATGTTATGACCAATGTACGGTTAAAAAAATGAGATACTTATTGACGTGGTAAATAATCTTATTATTTGATGTTCTAATGAAAATATACCGAAGTCATCTCCTTTTACTTGCATCCATTAGAAAAAATGTACATAAGTTTGACACTAGAAGAGCAACGAAACTTTTGCATGTTGCAAAAGTTTCAGAATCATGGATTCAATGTCAAAATATAGATATATTAATTAACCCGCAGTAAGTGCAAATTAATATAAAAATCTTTGTACTATACTATACCCTCACGCCGTGTCCCAAGTGGGGTAGGCATAGAGAACGGAACACCATATTATTATAGATCTATCTTTACACACTTCCTTCGCCTCCTCCACATTCATACAATTTCTCATGCAAGCACGTCGGTTCCTCATACTCAACACTCAGCCGTCCTTGAGAATTCTTAGAAAAATCTTTGTAACTGTAGAAATATTAATAATATGCCAACTACCTATAAATAGTGAGTTAAAGTTCAAAATTAATTAAAAACCAATGCAATATTAGCGTTCAATAATAAAATAAAATTACAAAGCAAGCGTTTTATCTGAATTAAAAATTTACTTCAACCAATATAGTGTGTAATAATATATAAATATCTCAAAACGTATCACTCTTACTACGGCATCAGATACTGAGAGACTAAATAAATAATTAACAGAAACATATAAACGACTTGTGATGTATACAGACTTAATCTTAGCACAAATTTCAAAACCGCCACCTACATACACATATACATACATACAAACTACATATTATTATTATTATTATAGACTAGTGTCATTTTACCCGGCTACGTTCGGGAAATAAACTTATTCAAAATGTCGCATCGATATTTTGTAAGAAAAGTACAATTTTCATAATGCCTCTCCGTGTCTCTTAAAAAAGAAGACATTTAAAATGACTGACATCCCTCATCACTGAATTGTTGATGTTAATTGTCTTAAAGAATAGGAGATCTTTTCTTTACCAAAATTCCAACAGAATATGATAAATGATTGTCCCTTGGAATTTGTGGCAAAGAAAAGATTTTACTTTCATTTCTGCAAGTTCGAGTGTCCTGTAAAAGGTAGAATATCATAAAGTGTCCTGTTTTAAAATATCAAGCTTATCAACCTCGATTCAACTTGAGGTGCGCTAACCATCCTGCTACCCTAATACATATCTTTTGATGGTTATAGCAATACCATCAGTGGTCTCGAACACTGAATACTGGGCTTAGGTGTTTAATAAACACGAATGAAATGAAATCTTTCAAAATTTGCTTCTTTTACGCAAAATTGTAAATGCGATTAAAGATAATGTGATTACTGTTTGAGTCATTCACTTATATAGCAATTAACAAAGTAATCTAAAATGACAAAACATGCAATTATAGATCTTCATATTTCAACAAATCGATACCTTTAAAATGATTTATTCGCCCTTTTTACAAAAAACCGATGAAGTCGACAAAAATACAACAATCAAGTTTGCTACAATTAGAAATTCAAAATTTATTCGATCGATTCAAAATCATAATATATCATTCAACGCAATGAAATGGTTTCATATTATAAACCGTAATAATATCTCAGTCAATATATAAGATATTGATAAATATAATATTAAAACAAAACAATGTAAAGAATGAGACTATTTACACAGTTTATGTTTTGTATAATTAGGGTGTCTATTGAGGACATATAAACACACAAACGAACTAAATATTTATATGGTAATTATTATACATACAGAGTAGAAGATATTCTCTACTCTACTTATTCCTCTCTCTTCCCCCCTATTAACTGGAAGCACACACCACCTCCTCAAAAGTTACACCCCATCCCCCTTGCGTGATTCACAACAAGTTGAAGAAGGAGGAACCCTTTGCACAACAAGCTCCACTCAAGAGTGTTAAATAAAGTGGACGGAGATAAAAAAGTAACGATAACATTTTGAAGTAACTGTGAATTACGTTACATGTGAAAAGTAGCAATGCGAATAGTTTTGTTTATCGTATTAGATTCCTCCGTGTAAATTTAAACCTTAAAGAAATTGATTCTTTTACTACATTTATTTCTGAAAAAAAAAATCACGACCAAGCCCTAAATAACTTGTATTATCAAATTTAATCATTTATATTTTAAAATTTAATAAAAAAAATCATAAATTAAATAAATTATAGAATTGCAATAAGTGTTATTGAATAAAATTAATGCCAAAATATACCAACAATATCAACTTGTAAAAATCAAAAGCACAAGTTAAGAATATTATGAAGTAAATAAATTAGTATATTCAAATAACATTTTGATGTTCTTTCTTTAAAATATAACAGTGATTTTTATTTCACTATCTATTTATAGATAATAACTGTTAAAATATCGTTATAGATAGAATAGAGAATTATAAGTGTGAGTATGAGGATATTCTGTTTTGTAAATAATAGTAATAATATTAGTATATTCAAATAACATTTTGATGTTCTTTCTTTAAAATATAACAGTGATTTTTATTTCACTATCTATTTATAGATAATAACTGTTAAAATATCGTTATAGATAGAATAGAGAATTATAAGTGTGAGTATGAGGATATTCTGTTTTGTAAATAATAGTAATAATATTATGTATCAATATAATAATAACCATCATCATAATAACAATTGTTATATACAGTCGGTAATATTATTATCTTTATTATCTCACACAGTAAATAGCATATGCAACAATGTACGTATATGTTTGAACATTGCGATTAGTTCACTGACTACCCCACTTATGGTAGATATGTCAACGGTACATTTGATATTTCAACAATATTTCAAGCTTAAAATTAAAAAAAAAAAAATTTAGTCATTGTTCAAACCTGATAATAAAGTATGTGGGTTTTTTTCTCTTTATTTTTATATAGCATTTTTTCATAATTTTTGTGATTTTTTTTTTTTTGCTATGTGTGTTTTCTTAATTTTGTTTTAATATGACGTGGATAGATGGAAGAAATCACTAATATAATGATAATTTCGAGTACCTATATCATTTGTTTATGTACCTACATTACTTTGTTCATTTTGTTACGTAAATTATGATGTACAAGAGGAATAAAATAAATAAATAAATAACTACACGTACCTATTCTTGTTTTGTTAAAATAATTGAACAATCGAAGCTAATTAATTTCACGTAATACTGTACCTCGTATAAGCCTCAAGAAGACAGAAAAAAGATGTAAGTGAAACCTTTTACACGATGGGCTCGTGAGAATAAAAGATTCGCTGGTACTTGCAGGGTTACTCTTGACAAAACTAAACACGATCTTAATCTAGTCTTGATCTTGATCATACGACGCACGAAGGGACTATGGTCAAAAACACCGCGCTACCGCTAACGCGCGATTGGTTTGCGTGTATTTTTGGCCAATAGTCACTTCGTGCGTCGTATGATCAAGATCAAGACTAGATTAAAATCGTGTTTAGTTTTGTCAAGAGTAGCCCTGCTGGTTGCTGAAAGTGACATGATGGGCATGGAGTGTTAACTCAATACTAAATATCATTAACACAATTTGGAGTTGATCTACTACTAATACATCATCAGGGCACATTCCACAAATGGGGTAGCCAGTAAACCAGCTGCATGTTTTAAACAAGCAAGCCGTCTTCTCTGTGCCAACAAAAAATTAAGACATTAAGGATGGGAGTTGATACTGAATATTACATTGATATATTTATATACAAAACCAATATTATTTCATCATGTCGTTTTCCTTGCAGGGTAGACAATACCTCAATATGACCCACCCAAATATACTTATTTCCAAACATTCTGTAATATTAATATGTGTATTATTATTGATAATGGGTGTCAGCAGGTGGGGGGGGGGGTACTGGGAGGAGGTTGATGAAAGTATCTACATTATCCTTGTTATTGTTGTTCTTATAGTCATCATTATAATCAGTAGTTGTAACAGTGTACTGTGAAAATATTACATTATATTATATTATAATACGCTAATTAATACTTAATTATCAATAGTTACAAATAATTATATTATCGTATATTTAATTAACATTGCTGCTCAGGCTTATATTGATTTCATTAGGTATGTTTTATTTATTATCTAAGTATTCATAATAAATTTTCCTGTATTTAATATTTTCTTTACTTAGTGGTGAGCTTATGCTTAAAACATACATCACAACTCATTACTAAAAACATAATAAAAATTCTTTAATAAATGTATGACACTATAGAATTCAATACGATCAAAATTGATTAAATAAAATAAAATTCCACAATAATACAATAATCAAATGAAACATCCGACAGAAGACAAAAGTCGTTGACGTTATTGATAAAGTCTCCAAGCTAAAACGCCAATGGGCTGGTCATGTGGTAAGACGAGAGGATGGCAGATGGACTTCCAGAATTCTGGAATGGAGGCCGTGGGAGGACAAAAAAAGCATAGGAAGACCCCAAAAAAGATGGATTGACGATATTGTCCACATGATGGAAAAACAGTGGTATCGTGTTGCTCGAGATAGGAAAGCATGGAAAAGTTTTGAAGAGGAGTATATCCAGCAGTGGAGAGAAGAGGGCTTGCAGTAAGTAAGTAAGCAAGCAAACGCACGACTATCTCAAATTCAAAAAATAAATAACACATCATAAAAACAAATACATAACATTAATAGCTCCAATTTAGTCAAATTAATTTTGGCAGGCATTAGTTTTATTATGTGGATACATACTGTATACAAAATATTCAATTTAATACAATATAATATGTAACTTCTGACGTGGATACCTTTATGTATCCGAGATTCTCATTTATTTTAATCTATTTATTTATCTATATTTATAATATTATGATGTGGATCTAATGTCCTAGAGTTGATGAATTGTACAGTGTCCTTGAGGTGCTTTGGCATGTAAACGACACTTTAATGTTGTCCAATAATAATAATCATTACGGCTTCACACACAAGTGGAGTATTCCTTATTTGTTATTTACATATAATATTCTAAACTTTCGTGTATTTTTTTTATTGCGATCTGTATCCTTGATAAAAGCACCCCGTCATAAATATTATGTTAACCTATATTA
This sequence comes from Athripsodes cinereus, assembly GCA_947579605.1. Taxonomy (NCBI): domain Eukaryota; kingdom Metazoa; phylum Arthropoda; class Insecta; order Trichoptera; family Leptoceridae; genus Athripsodes; species Athripsodes cinereus. The sequence goes on along the minus strand of OX388322.1, from coordinate 18,894,885 downwards.
TAGGTAAGTGCTACGTACTATGTATTACTGAAACAAATAAGATTCGTGTGTGTTCACTATATTATTATCACTCCCTACAATACAGCACTCGTATGTAGATATACTTGAGCATTAATGTGACTATATTATTTGAATAAAATATTACAATATGAGTGATATGCGTGGAGCGATGTGTATCTATCTGATATATTTATATATGTACATGTGTGTCTGTATGTAGCAGAACTGGGTGCTTTTGGGTGGCGCACATTATTCACTTACTGGGTTTCAAAATAATACAAGTTATCATCAACAACAGTAGTATGTACATCCATAACTGTGTGAGGGTGTACACTCGTACCTATGTTATTATTATTATGTAGCATTATTACTCTAATATACTGTATTATGTATATAATATTATATGGAAAGCTCTCATGAATCGCTTGTGGCGAAACCCGAAACGTGAAAGTATGTACGTATGTACTAAACGGAAGCATCTATCTACCGGGAAAAACCCCTATATGTGTATGTATGTATGTACCATCGTACCACACAGTATTATGGGATACGTCGGAAGGTTTCTGCCATCTCTTAACTCCTACCTCCACTTCTGCCACCCTGATACCCTTATATCCCTCTGTACTGGGGAACTACTATTACAAGAGAGAAAGGCATGACATGTGGATCGGTACAGTGGTCACAAACTACAACACAACAGAAAAACTACATATCGCATTATAATATTTTTATATATTATATACTTTCATAATAGCTGTTCTCACAATACGTCAAACCTTTGTATTTATAGAAGGAAAACTTTAAATAAATTGAATATATCAAATCTGCTTTGTTGATAAGAAAGACTAATTTCAGAAAACACAAACTGTCACAAAATATATTCAATATATAGATATTTAATATTAATAAAGTAGTATCCCTAAAATAGTACCAGTTTTGCAATTGACGTGTTCCTATAGAAATATTATAGAAAATAATAATAATAAGAGATGATTATGGACCTCTGTTTTATGGAAGGTTATTAGGAGCGAAGAAACTGAGTAGCGAAATGACAAGGGAATGGGTGGCTGTGGGAGGCCGTAAGATGGGTGAAGAGTAAGACGGGATCTAATATATATATCTATATACAAGAGAAGATAATGTACCTACAGCTACTAGGCTCTGACAATCACGCTGCTATCAGCTGCGAACTGCTGCCTACACCCCAGCTGTCTCATAATAACATACACATAGTAAAGTACAACACTCTGCCATACCATCCAGCCAAACATCTAGTCAGCTAACTCTAGATATTATAATCTATATTATATAAAGAACACCACACATACCTACTGCTTTCCTAATACCTACCCTACATTCTACTAGGCTCAATCTTCATCTTATACTAGATACTAATGCTATGCCAAGTGAAGAATGTTTACTAATTCGTCGGCAAAGTAATAATAATAATAATGTTTTACTTAGGTATATACATAACGTACAGAGATACATAATACCACTAATACAAACCTAACCATATTAATATAAACATGTTGTTATACATAATATAATACTATATAACACCTCTGTAGGTAGGTACCTATGTGAAGACGTCGCCACCAGGAGAACAGACGGCATTGTGGATTAGACTAAATAAATATTAATTATAATAATAGAATGTGTTAAGAATTTACACCCACTCACACTCATGTTTTCCTGTGAATTAAGCCTATCATGAAATATGGAAAATATGAAAATATTTCTCTCAAATCAAGATCAAAATATAATAAAATTAGTTTTATGAAAACTGTTCTGCACAAACTGCACGAAATCGAAGAATAGGTATATGAAGACCTCTGTGAAATAGTAAAAAATTGAAGTATTATTTAAATTTATTGCAAAAAAATAGTACCTATAATCTAATTAATATAACATCATCTTGTTTAAAATGAAGACTGAAAACTAATAAAATATTTCTTTATTGTTGTAAATTTAAATCTGACCCCATTTTATTACGTATGTACAAATAAATCAACATTTTAAAAGCTTTTATTACCTACTTAAAACTTTTTAGGAATGTTTAATTTTTAAAAATTAAACTTGTATAACTAACAATATCAAAGAGGCAACATTCTCTATGAAAAAAATCAAATGACTGAAAGAAAATTAAATAAATTGAATACATTATCATAAATTCCAATTTATAAAATAACAATTTAAAATACATAATTTCTTTTATTGTATTGTTATTATAAATAACTTAAAACCCGGCATCGCTCATGAGATGAAGTCACTGCCAAAGTTTAGAAATCATATTAAGGGCCCCGTTTAGCAAAAACGGTAAAATTTTCTATTTTCAACAAATTTGATAGAAAAATTGCCTAAACTTGTTGACCCTTGCGAACATATTGATTTGATAAAATAAAAAATCAAATATTTATTACCAATATTACTTTTTTTATAAAAAATTAATAAATTGCAGACTGACGAGATTTATTAAGGTACTCATTGTTATATCAAAACACAAATTATTTATATATATTTTTTATTCATTTTATCAAGCATATAAATACTATAGATTTTAGTAAACTTTTTTTAGTATACAAAAAATTGAATTCATGTGGAGATTTTTGGTTTCAAAATATAAGAAATTTATCAAAAAAAAAAATGTTTTTAAGTCGGTCAATATCCATGAGAAAAACGAAAAAAAAAATTTTTTTTTGTTCTATAATAATTGTAATAACTATCTAAATATTCTCAATATTAAAATAAATATATGAAAATTTTTAGGATTCTCGTGCATTTATGTACCAAACACACCCCCGAATTCGATTTTTAGAAATATGCTTTTTTATAAACGAATACTATGTAGCTAAAATCGAGATTTTTTTAAAAGATTAAAGTTTGTTATTGATAATTAATATTTGTTTTCATATTTTATCAAATCAAAATGTTCGTAGGGTCAACAAGTTTTGAGAGTTTGTGTACCAAACTTGTTGAAAATTGAATGTTTTATCGTTTTTGCTAAAGGGGCCCCTTAAGCTGAAATTATCAAGTAAAATTAACATTATCATTGTTTATTTGATGTTACTATTGAGTTTGACTAACGCACTGGTTTTGCGGACTCCGAGTTCGCATCATCAGGTGCTGATCTATACGTATAGATACGATACGTATTGATAATTTAAAATCAAGTTTTACAAAGTTAATGCCGATACAAGCAATTAGCTTAGCTATGTATTAAGCTTAGCTACGCCCACAGAGTTGAAACCATGTATATAAAAAGCTTCTCTGGAAGTTACTTCTCGAACACAATTCTATATTTTTTTTATTATTCAATATTATGGGTTAGTTGGAAGATATCGCGCTTCTGCAATAAACTCGCCCATTGCACAAAATTTATTTGTGTAGTTTAAATTGAATATTTTCATATGTTGATTTTTTGTGCAATAAAGTTTTTTTATTATTATTATTATTAAGACATTTTTTTAACTGGCTTAAAGCAGCGAACAAAGACTTAATAACTATAATATTTACATAATCTCAATTATAAATAAATTCCCATTTCAAGAGCAATTCCTTGACAACAAAATACTTATCATCAAACGGCATCAAAAGAAAGGAAATCATCAAAAATCATCAAGGTCTACCTTATTAAAGGTATCAAGGTCTCACTACCAAATTAAATTGAAAAGCCTTGGAATAATTCCTTATATGTACAATGAATAAAAAAAAAAGATTTTTTTTGAAGTTGTTACTTATATTATTTTATTCACAAACATCATTACCAAAATATACAACAATAAAATATGGAAAATATGGACGCGTGAAATTATAGCACCTATTTCAATTTTCTAATCAAAGGTCGTCAATGTGGAAATTCTGGCCAAAAAATTAAATAAAAGTTTGGGAATAAATTACACATCAAATAAGTGTCTTCATCAGAAAAATCCTTATTCCACTTTATAAAACCAAACTTTCTAAATAATTTCCACATAAAATATAAATTCTTTTCTAACCAGGCATTTTTTTAAAAATTAAATTCTTCATATTCCCGTACGGGCACACTGGTAACCAGAGGGTTAAAAGATGTATTCACAAACAAACAAACTCTTTTTACGAACAGACTCGAATATGTATGCGTTCCATGTAATTGCATAACCCTATTCAATGACAAAGTAAGTACTTTAACTTGGTGATGTAAGATTCGGGTGATTTCATAACAAAGGTAATAATAATTATTGAAAATAATTTGTATCTTATAATCCAAAAGAGAGAGAGATGGAGTTGGTTTGTGAGATTAAGTATTGTACAATAGATAGATAAATACAATGTATCGTAAAGGGGACACTCCCAAAGCCGTGATGTATTATTCTAGAATCTTATATATCTTGTATCCAAAGATAGTGCTGTGCACTTCTTTATTTACGTATTGATTTATGATTTTTGTATTGTTTTAAAAAATATATAGGTATAGTTAATAACTTATAAATAATTAAAACTCTGTTATATTTTCACTATATTTATTTAAACTCTAACGTTTTCGCCCACTTCAATTGGCATTCTCAAGAGTACTGAATCAGTATAATATAATGTCCTTTACAAAAATTGAAGGTGGTCACAGAGGGGGGAGAGGGGTGGGTGCAGGGATTGAAGTAGGAGAAGTAGAAAATATAACAATGTTTTAATTATTTATAAGTTATTAAATATGAATTTTCACAGTGTTAACACAAACACCCTTCAACAACAAATATATAGTTGTCTGACGACTCCAAGTGCCAAACCAGTGGCCTACGGACTACGGATGATAAGCAAGAATAAATAAAAAAGTGCCTTCTAAAATAGTAAGTGATGTCCATTCTAACACGTAATGATTTATAATTTTTGTATTGTTGGTAAAAATTGTCTATGATTGCCTGGCAACTCCAAGTGCCAAACCAATAGCCTACGGATGATAAGAAATAATAAAGAATATTTTTTTAAATGTGCCATCTGAAACATTAAAGAGTTAGGTGATGTACTATTCTAACACATAGTTAGTACTAGATGTATAAACCGAAACTATAATTGTTATTACTTTTGTATACTGGCAATGTGTTAGAAAGGAACATCATCCTAACAAATTCCCTCTCTGTGGTAACGTTTAATTTATTCATAGTTACATAGACTTTATTGCGAAGGTAGGTAACATACTTTTACGTGCATTTTGTCAAAAAGTGTACAGTTAATCTTAATACATAATATCTTACAAAAGTCAAATTAGTCAAAGGTAAAATTAGAGTCAATAGTAAAATTGAAGAGCCTCTTTTGAAGAGATTTATCTGTCCGCCCCATTTACAATTATGGGTACATTATTATTTATTTACTTATTTTTACTCAACATAACAAGCAATACAGATTACAGATATAACAATACATAGACCATTTGATAAAAACTTGAATCTAAACATCCTCCTTATAGAGACAAGTCTCGTATAAAGGACGGCTAATTATGTAATAATTATTCATTATGTAATATTCCCCAAATACTAAATCTATCAATACCATCACTGTATTACCCACAAATGGGATAGCAAGCGGAATAATTCGTTATAATAAACATGCAGGTTGTCCTTTGCGTGCCAATAAAATATATTATTCTTAAAACTATATAATATTGTTAATAAAGAACGCGTCGTCGAAAGTAACTCCCTAATATAAAGACTCCCTCGACTCATAGAAAGAGAGTAGAGAGTAGCTCCCTTGTTAGAGATAGCGTAGCGGCGTAACCATATAGCGGGAAGAAGAGGTGGGAGGGAGGGGAATATTCTGAAATAAGAAAGAAGGAATAAGGTGAAACGGTTTGGTGGGTGGACGACAACGGGGGGTGACCGACCTCCTCAGCCGTGGAGAAAGAAGGGAATACGGGGTGGTAACGGGTAGAAAGTTAGCAGCAACGATACGAGGAGAATGTGGGGTGTAGGAGTAGGAAGGTAGAGCTTGGACAAGCGACATGGGGTAGTAACAGTGAACAGTGGGGTCATTTCTAGTTTGTTCTTTACTTTGCTATACCACCCTCTCTTGCTTCGTGTGCTACTACAGTACGATTGTAATAAAATAGGAACTCTACTACAATACAATACATTATTATTTTTATTTCAACTTCATAATACTACATACTTCTTTATTTTCATTGTGAATCATTTACAAAGAAATTTTTCATTTACAAATTGATATTTTTGTAATCTTAGCAGAGTTAGTCGGCAGCGGGTTGTAAATTCGGTACCTACTTTCTGATTGAAGCCTTACACTTTACTATCAGGCTATCCGAAAATAGATCGTAATATTATTATGTTTCAAGTCTTGAATACTCTACTACTTAGATAATAAGCTGTAAAGTGTTGTCTTTAGTGTTAAGAATTTTAGTACGTAGCAATACGTAACTGTAAGAACATAGTCTGTAAGAATATTGTAGTAGTGGAGTAGTGCCTTGTAGTGAGTATCTCCTCCAAGGGACATTAAGGGTTGTAGTTTAGGGGAGGATTTTTTCGGGGGAAGCCCTTAAGGCAAATCCTGAGCCCTCCCTTTGAATTTTTCTTTTGTTTCGTTGAGTCTGGATGATATAGGAGCTCAGCTCTTAAAACATCCAGGGGAAAGTGGTGGGAAAACCCTTAATGTTTCAAGTTAATTTCCAAATTTTGTGTTCATTTAATTTAGTTTCCATATTGTTCATTAAATTTTCAGGTAAATTGAAAGATATCACGCTCTTTTGATAATCTCGCCCATTGCATTTACTCTTTGAATAATTGTGAAACATATACCTAAGATTTCATACTTTTTATTATTTGTACTGATGTTTAGTGTAATCTTATGTATATCAATATTACTATTATTCGTAAAAAGAAACGCCTGTAATCTTCAATGAATGACATCTTATATTATTTTTTTATTAAATATATATTTAGTCAAGAAAGAGTATATTCACAACACTAAAACTATTTATTGACTTATATTGACAAAAATGCAGTAGAGCTTTATTTATACAAATCAAAATAATTATATTCGACCACAAAACAGTTAGTGCAGCTTATCTGTAAAATAATGCTTATATTATAAATATAATAATAGTGATAATGAAAAATGTATTCGTATCGTGAAATGTTTTAAAATAAATAAATTTTAAAAAAAAAAACATTATTTACTGATAAATTGAACAAACCTACTTACCTATGTTACTAATTTAATTTATTTTTATTTATTTATTTATTTATTTCAATAGATACAACAGCTTTAACAATGAATAATACAATAATACAGTTAATTATTTACATCGCCAATTAATGCAATTAATCATCAAGTGTTATGACTGGTAGATAATTTTGAACTTGTTTAGTTCTTAAGTAGGGCCAATTCTGAATCTTGATGAACTAACTAAACTAACTAATAATAGTTGACTAATATTAGTCATTATAGTACAAATTCGTATTCAGTATTAGTTCCGAACTATAAACAACTATAAACTTGATAACCACCAAGGGCAAACGGTAAAATCTATGGGACAAACAAATATTAGTCGGTGATGCCGCAATAATTGGACCGCCTTTTGCAAACAAGATCCAATCCACATAACAGTCGAATTGAGATATTAAAGGTTAAAGTTTGAACGCGTTTGTAAGACAAATTACAAAAAAATTAAAAAAAAAAATTAGGTTTGTTTTATTATTTGCTGGATATTCCTTCATTTTTTTTGTTCACATTTAATGCACACAAATTATATGCTCTTATGTAATAAAAATCCAAGAAAATTGTCAGTGGATCTTTTTTGCATAATTACAATCTGTTTGTACAAAATTTATGCAAAAAAGATCCACGACGATTATTATGATCACAACTAGCTACTATGACTAAAACCAAGAGCGCAATAACTATAAATAACAGATCATCAAGTGTGCAGGTGACTTATATGTACTCATATAGGTATACCTACATTGACAATACTGTTCAGCTTCCCTCTATATCCGTGGCCTTATGACGATATGTATGCAGTTGTGCACACATGCTAATTTAGTAGATATGGAAGTAAAGAAAGTCATTTTTCAGTGTTGTTTTATTTATTTTGTATGTAAGAAAAATATGCAACTAAGATTCATAAAATAATATTAAAACATGAATGGAAAAACTCAAAAAAAATTAATAAAATAAAACTGAAAACATAAATAGGTCTGGGCTGGGCAGCACTTGGAAAATTGAAACATATTTTCACCAGTAAAGATATCCCAAGAAACCTAAAGAAAAAAGTCTACGAAACATGTATCCTTCCAGTATGGACTAGAAACCATATCGCTAACTGCAGCAAGTGTCCACAAACCAAAATGCTCACAAATATCTATGGAAAGACGAATATTAGGGGTGAGTATGAGAGATAAAATTAGAAACGAAGACATCAGACACCTAACAAAAGTCACAGATATTATGGATCGTGTTGCAAAGCTTAAGTGGCAGTGGGCGGGTCATGTTGCGAGACGAAACGACGGTAGATGGACTCCTAGAATCCTCAAATGGCGACCATGGAGTAGCAAAAGAAGCATCGGCAGACCGCAAAAGAGATGGACTGACGACATTACTCCAATTGCGGGAAGGAAATGGATACAGAGGGCACAGAACCGCGACGATTGGAAAAGTTTGGAAGAGGCCTACATCCAGCAGTGGAGAGATGGCTGACTAAGAAGAAGAATAAAATAGTAATAAATAGAAAAATGATTTTCATTTATTGAGATATTTCCTCATCTTCGATTTCAAAGTCTGGCTCACCTGAAAATCCATCTATATCATCAAATATTGAAGTGCTACCTCTTAGTTTTTTATAAAAATCTTTCGCATCGTTTGGAATAAGATGCATCATGGCTTTGAGGTCTTTTAATTTCGCCTCTGGAGTTTCTTTTACATTTGGCCAAAGTTTTGTCATCATTGTTGATTTGAGTTCAAATATTGGCCGTGAATATTTTTTTATGTCTATTTCTTCGAAATCTTCATCAAAATTTTCCCGCATAAATAATGATAAATAATGAGTGTGGAAAATCTTTTCTCAGGCAAATTTCTTTTGTCGCCAGCCAAGAAACGTTGTTTCTATTTTTCTTATTCTTTACGATTTGTTACATTTTTTCAAAACAGCTGAAGATAAAAATACATCATGCTCGATCCTATTCACTATAGTATATCCTCACGCCATGTCCCAGGAGGGGTAGGCAGAGAGAACGGAACGCCATATAGATCTATCCTTACATACTTCTTTCGCTTCCTCTACATTCATCCAGTTTCTCATACATGCACGCTGATTTCTCTTACTTAGCACGCGTCCGTCTTTAAGAATTTGGTCCACGTAATCAAGCCACGTGGTTCTTGAACGTCCGCGCTTCCTCACACCCCTTCTTTCAGATAAATACATCCTCTTCGTCATCCTTTCATCTTGCATTCGTTCAACATGTCCAAACCATCTCAACTTGTTAACACGCATTCTGTCCACAACACTCCTCTCACATCCGCTCATTCTCCTGATATCCTCATTCTTCACTCTATCTAGCAACGTTTTACCAACCATTCTTCTCAGTGAACGCATCTTCACAGCATTTATTCCACTCTCATCCTTTTTCAACCACGTCCAAGTTTCGCTTGCATACATTCACTACGAGAGGTTTATTTTGTTTACACTTTTGCATGATGTGCATGTAATCGTCAATTTCTGACTTATCACACTCGGATGTCGAATTTTGTTTAGCAATGGAAAAAAAATCAAACCTTTTGATATTAAATGACACGGCAACTATTTTATGCAAAACTTTTCATCATTAATACTAACAAAACAATTTTGCAATAAGGATCCTTGAATTATTTGTAGTACGAATTCGCTGCATTGAATATTTTGCAAAAGGGACCCATGCTCTGTGGATCTTGTTGGCGAAATATTTTATGGAACGTATTTACTGTATCAAATATTTTGCAACAGGGATCCATGATCTTTGGATCTTGTTCGCGAAATATTTTTGAAGTAAGTTTTTACTGGATCGATTATTTGCAATAAGGATCCATGCTCTGTGGATCTTTTTCGAGAAATATATATAGTGCTGTTTACTTAAACTAACGGTTTAGCGAAATAAATCCATGCTTCATGGTTCCTTTTTGTAAATTATATGTAAGTAATTTTACTTAAAGTACAATTTACATTAAAAAGTTCCAAGCTTTGTGGATCGTTGTTGGGAAATTAATATTAATGTTTTTTATGATAAATCCGTTTTATGCAATATCATTCCAAAGTATTTGGTTCCATTTTGCAAATTAGAATTATAGGACAGATTATACATCACCATACTAAACCGTCGTAACATGAGGATTGAATCTTTTTGGCAAAAAATATTTGTCCGTTTTTTTAAATGTGGTAACTTGGGACATGCGTTTTTTTATCATTCCATTAAAGCTTTCGGCTTGATATTTTTTTATATGCTGGTCTGCTGGCTGCCCCACTTGTGGGATGTGCCGTGATGGTATAGATATAGATAGATTTTTTTATATGATACAAGTCGTAAAGGAGAGTCGTTTGATACATCTAACTCAAAAAATACCTACTTGTGGTTTGGATCTTGTTTGCATAATGCGGTCCAATTAACGTTTTTCACGTTCCGATTTACACTTCTGGCAACAATTTAATATTTGTCGCGCGTGAAAATTGTGAAATTTCAGATTTGCTGGTATATTTTGACGTTTGCATTTGCATCAGTGGTGGTATAATTTTACAATTTATAGATGCCAAGAGTTGCGAGGACCCTAAAGTATCCATTTTTTTACTTTTAATTGAAGAAACAACTTTAAACTTCCAAAATATAGCAATATTTTGCGGCAAAATGACAGCAACTAATAATATTCGCACATTAAAAGTCGCAAATAAAATTCTGCCAAATACAACTAATTGTAGTTGTCAGATGTCAACTAAAATTTCGTTCTGAATACGAAATCCATAGATTCTCGAAATTTATAGTTGTACTCAGGTGTCAAAATGAACTAGCTAACTAAATTATTTTTAGTACGGAAAACTGTGAATACGAATTTGAACTAAATATTATGACTCGACTATCTCCTTACACTTACTTAGTGCAACTAAACTATTTTATGATTCAGAATTGGCCATAGTAGCACTGAAAATGGACTAAGTCCCAAAGGCCTCTGCCTATTAAATAAAATTCGTGAAAGTAAACAGTGTTTGTTTTTAAATTATTTTTCATAATTTATATAAATTATTTTCTTGTACAAAGCATCATTTTCATGTTAGACGGTTTGTAAAGTGAGTGGCATGACACGACATGAAAAAGGCCTTTAGATACAGTTGTAGGTACCAGGGCTACAGAACTATGGGGTGCTGCTTGTGGGTGGCTTATATCCGCTATACAGGACCTACTGCTGCAATCTGCATTTCATACAAAAGTACATCATATTCAACACTAATTTGTAAAAACTCGTAAAACGGTTCGTACAGTTGAAGAATAACACTTGTATTCTAGTAAATATACTACGTATAGTTGTGTCACTAATTACGTAATTTTTAACAAATTGGAACGAGCAGAAATTCATAAAAAGAACGAATTTGAATGAGTCACTTAGCCTCTTGATTATTCAATTTAACATAAATATTTTCACTTTTGTTTTAGAAATAACCTTCAAACGGTTGACGATGAAATAATTTATACAAATATAAACGTTTATCAGAAAGAAATTTTAAAATTTTAATTTATTTTTTATTATATGTAGTTACATTTTTAGTAAAACAGTCAGCAATTTAGTCAGTTATTAGAATAAAAGTGTAAAATTGACAATTACCGTCATAGCAAAACAAAAGATATGATAAAAAATATAACTTCTTAAATAACGATACGTTCAGTCTCTGCCTGGTGGGATTTCTTCGTTTATTAATTTATTTATTAATACATTGAACGGCCATTATAGACTGTCACAAGAAATGTAATACCTAATATATGTAAATTTTGGATTAGTTGGAAGAGATTGCTCCTTTGCAATATACTCGCCCTTTGTATATTGTTTGTATCTAACTTGAATGTAATTGTTTGTAATCAATGTACAGTAAAGAATAAATTAATAAATAATATTTATGTATATACATAGATATATGCATTTTGCATTTACTACGTAAGAATGAGATATATTTTTGGTTATTCTCTATCAATATATTGTTAAACCAAGAGATAAATAAAAATAAATATATAAAAATCAATTCGAAGATTTACTTCAAAAAGCACTTATGCCAAAATGCAAAAAAAAAAATACACCATTTAGAGTAATTAAAGATGAATTGAACTAGTTAATAAAATGAAATATTACAAAGTTAATGCGGATACAGTAAATAAAAGATTTATTGATTTATCTATCTACGATGAGGTTTGCCACCCATCCTGAATGTCTTGATTTTATATTGGCACGAAGAGGACAGTTTGCATGTTTCTAACATGCAGCTGATCTGCTGGCTACCCCACTTGTGGGATATGCCGTGATGGTATAGTATAGTAGTATTTATCTACAAATTTCAAATTATGGCATCTATAAATAAAAATATATATTATTTTAAATAAATAAAAATAAATAAAAAAAATAAAAAAAAAATATGGTACAATATACCCTGTATAAAACAACAGTTATAGCTAATATTCATATGTGTAGATATTATGGTGGGTAGGTACACTATGTATGTATGTATTATTTAGACATAGTACTATACTATATTATTAATACACAACCAAAACTATATCTAGAAATATATAATATGTTATGACGGAACAACTGACGCACCCCAGCCAACAAGTACAGTAATAGTAGGTATCTCTAGTAATTCCACCTCACAACTATATAAATTAAAACTACACACTTCCTTCCATCGGCTTATAAGAAAAATCCTTTTTTCCCGGAGCTAACATGCTACCCTGATACATAATATCCCATATCTTCTAATTCCTTCTTCTTACAATAATATAATAATTATTGTAGAAAATGATATTTTTTGGTCTGACATTATTATTATTAATTATATAACAAGTTCCATAGAAACTGTATCCCCAACAGAGAGGTAATGACAATACCCTTGTTATATAGGTTTTATTATTATTATTATTGTTACAAAACACAATGTAAATAAAATAATTTGTAACATACAATCCTAAAAAAGATGTATAATTAAAGAAGGCTCAATATGTCTCTTCTAAGAAAAGCTTTTTTCTTTCAATAAATAATACTTCGTATATGTATGTAGCTATATTATTTTTTTATCTAAAGAAACTACACTTCGATGTTAACGAACGAACGGGCCTAGAAACGATTTATTATCCGCTAAAACAGCTGGTGTGTAAAATAATTAAAATAATAAACTCCAAGTTTTTCCAGCAATATAAAGCTGGTCGGTAGAGTATGTATTTATTATTATTTTAATCGTCCTGATGGTAGAATCTCAAACTTTCAATTAAGAGACTCGGGTTCGATTCCACCCACTGTCGACTTACTGCACCTTCACGGCGCAAGCATATTATTTATTGTGAGGACAAGTCATCATTTTGTGTTACATTCCCGCTTCTATTGACAAAACACGTGTTAAAAAAATCGACCCCTTCCGGGAATCACTTTGTTGTCTCACAAGTGCCAGCGTGTAGTGATCAGTGTATGTCCAGTAGTGTAACAGAAAAGGATAACAACACCGACTACTCGCAACAACACAGCGGATGAAAGAGACAAAAATACTGCTTTGTCTCACGATTCAAATTTACCACGATGCCTATCTCATATCTCCGTAAGAAGAAGCTTCTCTATGTGTCCAACGTTTTCTTTGATGTCAACCAAAGTGGAACGCTCGAAAAGAAGGACTTCGAGTCAGCTATTGAGAAAATCTGCACTCGTCGTCACATCCTAAGAACGTAGAGACGTACGACACCATGACCCATGACCAAGATATGGGATGTCCTGAGGCAGAGAACTGATGCCAATAAAGATGGAGAGGTGTCTGTGAATGAATGGAGTTCTATGTGGGATGAGTTTGCCCAAAGTCCCGACCGTCCTCTGCAGTGGCAGCAGCGTTACATGAACTGAAGTTTGTTTGACCTAGAAGATGCTTCCAACTTAACTAAAAAGCCACGGCGCTCTTGAGATGGTCACGGACCATTAAACAGCGCCAAATAAATTATCTTTTTATTATTATTATTATTATAACATCATGGTATTTCTCAAAATTGGGGTAGCCATCAGATCACCCACATGTTAGAAACACGAAAGCTGTCTTCTCTGTGCCAATAAAAAAATTAGGACAATCAGGATAGGTAGCAAACTTCATCGCTCATCTCGATACCAACACTCACAGTTTGTTTCAAATTCAATTCACACAATATCAATTATTTTATTATTTTTGAGTATCAGTAGATCTATTTATATTCAAAAAATGTGATGATATACAGTGGCGAGATTATCCCTATATTACCTTATTGATTTATCCATCTAACTATATACATTACACCCATGTTCAAAATCTTATCTAAATAATTACATACAAATATATGTGATAAATTTACATGAAAATAAAAAAAAGTATTTTTCGAATGAATAGATTAGTACGAAATACTATTGCATTTGCTAAAATTAAATAATAACTTCCTGTACTATAATCATGTACCTACAAAATTCAGTTAATTTTTTGTTTGCTGACTTCTATAATCAGTTAGAGTTTATTTTATAAAATATATTATAAAATGGATTTTAACTGATAGTAATGGATAGATAGATTATTGGAACCGAACGTAATGAACTACTTAAAAATCTCATAGTGCAAGTTTTTATCGTTATTTTTTTTTTATTACATAACCCGTTTTACCTTTAATTAAATGTTTTATTTACGTCATGTTTATGTCAAAAAAATAATAAATGTCATACATCGCAGCCCTTAGAATATAATAATACACTTTATTTTATCAAACCAAGTTCACCCCAACGTATGTTTAAGTTTAAGAAAATAGTTTTGTCATATTATATACTTTACTTATGTATGCTGGACCTCTTGTTCAAAATGTTAAAGGTATTTTGGAATCGGCTTTGAATAGTATCCCCATGGTTGTATGTGTACCCGACCGCTCAATGTTCTGACCGTCCCAAAACTTGGATCATGTTTTGATTCAGAGGAAGGACGGTGAGAAGGGAGGGGGTGAGTGGAGTATGGTGTAGTTCCGGACCCCCGGGCCAGTGATAGTTTGTCCAACTAAAAGGACTTTGATGGGTTGAGTGAGGGTTGGCATGCGGCATGGACCCGTTAATATATCACAACTACACAAATACTACTACATAATAATATTATATAGATATTTGTACTACAATCGCTAGGGTCTACTCTACCCAAAGAAAAACCACCAGTTTTTTTTTTTTTGCAAAAAGAGAATTTCTAATCTTTCTACCCAATTCTCTTTTTATCCCATAAATTCATAGCAGTTAAAACGTGCGGGTCAATCTAAAATTTTATTCTTAATAACAGTTTTTTTTTTCAAAACTGTTATACTCAAAAAGCATTAGGTACAATGTACATAAAAAATACAATAATTAAAGTTGCCCAAAAAAAGGCTTAAAATTTGAATATGAGAAAACTATAAGATTGTTGAAAAACAATAGTGTAAATAATTGTTAATAAATACTTGAAGTATAAAAGAATGTAGAAGATTTGAATCACATCTTGTGAGATACATATTTCACATACAAACAGTATTATAACTTGTTTTTTTAAAAGCAGAAACGCATCATTTAATACACACACATATACAAACATACACATATATTTATATATTTTGGGAAAGACTTTCCAATGAATTTCCTTTTATATAATTAACTTTTATACCTGCATGCTTAAAAAAGTCATTTTCATTATCAATAATTATTTTCGAATTCCGTCTTAATTGGACAGAAATTGATGAAAAAAAATATTGAAAGGGTAGAAATGAGTAACACATTTTCGAGCGAAGGCAGATACATGTACAAGAAAGACTTCATGATTAAAATAAGAAGAACAACATGATATAATATTGGGGAATGTAAACAAGAGGCAAGTAGGTACAGTACATACTACCTGATGTTGTCCGAAAACTGTTGTAATATTATGTAATGAACCTTTAATAATAATAATAATAATAAAAAATCTTTATTGCACAAAAAAACAAACATTATTGAAACACAAACATTGCAGAACCAGACAAATAAATTTGTGCAATGGGCGAGTTTATCGCAGAAGCGCGATATCTTCCAACTAACCCAACTAACCTTTACCCTTTGCTAATTATGAAGTCCTAATACCCCTGATGATTCAACTAAGAGACACCATCTCATCCCGAACCCACAGTCAACCTTCCTTCCTTCCTACCTACTTCATCTTCTTCTTCTCACACAAATAATAACAACTCCTTAGAGAAAAGACGGTGCTTCGTTATAAAGGATCCCTTTCTTGTAAAGTGACATCCTTCTGTCGTTCAAACTTGCCTCGAGAAGATTTCCTGCTATCTTATATAACCCTGATGGAAAAGTTTATTAAGTCTTTAGTAATTAAGGATTTTCATTTGATCGAGTCTCAATCGAGAAACGAAATACTTAAATAAATAAATAAACACAATTTGAAGATAAACTAAATATGTTTTATGACAAATTACTTGAAATATCATTATAAACAATAAAACTGCGCGAATCAAAAAGTAAAACGCCTCAAGTTCTCAACATTTTTTTGAAGAAACAACAAAATAATAGGAATATAATATGAAACATAAAATTATTTCATCGTTCCTGTAAAGTACAAACAATTCACTATTTTACAATACTTATATCCTATAAACACGTATAAGTGTTTGGTCAGCCATGTAGGCATGTACATATTTTATTTAAAAAGTATTTCAAGTATTTATATTTTTTTACTTTTAATTCTGTAAAACATTACTCTCTAAGGAGTTATATGATTTCAAAAGGTTTCTGTTAAACTTATAAATGAGTATAATATGCCTAGAGAACTACTAGGTACATTATTATATTCATCAAGTTTAGTTAGTGGAGTAATAGATATTATAATGTAGGTATAAGTGTTGTGTGTGATGGGAAGCTAGTTACAAGTTAGATAAGTTACACATAATTATATAATATGGTTGATGAGTTCGTAGTCAAACAGTTTTGATATCGTGAGGTCATTTTCAAAAGCAAACTTTGGTAGTTTACCAACTATAAAATTCACTAAAGCAGCGGTGTGTGTTTGGTTTGGTTTTGGGTTATATCCATCTCCCTCGCTTTCCCCCTTAAATATCCCCGTCCCAGTACACCCCCAAGTATCACAGCGAGCCCCTAAGTTACAAACACCCTTCTTAAGACTTATACCGGCCAGAAAAACTCATTACCGCTTCGTGCGGCCGAAAAGGGTACAGATAGAAGTAGCTAGCCCTACTAAAACTAGCCAGGGGTGGCACAGAGGGTGAAACTAAATCAAAAACATTAGACCTTTATTTGTAACAATGATTAAAGAGAAAAGAAGAGAACTGTGAAGGAGGGTAAGAAGAAAACTAAGAAAACTTCTTTCTTGGAAATAATCTGGCCACTACCACAATGTGTGTGTATATTACTAATACTCACGATACGTTCAGTTTTTTCTGATACTTAGGAATCCAGAGTGCTTTATTAGAAAAAAAAAACAATAATTCGACAATCGGGTTATTCAGAATCAATGCCACATTTATTTCTCAAAACGATAGGGGTTCAAAAGATGAAATATTATTTGAAAAGTTCTAATAATCATTAGCTAACTGTCATTGAATAGCTTTAAAACATGATCCAGCTTCGAATTTTGATCCAGAATTACAACGACATCATAAATGAGATTTAATTTGTATAAAAATAGCACTATGTTGGTAAATAATCATAATACATTCTCGAAACATGTTACAAACACTGTGTTCAATTGTTTGTAGAATACAAACTTTGTAAAACATTATGTTATTCATATATTGCTTGGAGCCGCGATGTCATCCAAAATGACGCAATGGATAGAACCACTGCAACTGCAACTTATAAACATGCAAATTGTCCTCTCCATGTCAATAAAAAAATAAAACATTCAGAATTGGTAACATACCTCGCCGCTGAATTATCTTATACATGAGGTTTTAAGAACACCTGCTTTTTACAGCACACTCAAAAACTTACAGAAAAGAGTGGGAGACCTATTATTATTTACCGAGTAGGTACTCCACGGCGTAGCTATAGGTGTATACCCCATAGCAGAAACTTAACTACAAATTATATTAGTTTTCTTATGTCTTATAAGGATAAAAACAACAACAGTGAAAACATAAAAGATTTTAATAGTGTGAAAGTATAAAAAGAATAATATTCCAACATTTGATATTCCCGCAAGTAATAGTAGGTAGTAGTAGTAGTAGTACAGTGGGGTCATAACATAATATGCTCCCTGCTCCCTAGTCTCCGTCAGTAACCGTCTTCTACTGTCTCCCATCCCCCACAATATCTCCCATAAGGGGGTGCGCTGGGATCGGGATAGGGGGGTGGCTCATCAACTCCCCCCCTGAGCCGTTATGTGCTTGCCCTTAAGGATAATGCTAAGGTTTTTACTTTCACCATATAAAGCTTCGTTCATATTTCCAACAACAATATTATTTTATAATATTTTTTTTTTATATTTCAGTAAAGACTCCCACTATTTTCAGTGTGTAAGTGTTTTGAGTGTTCTGGATGTATAAGAATATAATATGCTGTTAATAATTATAAGTAGGTTCTTATTTATTTCACCATACCACGAAAATTAAGTTAATTTTTTTATTTTTTTTTATTCAAAACCAGTTACACACTTCAGACAACACATACAAATAAATACAAACAATTATAATCATTACAAGAGACCATGCATTGCCCAATTTAAAAGTGTATACAAATTAACTATTTGATATATTTCATTAGCCCATAAGGTTGTCATGTAATATAAAAAGAAAACAAACAATAATAATAATAATAAAAAATTAATAATAAAAAAAATTATTAGGGATATCTGGAAAAATAAAAATGAGGTCTGAACCAAAAGAAAAATATATAATGCGTGGATTCAATTTAAAGGTGTTTTTACATCTGCTACAGATCCACTACTAAACAATTATCAGAGAAAGTAATGACCTCTATGCAAACTGAGCTTATTTACCTAAGCATAATAATAAGCCGGCGGCCGGTGTGGCGCCGAGACAACGATCTTACCTTTGAGTCACGAGGTCCCGGGTTCGATTCCCGGCCATAACAGATTGACGAATGATCTTTTTCTTATTGTCCTGGGTCTGGGTGTTACATGTAGGTATATGTGTTTAGTGCATTGTATATTTATGTGTATCGTCGCATTTGTACTCATAATATAAGATTCATATCTTAATTTGGGACTAGCTCTGTGAATTGTCTATACATGTTATGTCATAAATAATAATTATGAAGAAGGTATTTTTAAATCTGACAGCTATTAATTTTCCCAAGTATTGTTCTTCTAAAGTAAAGATTAAAAAAATAATTAATTTGTTTTTCAATAAATGACGATGATTACTTTTCTCTGAGCAGATTTAAATCTGGTAAGTCAAATATTAGTAATTCCAAAAAAATACAAAAAGTATTTTGGGAACCAAGACATTATAATTATTATGAAAATACTACTACTTGATAAGTACCCAGTTAATAAATAAATAATCGATAAAACTAGAATTACAACAATTATGTATATATGTAGGTATAATCAACGGCTCGGTAGATACTTATGTACCTATGTATGTGTAAAGATATGGGCGTGAGACATGAAGGCATGGGGTAGCCAGAGAGAGACACGATAAGCAGGATGCCTGAATCTTTTTCACTGATGTGCTCTAAATCTACAATTTTTCATAAATAAAATAGTTAGAAGCTCATTTTAATTCCGATAAGGTGTAAAATCATTTTTCGAACTCCACACTTCGAAATATTATTAGTGATTTCTGTGATTAGCTTACAAGAAGCTTGTATTTGTTAAACCTTGTTTGTGATAAACGTATTAATTAAATTCAGTGGTAAACCCTGCCACCACTCATGAATGCTTATTTATGTAATTATTTTGTCATATTTTACATACATAAATACAGTATTTAAGCTTTTTAGCATCATCAATTACATAGTAATAAAAAAATACAAAATATTGGCATAGGTACAAAAAGCATCAATATAAGCACCCATTCAAAAATCTGATAATAATTAGATAGATATTAAAAAAGTATTCTACAAGTAATGCACTTCCGTTACATGATTGTATACAGATCGCGATCGATTTCAGCAAACCGTTACCGTTGACGAGCGAAACAATACTCGATCGCGATCTAAATACAATCAAGTTACAGAAGTGCATTGTAAAAACGATCAAAATGTCTCGAATCTGTAACATAGTTAATCCTTCTAAAATAGATGATAACAAATATTGACAAATGAATCAATAAAAAATGAATGGCATTAATCAGTAAAATATCTGTAAATGAACAAAATCGTCATAGGTGTATGTAAAAATTTAAGTTTCATGATCAAATTTTTACATTACACAAAGCCAATGATAAGTGAGTACCTAATGCCAACTAAGTAAATATAAATAATGTTGTTGACTATGCAACTTGTCATAAGTATCGTGATACGAGTAGTATAGAATTTGGAGTGGTCCTCGTAGAGTCTCCGGTAAAGAATAGGTCTCTTATTCTTATCCAGTAAAAGATAGATATTCGTAAAACCTTATAGGTACATAAAGTACAATCTACATTACAAATCAACAATGAGGCAAGCCACCTATCCTGAATGTCTTATTTTTATATTATTAATTCAAATTTTAACATTCGAAAAATTATTCTTTTTTTTTATTGGCACAAAGAGGAAAATCTCCATATTTATTACATGCAGTTAGTCCACTGGCTACCCCACTTGTTGGATATGCCATGATGGTATAGTATTAGTAGTAGAATTTTATGATGCGTAGAGGTCATTCTATGTGTGAAATTAAAAATAAAATGGTGATAATCTGACTTTCCTAAGTTCTCAGCACCTTGGTTTCAAAGTGGTTATTTTAACCACACCACATTTGACTATAATTGAAACAAATATTACTTATAATAAAGTCAAATAGGTAGTGAATAACTAGGCATATTGTTACTTGATTAATTATACTCGATAATGTTATATATGTAATTGCAAATTAATACAAATCGCTGAAATCTAAATAATGAAAATGTTGACTAGGATACACATAACGATAAAATAATTCGCGATCTTCGCAGTAGCATCATTGATATAATTAATAAATTATCTAGATAGCTAAGTATATCAAAGAATAGTTAAGGTTCAATATATAGAGAGTTCAGCTTCAAAGAGTGGGTGATGAATGAGACGCTGGGAATGGAGGGAAGGAAGGGAGGGAGGGAGAAATCAACGAAATAGGAGAACCCAGAGGGGTTTCTGATATAAGAAGAATGGGTGTAAGCAGAGCTCCCTACCAAGAGAATATAAGATTGATCGGGTAGCCGGGTAGCCTCCACCGCGTGTCCATTTGGCATGGTATACTGAGTATACGGGATACAATAGTAGTAGGTATAACAGATAGATCTTTCTTTTACCTACT
Organism: Athripsodes cinereus; assembly: GCA_947579605.1. Taxonomy (NCBI): domain Eukaryota; kingdom Metazoa; phylum Arthropoda; class Insecta; order Trichoptera; family Leptoceridae; genus Athripsodes; species Athripsodes cinereus. Next base: position 18,873,209 of record OX388322.1, on the reverse strand, counting down.
ACATACACCACACCCCACCTTACTCATGTTATCCTGATACCCTCTACTGCCGCTGCTCTCAAACTTACCAAAGACAGTGATGGCGGAAACTGTTCGACAACAGCTCTTAAATCATGTGGAATGGAAACAAAGTAATCCCCAACATGGAGAAGTAAGCCAATGAAACCTTGTAAGAGTACCTACTTATGATAAGTACCTAAGTAACTACCTAACATACCATAAATCTAACACGTCAACATCTGATCAAAGACAAGATATTTCACAAATTTGTTTTTCCGAGTATGTAATATGAAACTAATTTATTTTCAAAATATTGAATGTACTTTTATGCTTTTGAAATTGATTTACTAAATGATTCAATAAATATGCAGTTTATAGTGACGCATATTTATATTTATTCAAGTCGCGTAAAAAAATTAAACATTGCACGTTATTATATTACTTTTTAACATTGCAAATGTGAAGAAAAAGAAAATGAAGAAATATTCTTTAACACTTATCTTAGTTACTAATGGTTTTTCGAATTTTCACGACTTTTAATGCTTACAGGTACCCACCTACCCACATGAAATTGAAACAGAGATTGCTAATTTCCTTTAGTTCCGCCCCTGAGTAGGTATCTGGCAGAGGTAAATACAAAAAATATCTACCTAGAGATAAGTTAAAGGAAACTGAAGGACCGGACGCAAGTGTGCCCCTCGGGTCCTAGCGGCCACTCTCTGTATATATGTAGGTACCTACTCTCACACACGACCAAACCCATAGATTGTATATTGATTGATTCTACTAGGTATATAATGTGCTGTATGCTCTATCCGGGCAGGGAGATACTCCTACTATACAATACACATGTCTACTAAACTGTATATACCCTCTCTGCCTTCTTGACTCCTAATAACACCGCAATACTTCTTTTCTTTCTTACTCTCCACCATTCATTACTATTGTATACCTCCTTCGTTCGTTTTTCACACAAACCTTCAATACTTTCTGTAAAATAAAAGAAAACATACGTGTTGGTTACTATGTACCTACTTGACAAAACACTAGACAAACCGTCCTATAAAGAACGTAAATACACGCATTTATGCTACAGAGAGGAGAAAAACGACTTGAATATACTTTACCTACTATTTGTTGAAATGTATGTTTGAAAACGATTGATCATCCTCACTACTACACTATAACAGATAGTATTAGTATTAACATACATGATACTAAAGAGTTACATGACATATTTATATACTGTTTTTCATTTACGTACCTTTCGAAGTAGTTTATATTACTATTCAAAATTTCAACTTCAACAATATGCATCTCGTTGGATATACTGAATTTTCAAAACCATAATTAGTTGTATATTTCTCACAACCTGTGATAAAAAAAAATTATGCACATAAAAATTTCACAACAAAATGTATACGCGTGGACAAGTAAACGTTTCGGACATTCTCCTAAGAATCCAGTTCACACAATGTTTGCGTAGTAATATCTGATATTAAAGGACAGAGAAAATCATAGCGATTAGTTCTCGTTACATAACACGGTCCTATCCTTATAATGTGAGGAATAGTGTAACGGTCCAATACTATACAGAGAGTACCCTCCTCTTCCATCTACCTACAGGATACATACCTAATAATATAATGCTATACTCAATCTGGATACATAATGGTTGGTATGGCAGGTCCTTGCAGGGATAAGTGTACTGTGTAGTGTAGTGTAATGTACTATGTAGTGTATGTAGGTATTGGTAAGGTTTTGATATTAAACACAATCATTCTACTATCTATAGGTAGGTAGGTACACAGAGTTGTCCTCCTACACTACGGTATAAAATCCCAAACAGGGTAACGTAACAACCAAGGGTTGGGATTAATGTACGACGCCTTTTCCTCTTATCTTCAGACCCTGTACCCGACGACGACCCTACTGCCGCTACCCAAATAATATCCTCTATACAGCCCCCCCCCCCCCCCCGGTTACACACTCGCACACATTGATATAAAGAGTTTTGGGAACAAAACCCCGCTATTAATAGTACCAACCTATGTAGCTTAATATTATTATAATAAACCTACTTGCCTATACCATCCACTGTACCTTATCAGTAGGAAAAGTCTCATGTTGTTATGTTACAAAACATTCACAGATATATATCTTCACAATATTTGACATAATGCACACCTTTTTGATAAGAAATACCAATAGAAACATTATACAGTATACGTAGATCTTCGGAACTTAAAATGAAATTAAAAAACAAATTATTTTTTCTAGTGTGGCTAGTGTGGTAGACAATTTTTTATTTATGTAATTATAAAAGTGGAAAGAAGATATTATTTAAATAAAGATTATTATTATCATTATAACTATGTTGTTTTTTTAGAGAGACGTCTTTCGTACAAGACGTTAAACAAAAGACATCTTTCTCAAAAAAAAATTGATATAATGAAAACAAAATTGTTTTTGGTTTTACTACGATTTATTTGTTAAATAAGTTACCAGGTTTTGACCTATGAGGTCATTGTCATACTACTATTATGACAATGACCTCATAGGTCGAAACCTTGTAACTTATTTAACAAATAAATCGTAGTAAAACCAAAAACAATTTTGTTTTCATTATATCAATATAATGGAGTTTTACAAAATCAACGTCGACTCAATCAATAAAAAAAAATTGTTTCTAATTTCATTATGGAATTCTAGTGCCTAAACATTTTGTTACGTATATTTACGCTCAGAAGAAAAAACCACAAAATGTAAAAATTGCATGGGAATGGGTTAATAAATAATAAAAGTAACATAAGACAAAAGTCGATAATAAAAATCCCTTTAAGATATAAAGTATTGGCACTTATCTTACTTATAACTTATAAATATTTTTAAACTGTTTTTCATTTAGAAAGGACGGATCCTCCACCTGGAGAATGTCATATTTTTAAGGATACGAAAAACGCAAAAATGTTGACATGAAAATTGAAACAAAAAATCCTCCACGATTTTTGGTTAAAATTAGCCTTATAGTATAATATATAATTATTATATTATTTTACCAACTTGTAATTCGACAATACGATTCAAACATAAAAGATAGAAAAATAATAGCCAATATATACATATCTTCGTTAGATCCGGAGAAGAAAGGGCTACTGAAGGTATTCTGCAGGATATACCCGAAGGCAAAAGATTGTTAGGCAGACCAAGACAAAGATTGTTAGATGACATCAACCCAAGCTTGGAGATCTATTACTTCGCAGGCAAAGGGCCTGCAAGGGCTTTTCTGCCATCAGAAGTAAGTAAGTAGGTATATTTACTTTGTTGGAAATGTTATTGAATATGTCACTTACCTTATTGACTAGAAATTTATGCGTGTATCCCAGCTTCTGCATATGCTTCAGATAGGTCGTGGTGATGGGCACAGAGTAGTCTATGTTTGTATCGTGAAACATCAAATGTCCATTACTTGGTTCCACTTTCACAGCATCACTCACAGTCACATTCTCAGTAGGAGACCAAGGTCTTGAAATACCTTTAGAAACTACCTCTCCTCCTGTCCGAGTCACATCATCTTTACTACACACAGAATTCAGTCTTTTCTTCAGAGGTCCCTGCATTTGAGGTGGATCTTTGGATGTTAAATTACATACATCCAATGGATTATAAGGCTTCTTAGGTTTTTCTTTCACTTCGACATCACTTTCTTCACATTCGGATTTGACATCCACGTCAATTACCAAATTGTTATTAAATTTTTCATCCATGGACTCGCCATTGGAAATATCTTCTTTCGCAATTGGTGAAATTTTATACACTTTATTTTCATCTGAATTGGATGATACAAAGTTAGATGGAATGAGTTGACCTGATTGTACCGGGTGAAAAGCACTACCTTGATAGTCTGTTTTATTAGTCCCATTAAGTTTATGGAACACGTTGTTAGTTACAGTAATATCAGGTTGAACTTGTGGACGATCATTGACTGTCAAATAAGGTCTGAATGGTGTTTTATCAGCTTGATAAGTTGTTGTTTGATCTGGAACGGGTAATTTTGCAATATGAGTTTCATTTAGTTCGCTTTCCCAATTTTTATTTAACTTATCTACCATAATAGTATTATTTTGTATAATATCTGGTTTTGCGTTTATAGGAGATATTTGGTGGAATCCATTGGCTAATGTGTTTATTGGTGATGGACTCGGACTCGGTGTTGGCAGTATTGGAGGAGTCGGAGATCGAGGACGTCGCTGGCAGGCCGTGCAGCCCATGAGGAATCTTGTTACAGCCTCTCGTGGAAGAAAGGCGTACGTCTCTGTGATCTGAAAAAAGAGGAAGATTTATATAAATTGTAAAATTCAACACTGAAGTATTTCTATAAATGATTAACAATATCTTCAAAAAAACAAATACGTTCATTTCGGGACATATACATTTTCCATAGAGCACCCTGCAAAGAATTGGTCTCCCACTCTTTTCCGTAAGCTTTCGAGTGTCCAGTAAAAGGCAAGTATTCGAAAAAATAAAAACAGTTTACATATTAAATTCAGTGATGAAGTATGCCATCCATCCTGCATGGAGTTTATTTCGGTATAACCGAAAAGGGAAAAACTCGAGTTTAATATAATGCAGCGAAAATAAAATATCCAACAATCTAAATATTGAAAAACTTTTTGATGTATGTACCTACATAAGTTAATGGATGATATGCAAAATAATGGCACGACACAATACAACACAATATACAATGCTATGTGATTTAATGCAACAGGTGGCTACTAAAGTCATAAGAATACTACATCTCGGTAACAAGTAGATATCTACTTTTGAAACTTTGCTCTCCATTCAAAATAAATATTAGTAGGTACGTACTTACAGTCATTCATAAAATACAGCCTGCAATAAATTCAGTACAATACAATGTATACGTACTTTATATTATTATTGTAATATCCCAAGGCAGTAAAATAATAAAATGTAAAGCAATGATTGTAGCATTTTAATTGTTTTATGTTCTTTTTAGTTATTCGTTCTTGTAATCCGATATTCAAATTAAGTTCTTGAAGACAAACGAAGCATAAATAAATACATGTGTTTTGAGTTTCATTCATTGTCGATATTTATTAGCATAAGGTCTCATATGATAGTCTTCAACTATTAAAGTTTCAATTTTTTATTTGTGGTTTTAACAATTTTTAACGCATATCATATTACATATTGCAAATTTCAGAACTAAATCCATACAATCGCCTAATTTTACCAAAAATTCTCAAACACTTTGTGATAGTAGCTTCGATCATTTAATGTCAATGTAGATAAATGTTTTTTTTTATAAATAAATGTACCAGGGTGCCAGGGTTTCAAATAATCTCAAAAACACTGCAAATATTCCCATAGAGAGTAGAGATAATTATGAAATAAAGTTTAGTAAAAAAAAATACTTACGGTTCTGTACGTTCTTTTCTGTCCCGCATGTTTACCACCCCTGCCTTCAAGATCCACGTGAACTGTGTAAATGATATCAAAGAAGTTCTCAACGATGGCCACTTTTCGGTATACTGTCTCCTTGAGCAATGCATTCTGAAACAATAATAAAAGAAAACTCGTTAATTGGTATAAATTTTTCTAAAAAATTCGATGTTAATTTTGAACTCAACATTTTGCGGCGGTAAATATGAAGTGTATAGAGCTGCCTATTGAAAAATATTATAACGTTTGTCACATAAAGTACCATCTATGGAATGATACATAAAGTTTTTTGTAAAGAGTCATCTGTTGTAAATATTAGTAAGCCTTTATACAATGACACCTGTTTAAATTTTGTCAAAGCTTTTTATAATTTTACCCGTTGAAAGCCATCTATGGAAATATGCTATAAGTATTATTCACATGTAGTTATGAACCATTTCGTAATGCTTATTCTTGTTTTCAACAGATCGCACTAAGTGTGTAAATTATAAAATATTACTTTTTCACTAACAAAATTTAACATTACAAAACACAACATTATGAAAAGATCCAGACAGAATATTTTTATCGTATCCTAAAATCGTGTTAATAATTTTTTCTTTTATTTTAGAACTATAACTTCCAAAGACATATCACTAGTTTTCCCTTATCATTCGTAAACGTGCGTATGACAAAATAATGTAGGTACTCAGTAGAATTAAGACAGCATTATTTTTCTAAATGAAATCTGTGTACACAAACGATTAAAAAACATAGTTTAACCAAACATGTCCTTAATCCAGTGCCTACACCTATCAAATCACATGGAACGTGTAGACGCATTAACAACGTTGCTTTCACAAGGAACATTAATAAAATGTCTAATTGAGGTGCTCTGGAAATGAGTGATTTGCATGTCACGTGAAAATTTGCATGCCACAGTCTAATACATGGGGTTAGTAAATAATGTCCTTTCAGCAAAATTACTACGAATTCTGAGCATACAATAATATTTCATAACAGCATTAATCCTTACACGTATCAAAGAGAATTCTCTTTAAATACGACGAACAAATTCGTTTACCTACATAAAATCATAATAAAAAATACATATCTACATTTAGAACAACAAATGCACATAGATAATGCCTCAGAAAAGTCTAGTGAGGCAGTAAATTCCATTTTCTATCATTGTCATAAGAATATGTGTTTTAAGATAAGTATAATGTTAAGTTAGTATTAAAATTATGTAGCAGTAAGTTTTTTATCGTTATATTTATGGAAAAATAATAATAATAAAAAAACATCTTATCGTACCAATAAAAAATAAGACATTCAGAATCGTGGCCTACATCATCATACAATTGAAGATTTTAATGTCTTGTTTATACATTCATTCTTTAGTACTTATACCTTTATACATAAAAATAAATGCGTATTAAATACAATGATTTTTTTTTTAGGTAATAAAAAATTAAACACTGTGTAACTTTCACTAATTAATATATTGCTTAAATTTAAATTTAATTTATTACCTAAATTTAAAAATGAACTTTCATAGTGTTTCCTCTTCGAAAATAGAAATGTTACAATGATTATACATAGTCAACATACCGTAAAGTATTTCCATAGTGAGTTTATTGATCGCGAGTCAGCTTTCATCTCTCACGTTCTCATCATCAGCCTAACGTAAATATCTTTAAAAAATTAAGCAATCCATTATCAAAATCCGATTAAAATATCAAATAATTCGCTTGTTACATACTATCGGAGTATGTGTGTACTATCAATACACAATAATATCTCGTATGATTGTTTAGTTAATGATTGTTTTACTCTGTGGTGAGCGTGAATTATGGTATAATAATAAATTATAATGTAACTAACCGTGTACAAGAATATGGATAGTACCTATGTATACCTATAGTATTCTATAGTTCTAGTATAGGAACAAAATAATAATGATAATAATAATATGTAGTTTGTACTTTCCTATATATAGTAGGTACAGTTGAAAGTTGAATGTTGGGAGTTTTAGGGGGGTGAACTACCCACCTGTTGCTCCCTCGCCCCCGCCTCCTACTGTAGAGGGAGGTGAAACATTCAAAATAATGTCATCAACTTTAAATACTATCCCATCTGTCTATAAGGTAGGTACGTATAGGTATCATTGTTTGTTTTTTATCTACACAAAGCCCACAATACAGAGGTGATCGGTTTTCTGATCAAATTGATTTTCAACCAACTCTGAGTATAAGGCTAAGCTATATTTATAGAATAATAGCTATATAATTCTTAAAGGGCACTGTAAAAATGGAGTTGGTATATTATATTTATTATATATCAACTCCATTTTTACGGTGCCCTTTAAGACGTTGTGTCAAGTATCTTATTTTACATTATAGCAATAGATGTTTCAGCACTCATTCAGCAGAGCTTCTAATGCTAATGTGCACCGCAAGTGTACCCAACAAAGACCTGCAGTCTCAGTTACACAGGAGAGAAGATGATCCTGTGATAATGACAGTTGGCCAAAAGGGCACTGTTTTTTTTCACACGAAGGTCCGGACGACCCTTTTTCACAATACATCGTTCCTGATACAACGACATCAGAGCGCTGAGAATGTCGTGGGAATTGGTATCTCAGTTGACACAAAGACGCTCTAGATGAAGGTTAGTTGGAAGAGATCGCGCCTTTTCGATAAACTCGCCCTCTGTATATAGATTATATTTAAGTTGAATGCATTTTTATATAAAATTGTATGTATTGTGATCAATGTACAGTAAAGAATGAATAAAATAAGATTACTGAGGCTGCTTGCTTCCCCATGCTCTCGGAGGAATATTTTCAGCAGTGAAGCTCAGTGATGTACCAAGAATAATAATATGATAGACGGTAATTTATTTCAGCTACAATAAGAAAATAAATATTGTTTTAGCCTTATTGTGCTACATATAGGATTAATTGGGAAAATCGCAACTTTGCGATAAACTTGTCCTCTATGTATTGATTGTATTTAAGATAAATGTATTTTTGTGTAAAACTGCTGATTTCATACTTTGTTGCAAAGTAATAAACTCTCCGTACGTACTTACAAGGCCTGTTGAAGGTTCATTTTTGTTTATTTAGATATTTATTGAGTTTTTAGAATATTTATATTTTTTTTGTTTATTGTTTAACCGGATTTGGGTGCAGATGATATAACCAATCAGATATCTCGATTGGAGAACCATGTTTACACAATGTAACATTGTGCAAAATGTTATCGGAAGAAGTGAGAAAGGCGTCCCAAAGCTTTTCTCTTTTCTCACTTCTTCCAATTACATTTTGCATAATGTTACATACATTGTGTAAACATGGTTCTGTTTACACAATGTAGGTATGTAACATTCTGAAACTAATTGTTTGACATATTATTATAACCAATCCAACCCAACAAAACCGCAAAATTGTGGAGATTAAATAAATACTTAATATTAATAAATAAACCTTATTGAAATAAATTCTATATACAAAGTAACTAGGTAAAATAAATTGGATGGATGGTTGCGAGCAGTCAGTGGTGTACTTTCTATACATACAAAAAGCAACGCATGCTTACTATGGCGTGGATTTTAAAAAAAATTACAGAGAAAAAAACAAGTCATGTCTTAAATTTTGCATGCACGACTGCAAAATTTCTTAGACCTGGACCTCGAACTAGATAAGAAGGGATTGAGTTTGAAAATTGCTACACAAAATGGAAATATGAAATATCTTAAATTTCTTATATCTGTCAAAGTGATCATTTGGTAACAGAAGAGGTAGAAATTTAAATAAAATTTGATCCAGCAAATTGTTAAAATAATGTTTTTGTAAGGTTTATCTTTTGAGTCCCTACAAAAGAATAGGTCTTCCATTTTTTTCTGGAAATTTACCAGTTTTCTGTAAAAGGCAGTTGTTCGTAATATATCTTCAATTCAGGGGTCGCAACATCTTCATTTCAGGGACGAGGCATTCCATCCATCCTGAATGTTTTATTTTTTAATGGTACGGAAAGGACGTTTTGCGTGTTTTATTACATGCAGATGATTCGCTCGCTAATCTGGATAATACCATCTTGTTGGATGGTTAAGATTGGTAGTTATTCTTACTTTATTTGTACTTTTTTATTCAAAATTTAACCTCCTTTTTCTACCTGAAATGATATAGGAGCTTTGCTCTTCTGGATGATATAGGATCTTTGCTCTTGAAACATCCAGGGGAAAGTGGTGGGAAAAACCCATAATGTCTCTTTTCTACCCTTTTTTCTATTCTAAATTTTTATGTACCGATATGATATTACAGTAACAATATATTTGAAACATACCATCTATCTATAAAATTAGACAATTTATTGATATGACGTTCCTAATATTTTCTCGTCAAATTTTGATTTGAAGAAAGATATTTTTTTTATATAATTTGGTATTTTCTTCAATTTCTGTAATCATTATCGGCTCGTCATGAAAGGGAAGATCGAGGGGTCGGGAGAAGACAGCTCTCCTGACCTGGCTTCGAAACATTCAAGAATGAATCGGCGACAGAACCGTAAGGGGGCTGTTTCTCGCCGCCCGGGTCAGGAAAGCTTTCTCAAAAATGGTCTTCAACGTCAAGTGACGAAGAATCATTACGAAAGTGCCTCTATGACAGTATAAAAAGTAGTCCCGCCACTGATATTGTGTTATGTGGTGGTGTATTGTGTGAAGTGTGACTGAACACAGTAAGTAGTGAAGTGAAGAATGGTCGTAGTGAGTGGGCGGGGAGGGGCAATGTGGGGCAATTGTGGAGGCTGGGGTTGGGGGTAACATAACAACACAGGGTGCGCTGCGCTCTGCTGGGAAGTGGCTGGCTGCCTGGCGGTGGCTTCGCTAACGACTCTGCTGATTAATCGTAGCGGGTGTGAGAAGATATTGTGGGTGGACGGAGGTGGTAGAGGATATATTATTATTATTACTGTAGATACGGATGGTATTCTGCGACAATGTATCAAGCCACAAACCGAAATTAAAATGGGTTGGTGTCATAATTCAAACTTAAAATTGATACAAGAACGATTTGTATTTTATTATTACATGCAGTTAGCCCGTTGGCTACCCCGCATGTGAGAACTACTATGATGTATGAATGAATAAAATTAATGAAAAAAGATTCTCTATACCAAGGGTGGCCAACCCGCGGTCCGCGGGCCACATGCGGCCCGCGGAGTGTCTGTGTGCGGCCCGCGAAGCATATGCACACTTTTTTTAAATTTAATGATAGTCGGTACAAGTACCCGCTACTTTTTTGAAAGAGGTATTTTGAGAAAATATTCTAAAAGAAAACCGAGGAGTTTTGAAACATTTCAAATTCATATACCACGGGGGGAGGGGTGGAAATTTTAAGGTGAAGTAAAATTATCAAACGTTCCATATATGGAGTATATTGTTCTCTTTCTGAAATTTGGCCCGGCTGCTGAAAAGGTTGGCTACCCATGCTCTATACCATTATGAAATTTCATTCATATGGGGTAGCTAGTATACCTACTAACCAGATTGTACTCTCCGTGCTGTATAAAAATGAGACATTCAGCAGGACGGCATTGATATTTAATGTTCAACATCAAGTGCATAAAAGTGGAAGAGAGGAAAGAAAATAAGGAGGAAAGTGTAGAGAAACGAGTGATATGTTATAATCATTATTATCTAAAGAAACGTCGCGTCGGTTGGATATGATTTAGATTCATGTCCTATTGGACACACTCCTAATACTGTTGTTTTTGAGCTTCGGTGATTATTCCACTGTAATATGCTATTTATGTTACTTATTCAATACACATTCACGCCATACGCCTTTTACTTGCTAACATTTACTCAGTTGATAAAAAACTACAGGTTTGACAGTCAAGTAAACGATACAAAATTCATTTCCTTATCACGTGATTGTCCTCAAGCGGGATAGTCATCAGATCAAACACACGCAAGTCGTATTCTCCGTGCCAATAGAAGTTAAGAGATTCACGATAGGTGGCGCTATTCGTCGCTGAATTGAAGATGTTATTTTTTACCGATAACTTACTACATGTTCATGTTCCTATTTTTGTTATAGAATGTTATGTTGAATGATCTTGAACTGAAGTCATGTCGTAATTATTTTTTCATTTTGTATAGATTTGTAAACGCACCTATATACTTGTAATATCGGCAAACTTCATTGGTCAAATATTTTTATTTTATTTTTATTTATTTTATATAATATTGTAAATTATTGATGTAATTATGTAACTATTTTGTAATATGTGCCACAAAACTGTATGTTCTGCTTGGTTAATAAATAGAATAAAATTAAATTTCCTTCGCAATGCTTTACGAATATCAGCCTTTTACAGGACACTCGAATAATAACATAAAAAAGTAGGACACCTATTATTTGCGCCGGGGACTCCGCCATAAACACTACAAAGTATAAATTTATTTTTCATTTTATGTTTTGATACATTGTAACTTTACATTATCCATATGTGGGTGTATAGAATGGGTGTAGTTTAGTATAAATGAAGATAGGAAGCAGTATGTGTGGTATGGTGGAGAGTATAAATGTAGATATATAGGACTCGGTATTTAGTAGAAGCAGGAAAGTGATGCGACCCGCTGTGGTTGTGATCATTCAGCCGCCTTTGATACCTAGACCTATTCTACTTAGCTAACAGACATGAAACTATATCATTTTTTTAGGAAAATCGCAAATATTACCAAAATTCCAGTTTTTTTTTTAATGTCTCAATACTAGATTTTATGCTCGAGTCGTGAAAGCTGGTAACGGATAGAAACAAACCCGAGATAACCCGAGACCCTACTACCATCAGGCAACCGACCACCTGATTAATTTGGCTTATTTCAAAATTGTATATTTATTGTATGTATTAATTGAAAGATAACGAAATCTAACGATAAAATTGTACCGCAAGATCATTTGAAGATGTTAAAATTGTTATTGTATAATTGATTATTTTCTAATACTTTGAAATGATGGATGTTGTAACCAACATAGAATACAGAATAAAATAATAATATACAAACAAAAACTGAAATGTGACGCAATATATTAACAGACAGCTTAAAGTTTTAAATTCAGCTCTCAATTGGTCACATACCAACTTTGGCATATTATTATTAAAATGATGTAGTGTGGGAATATACAGTGCCTACTGTGCTGTGTTTTGTAGATATTATGTATAGTGTAGTGATGGGAGAGTACAGTGCGCACCCCTGCACCCTGGACACTAGAGATTGAAGACTCTCATACAAGATAAAACACCGACACCACTCGTCATTAGCTGGATACGCTATATACCTAATATGTATAACTAATAGCTATAATAATATTATATGGGTAGCTAAAAAACTTGATTGCTTTTATTTTATTTCAGAGCGCCTACTACATCTGTACTATGTTATCGCAAATGTTTATTTGTATGGGATAATATTATTATTACACACATCTTGAATGAAATTACGTAGGTTTTTGAATAATTGAATAATCATCGTAGTATTTGTCAAATCTATCCATAAAATACGACCCTAATTCGTCCTTTATGCTAGAATTCCCTTATTATTTAAAAATGCAACTACTATATTTCAAGAAACACAGATAATTCATCCATCTACACCATCGCACATATTAGCTGGAAGAAATTGCGTATTCGATAAGCCCCCTTTTTAATACTTCTGCTGTCCTACATAATTACATGTTTGGATATCTGGTATGTCAATAAAGCTTTTTTTATTTATGGCCATAATAAACACACATCGGCTTACAAATCCAGACGGACTTTTTGTCGATACGTCAAGTCAACAAATTTTTATAAATTGCGAAATCGTTATAATTATGTACGTACACAAACTACATTAAGAAAAATAAACAATTATCATTATGTGATGCGAAATTTTATTTATCAAGCCATCTCTCAGAAATGGGCGAGTCAGTGAACAAACCGCATGTAATAAACGATTTCAATCTGGCCAGGGTATGGAGAGAAAGATGGAACAACGTAGATTTGCTAATAAACAAGAACATCATCGAAGACCAGGGTCAATCAGGGTCCAGAATAGAACAAAATTCGCACGGGTCAAGGCTGCTGCAACTACGTATTGTGGAAGTGGAGTAAGAGGGGATATCCGGAATGCGACTGTGGGGCTCTGTTCCAAACAATCTAACGTGTGGTGGCGGAGTGTTCAGTAAAAAGTATGAGAGATACTGGATGGATTTTGGATGGAGGGACGGTGCAGTGGCTTTTTGAACGGGAACCAACGATTTAATTTGGAATAACTAATGAACGCAGCAAAATAGCTAAGAAAATTAATACACGCCGAAGCCATAAAAAAAGCAAAGTATGTAATAAACATTCAGATCATCTTCTAAGTGTCGTTTAAAAATATAACAATGACAGAGGTTATATTTTCTCATCAATGCCAAGATAATAACTGCATTTTACAGAGCACTCGTAAACTTGCAGAAAAGCGCGATAGACTAATTCTTTGCCGGGAATTATTCTAAAACTTACGAGGAATAATTATATTATTATTTTGTCGCAATACACTGACATGTTGACTAGTTGTACCTATTTCTAACCGATGCACTTGAGGTTTCATACATTATTGATATCTGTAGAGTTACATACATACACGGCAACTCACTCAGCACATACATACTACATAGTTACATATATTATATTAACAAGTGATAATAATATTATTTTCTGTGTTTGTGTTTGTAATACACCTAAATACTTACTGAATAATAATGATTACAACAAACACATGCACAAATACCACTATGAATACATATTACCTATACCTATTGATAATATATTTATATTTTCTGAATGTATGCATTTAGTTTGTGAGACAGAAGACGTAATACATTATATACCTATATACCTATTATAATAATGAACTGTGAATTTAATACAACATGTTACTCCTATCAGCGCTGTTCTCCTGATACAAGGGACGCGTAATATTTAGCAGGTAGAAATCAAATTGATGTTGAATTTTCGAAGAAAACATTTTTTTATATTGATTGTCAAACGAGTTTTTTATTGTCGTTATTGGTTGGACCCGCGAAATCTTTTCAACCACAATTAAGTCTCCGTTGGTGTACAATGTATTGCACAGTGCAACAGCCAATGACCTAGTTTTAAGATTGTTGTACTTAACAGCTGTACGATTTTTCCTTTCAGTGAATCCACTGACATCCCAATTTGATGGAAAAGGTTGCGACGTCCATCTTTCTCAAGAATCAACGATATCAGAATTCTGCATATATCGTGGGAAAACGTGACTTAATTGATTACCTACAGAGACACGCTCTATATGTCTATTTACTGCCTGCGCTCCCGAGAGGAGCGTTGAATAGCTACCTACTGAAGGAATAATATTATTTAGCCTATTCTATATATTATATTAATTTTAAAGCCTATTCTATTCTATTCTATTTTCCTCAAGGCCATCCACTCGTTTGCGAGTGATTTAGTTAAAGCCAATACAAGATGTTATAAGATGAATCAATGCGTGTTCAAAAAATAACCAAATAAAAATCATTAATAATTCTTTTTGCACGAAATAAAAATTACTAAGAAATTGTTGTATTAAAAAGTGATTCCCTCTTTGTGTGTAAAAAAATATTTTATTTCATTTTATAGTACATAACTTTTATAGTACAAGTACTTAGTACCTACCTATTTTTAATATAACTGGTGTAGGTGCTCCTACAGTTACTGCATTTATGTATCACGTTATTGTTTGACATAATATGAAATTGTGCCCCTGTTCTGGGTAGCTCGGTATAGCTTCTCGACGCTCCTTATTTCTGTACATTCATGTATGTTATGGAGACGTGAGATCAACATTTTTCCAACATCTCTCCTCACCCTTTGTCTTAGCGTTACCTAATGGTCACTGAGAAATTTGTTTATTACACCTCTTAGCACATGAAATGATCATTTAGACATTCGCTAGCAATTCTACTTATAATCACTCTGACTACTATTTACACGGTGAAAATGATCCAATAAGCGCTTTCAACTTTAGCACACCCCCAACAAAACAAAAACCTCTTGAAGTTACATAATCGCATTGATGGAGAACAACAAAAAAGAGGGTTCCACGTCGATGGAAACCAGGTAAGTGTACAGAAAAAAGTTTTCAATTATACATAATTTTATATCTTTTGGTGGTGTATTTGGTGGCGTGAGGAAGAATCTCACTAAAGCCTTTGTGTGGAGCATTTTGCTATATGGGTGCGAGACGTGGACCATCAGCGAGAGTGAAAGCGGACGGTTAGCGGCATTTGAAATATGGTGCTATAGACAGGGCAAGACCGAAGGCACAAATGGCAGAGGCCGACCGAGAGACGCCTATATGGACCAACTGAAGAGGAACATGAGCTGTGGCTCATACATGGAGTTTGCTGGCTGAGAATAGGGAGGAGTGGAGAAGAAAGTCCAAACTCTTTGCAGACCAATCCAATGGATTGTAACTCATCATATATTTTGTAAACATGAATAGATATGGTAATTAAACAACGTCTTTCATTATTGTTCAGAGATTTCATGTACCAAACATTGGCAAAAAAAATCATACAAAAACTACATACTTATACACTCTTTGAAAACCTATATAAAATCATGAATAGGTAACGAAATACTTGTACCAGCAAAAAAATGTGATATTTGTGAAAAGTTTTCCAAGAAATTTGTCGACTTGCCTACTACTACGTACGACATAATACCACCGTACATTTTTCTCAACAATAAGTATAGAAAAAAAACTCCTAGAACATATTGTACAAGCTAGCGAAGTAGAATAAATTCACACTTGGAGTTTCTGAGGTGTTTTGAGGGTGTTTGGGATGGAAAATCGAGGGTTTGGGTGGCGAAGAATCGGAGTCGAGAGTAGAATGATGGAGTATGGGGGTGTAAATCCGCCCTTTTCCGATCCACAAATGGGATCAGACTTCTTCGCAGTACAACAAGTACAACATAGCAAGCAAGCAAGCATTACAAGACAGATAGGATATGCTGAAGTGACGGGTACCTTTCTTTCTTTATTTCATCTTATCCATTAAGATGAGAAAAGTGAACTTATTATCAGCGAGATAATACAGTCAACAGTTTGCTTTTCATATTTCTATTTATTTATACATATTCTTAGTTTGTAATGTCTTGTGACTTGTGACAAAATATTATAATTTTTAATATAACTGCAGTTTATTTTTGACGGTATTTTTGAGAGCATGAACTATCCCAATTTTTTTTACCCCAAATTGTAGAAAATATTTCCAACTAAGTATGTAAAATAATAGCCACCTCTGAAGTTATTTACGTAAAATATTGAATACAATGGTTTACCACGAATTAATTTTATACCAAGAATTTGTACTAAATTTGCTACTACTACTACTATACCAACACTGCATATCCCACAAGTGAGATAGTCAGCAAACCAGCTGCATGTAATAAATATGCAAGCTGTCATCTTCGTGTCCTTAAAAAAATAAGACATTCAGGATGGGAGACCAATTTTTTGCCGGGTGCTCCACTGAACAACGCTTCATAGTTTGAAGTCCATGATTGACCACTTCACAGAAAATGAGATTTTGCGCTGAAAAAATAATTTATGAAGGAACATACATACCCGGATATGATTGTGCCCCGTGCCCAGTACGGTTCATTTCAGATGTCCGTGATACCAGGATAACATATTGTGAAGAGTATTCCGGTCTGGTCATTACGATACTCGGCGTATTCACAAATCCATATCACCATTATTAGGGAAATATAAACTTGAAAGACCATACTTCTAATGATTAATCAAATAATGGGCATCATGCGCTCGTAACCGAAAGAACTTTATCAAAAGATAATTACAGAATACACGAAACTTATGTAAAAATGCCGTAGAATGATTTGAACATTTTCACTAAGTGCCAAAGAAAATTTGATGTAGATTCAGAATAACTGAAACTTATTTCAAATGCAGAACTTCACATCTGTCACTCTCCTGCTAGAGAACCATACTGCTAGCGTCAGGTATTAGGAGAACATAAAATGATAAGGAAGAGATACGTTTATATTTTTCCCAAACGTTTTCCTGTGTACACATTGAATTGAGGAAATTACTGGAATTTTTTCAAAAGTTAATTATCCATCTAGCTTAATTTTCTTAGTGTTGATATAAGCATATCTTTCTCTCTTGAAATACACCAATTTTAATGGCCAGATTAATCTTTAACAATAATATAAAAATTATAGTTACACCTTTACTTATTATCAGAATCGCAAATCAACAAAGTTCGTTATTTTCGTCGATTTTGGGTTTAATTACATTTATATACCTATTTGTTGCATGTTTATGGTGTGTAGTGTAGTATATACCTATTTACAAGCAAAATACCTATAATCATATATTTTTTAATTTTCATTACAATTTTTCATTTTTGATGAGCGAGCGAGCAAGTTTTATCTGTCGTCGACGAGTCGAGAAACCACGATTGTCGAATGTATTAGGAGAACATAAAGTGATAAGGAATTACGGAATTCAATGGAGATGACTTTTACAGAAAAACAACCAGAGAGACGTTTAAATAAATATGATGTCTTTCTTTCTAAGCAAATATGAACCACTGAAACAGCTAAGTAGGCACTTAGAGAACAATAAAATATCTCCTATGCCAGATATTTAACCCAGATATATTTAAAAGCATAATAATTTAGATATCTATCTATACCATCACGGCATTTCCCACTAGCGATTTTTGTAATAAACGTATAGGTATACTGCGCCCTTGAGATGGACGCTCTATTAAACGACGCCGAATAAATCATTCGACATACAGACAGGTTGTCCTCTCCAAGCCATAAAAAATATGTCATTACGATGGGTGAATAAATAAATACCTACCTACATTATTCTAACGCAACAATATCGCGCTATGGTACTATAGAGAATGTACAAAATCGCTCCAACCCAAAAACGTTCCTTGATCATAAAATAATGATGATGATGATGAATGATTTGCATTAGAGTTTATTATTACTTACCAATTGGCGAAAATTCAAAAAATTAATATATTTAGACATTTTTTTATTTTTCAAAAGCATGACTAAAACATTTTGTTAAATCCTTATTGTATTATATTTTGAAAAATGTTATTTATATGTTGTCCATTTTTTTAAATAAATAAAAAAAAATTATGAAAAACTGAAAAATGTATTTCAAGCAATTTTCAGAATGTTCGGATTTAAATAAGGGATTCAAGATATCTTAAAGTTCTTAATGAAATACTTATTATGTCTACTGAAAAAAGTTTCAGTGTAAAATGTATCGATATATACGAGTAAGGTAAATACATTTTATTATTATTTTTTTTTAATTTATATCAATGAAATTTTCATATATAATCAAGCGTACTGAAATAACTCTTATCTTTCTGGATAAATAACAATATTATTCTACCACAGAGATTTCAGTAACGGCGCGTAAGATTAGAAATAGAATAAGTACTAGAAGAAGAAGCGCTGTCTGTATGCAAGTAGATCTAGGCAGGTGTGGGTTCTGAACGAAAATATAAGTTGGTAATTTATACAAAACAGAATTGTATCCTTCCAATTGAGTACAAAAGTAGGAGAGAAGTTGAGTGAGTGAGTGAGAATCGGGAATGGGACGCTAAATGAGTTTGCACACGAGGTGAGGTGTTTCGCGATCCGCTCGTTACCAGGGGGCACAACAAGCCAGGAGGTGGGCGCCAGGGCGGCACATGGCAGCCTGTGGGAATTAATCTGGAAGTGAACCGCAATAAACATGCATAATAAAAATACGATCCGCGCGCAAGGTCTACGCTCTGTTACATCTGTATTTAATGTGGGTTATATCACGAAACGTTCCCTTTTTGCGAGGAACGTGAGCATTGCTTGAAAGCTTTTCTCTGAATTTCCCATTGAAGTTTGATATAATAGCGATGTCAGCGTGATGCCACCAGCGTGTTTTCTACACCTCTCTTCTTGCCTCTGCTCTCCTGGCCTCTCACCCCTGTGCTCTGTATTGCCACTTGACAGGCTCCGTACTCTCCGGTATACCTACACTAGTTACTCTGTCTGTACTTTCTACATTCTCTCCTCTATCTACACAGTAAGTATAATACATCATATAAAATATAATGTTGTAGTACCCACTCCGTACTATTGTACATACCATACACATCCTATCGCCCGGGGCACGGTGTAGATGAGGCACGCAATTTACCTTACCCCTAACTCATCCGAGAACAGAACAGATACCGAACCAACCTAAACGTAAAACATGATTCAATGTTGGATATCTATCTACACAGGTTGTAAGTGTAAGTACATATCGGTATAATATTATTACTAGGTACATACTATACGATAACAGATACTATAGGTATTCGCTACTGACTCCCTATCCAATAAACTCACCTTAATAGGTAGTAAGTAGGAAGGTACATTTATATGTATTACTACTCCGATACAAGTAACTACTAAGGGCACGTGTATCACCCATATCCTTACAAATACCCATTTCCACAATACAACTATGTATGTGTGTGAATACCCGGTACATATCTAATACATAATATTATAACCCGTATCCACAAACGGATACCTGCTACTGAACTACAATTCTCATCACAATATAAGTACACGAGCAGTCGCATCAGCATTCGGTAATAAACTTATTGTTATAAATTACCTACATTATAATTATTATGTACCTATTTTCGGTTCTAATAATCTGTCTATCCATTACTATCAGTTAAAATCTAATTTTTAATAATTATATACGTTTTTTACTGAGAGTGGTGGATAGATGGATTATTGGAGCCAACCGTCATTCAACAAGCCAAGTGTAATTCAAAAATACATAAAATAGCTTAAAGGGAGACTGCCTGTTCGTATTATTTGTAGATAAATTAATTTTCACCCGGAAGTCCTCGAAATAGAATGGTTTCAGTACCTTTCTGTAAGTTTCAAATGTTCAGTAAAATAGGGGTAGGTATTCGTAACAATTCAATAAAAGGCATTGAAAATATATTTAATTCAGCGATAAGATATTATAATGTAGATATGTATTATTTTTATATTATGATACAGAATACCATAATGTAGATATGTATTATTTTTATATTATGATACAGAATACCATAATGTAGATATGTATTATTTTTATATTATGATACAGAATACCATAATGTAGATATGTATTATTTTTATATTATGATACAGAATACCATAATGTAGATATGTATTATTTTTATATTATGATACAGAATACCATAATGTAGATATGTATTATTTTTATATTATGATACAGAATACCATAATGTAGATATGTATTATTTTTATATTATGATACAGAATACCATAATGTAGATATGTATTATTTTTATATTATGATACAGAATACCATAATGTAGATATGTATTATTTTTATATTATGATACAGAATACCATAATGTAGATAATATGTATTATTTTTATATTATGATACAGAATTTAACTGCGAACAGATCTATATACAAAATTATTGAAAGTAAAGAGAGATTTTTTTATGACACGAAAAGGCCTCAGCGGTCGGGTGAAGATTATGAAAGAATAAGACAGTAATATCAATGTACCTAGGTCCTCATAACATAAGGGATTCGCATGAAGAAAGAAATAGATAAAATTCTAAAGCAAATCCATGTAATATGTACATTCATATATTTATTATATGTTATATTTCTTTATATTACGGTTAGTATTAAGCTTGCACAAATAGGTATTTGCTTCATCTTTTCTTATACCTACCTAACCTACACTCCATTCTCCGTTCTCCTTATTTTCCTGTCTCCATTTCCTCCATGCGATGCGATGCATTCCATTTCATGGCTTTTTATATCATCCATACTTCCTTCGTGTTTTTATTATTATCTATAGAATACATATATACGAGTACATACCTACATATGTAGATCTAGACACTTACATTTACGATGTCAGATGAAATGCTTTAGAGAGCGCAGACACGCAATAATGTGTAGTCGTTAGATTTGTAGCTTGTAGCCAAAAAGCTTCAAAAGTCTTTTTTTATATTATGGTACTTGCTAATTCATCAATACTTAAGATTTATTCGAGAGGTACTTACTTTGTTTTCTCGATATTTGAGGTGTTGATTTATGGGAGAAATGAAAGATTTATCTTTACATCCATACCATCATGGCATCTCATAGAAATGGGGTAACTAGTGGACTAACTGCATGTAATAAACATACAGTTAATAAAATAGTGGGCCGGTGTGGCGCGGAGGTAACGCTCTTGCCTTTGAATCACGAGGTCTCGGGTTCGATTCCCGGCCAGGGCAAAGTGAAGATTGACCTTTTTCAAATTGTCCTGGGTCTGGGTGTTACATGTATATGTGTGTATCGTCGCGTTAGTACCCATAATACAAAATTCATCTTAGTTTGGGACTAGCTCGATCTGTGTGAATTGTCTGTGTATGTTATGACGTTATGTTATGTTAAAATAGAGTAAGGTAAAAAAACCATCGCTGCGCTGAGAAAAAGCAGAATTAAATTACTGATTCAGTCTGACTTGGTACGGGGTCATGCTCAGTTTGGTAGATCTTACGACATATTATTGTTTTCGAAATATTTGTAAATTTACTGTGTTGATAAATAAACAAATACAAAAGCTGTGTCTTTCATAAATCTATTATAATAATCACATTTGCACTCACATTAGCGTTTGCAAACATTTTATATACATGCAATATTCGCGAATGTGGATATTTATTTTATTTTATTCAAACTTTTTAACATTACATACCTACATATTATATAGGTACTCTTATACCTATTCACATGTGGAAGTTTTCGTAGAATATATTTTAATTAATATTTTCAGCGAACCTTCTAACTTTAGAAACAAACTTTTCTACCCTATTCATTTTGTAATTAGTTTATAAATCTGAGTCCATAGTACATAGATTAGAAGGTATGAAAATAATTACATGTAAATTAAACAAATATAGGTACCAATCTATACCATCACCATATTTACCGCAAGTGATATTACTTTTACTTTTACTTTACACTACACTTTACTTTACTTTTACTTTACTTTACCTTTACTTTTACTTTACATTACTTTTACTTTACATTACTTTAACTTTACACTACAACCAGGATGTTATTTTTGTGCTGATGTAATGAACATTACAAGTCATCCCCAACTACTACTACTACACCGTCACGGCATATTCCACGAGTGGGGTAGCCAGCAGAACAGCTGCATGTATGCTGCAAATAATCTCTGTGAAGTTATATTAAGACATTACACTTCTTCTTCTTCTTGAAGTGCCCTGTCGAGTCCTCCCAACATTGGCGATCACCTCGGCGAACCTGTCCTTATCCTGCGCCGCTCGGAACAGCTTCTCCACACTTCGCATACCGGTCCATTCCCTTATGCTTCCAAGACATCAGTCTCCTACCGGGTCCTTCAATTTTCCCCTTTAATATCCCCTTCAATATATTATAGAATACATTCATATTACGATAATTTACAGAGGAGCATATTCAAGAAATATTTGATTAGAATTCAGAATAATTTTATAAAAGGATGAACCGTATGCCTATTCCAGGATATCATCACGAGGATCGATATTAGTAGTGTACTTAGTTATAATACCATTCACGTGACTCTGACATGACATCCCACTATCCCAGTATAACAGTTGTAGGAGTAACAACAGCTAGGGGTAGGATGTAGTAGGACTGTGTACA